>JAPQWV010000035.1:2767500-3367500 GCA_027422505.1 Craterostigma plantagineum
AAAACCTTAAATTACGAAAACGCCCCCCGTCCATCACCGTCAATCGTCGTCGTCAACCCTACGTATATAGGTCCCAATCTCCACCGCATACTATCTCCTGCAATTGATCTCAATCGTCCGTTGGTCTTAGCTCACCGTTCATTCAGATAATCATTTCAATCGGCCGTGGTTTAATCTCACAGTTTGATGGTGAGGTTTCTTTCTCCCCAATTTCGTTTCTTTTTTTTTTTCAATTTTGCACTAAGATTATTTGTTTGGTTGATTTTTGTTTCCCTCGGCTATTTATTTTCTGTAATTCTATCGAAAAACGGAGCTACTGTGATAGTTGGATCACATCTAGTGATGGACTAAGCAATGTCTGCTCTAACACTACACCAATTAGTTTCAGGGTTTGAAGTGAATTTCTTCAATCTTCGTAATATTTGTCACTTTGATTTTACCATAGCGTGGCGATGGATGGGATGCACGGTAACGAAGCGGGAATCATGCATTACTTGCAAGATCAACCTCATCAAGGATTGAATCATCATCATATTGGCAGTGAGAATGTAATTAACCATGATGACCATGGAGATCATGATGATGACATGGGTAGCAGTGATAGAGTACGTGAAGTTATGGATGGTAATGTTTCTGTTGATATGGGTAACCAAACGAACAATCACGGAGCAGTTGTGTCTCAGATTGAGGGAGCTGAGAACAGTAATCAGCTCACTCTGTCATTTCAGGGACAAGTTTATGTCTTCGACTCAGTCTCTCCCGAGAAGGTCGTCTTATGCTCCTTAAAATTTGATCTTCGTGTTTTTATGTTCGATTGTTGTTTCTTCTGTGACTAATTCTTCTCCTTGATTTCTCCTTGTGTCGATATATTTGGCTTTAGGTTCAAGCCGTGCTTTTACTGTTGGGAGGTCGTGAAGTACCTCAAAATGTTCCTAACGTTCCTGTGATAACTTCCAGTAGTAGAGTATGTTTTGTTTAATGAGGTTTACTGTTTTGTTTTAACGTTCGATTTGGGCACCAATTCGAGTAATATCGCCGACAGGGTTTACCCAATGCCCCACAGAAGCTAAACGTTTCTCACAGATTGGCATCACTGATGCGATTTCGTGAAAAGAGGAAAGAAAGAAATTTTGAGAAGAAGATCCTGTATACCGTACGTAAAGAAGTGGCTCTGAGGTATGCCCTATCTGTTTGTCTTGTTTCTGCTATTGGTTTTTGGCCCTTTCTCTGATATGTTGTTTCCTTTGGTGAACATTTGTTTCGATGCTGAAGAATGCAGCGGAAAAAAGGTCAGTTTACTTCGGCAAAGGTTCAAGATGATTCTGCATTAGCAGCAACGAGTTGGGATTCGAATCACAGCTGGGGCACAGATGGCAATGGACCACAACAAGAAGCTTGGTGAGTATATTTCGAGGCAATTGTATCTATTTCACTGACCCTTTAGTTTTCCATGTTTGGGTAATCCTTTTCTATCTATAATTCATTGATTGCTCTCGGACCTTTTGTCACTTGTATTAATGTGTTCGAAAGCTTACTTTGATGGACTTCAAAGCAACTTCTTTCCGAAAAATATGATTGCCAATTCGATAGAAGTGACCTGTCACTTCGTGGCCTATGAAGGATATTATTCATTCTGTTATCCTATTTCACACAAGCAATAGCATGTTATGTAACTTCATCAGTGCATTCATGGTTCATGAAAACTTCCCCATAGGTTCACTCTGTAGATAGAATACTTGTTGCTTTATTCCCTGAACTGACATCTTTTTCGATAAAGTAACAGCTGTCGCCACTGCGGCATTAGTGCGAAGTCTACTCCAATGATGCGCCGAGGGCCAGAAGGACCAAGGACCCTTTGCAACGCATGTGGGCTCATGTGGGCTAATAAGGTATCTTCTCGTAAGGATTTCAAAATCGTCGAAATATAAAGATGTCTTGCCTTAGCTCGAAATGCCAACAGTAATAAGTCTTTCGTCTTGTTTGTCTCTATTTGGACAGGGAACATTGAGAGATCTCTCAAAGACGACAAATCAGCACCCAACAAATCCTCACCGTATACGAAACGAGGAGGTGAGGCGCGGGCATCATTAATGTTAGGTTCGATTCGATTTAAAGCATTTTGTTGATACGTAACTTTTTTCTCTTCTGTAGAATGGGAATCTTGGGGCCGAAGAGATCATGTTAACTGCAGCGGAAAATGGCAGTGATTCGTCATAATTAGCTTTATCTTCCTTTGCCCCGTGTTGCACTACTAATCTTGAATGAACTATTCTGTGTTTTATGATACAATCTTTCCCTCGTTATGTTTCGGTTATTTGTGAATTTTAGCTATACTATATCTTTACTTTGCCCCAAGGCTGGCTGTTGTACACTGTTCTTAACAAAGAGGAAGATGATGACGGAAACAACGTCTTTTAATAAATCGTGTATGGAGAAAAGAAAGTATCAAGATTTACCGATGGAGGGAAAAGAGTAATGAAATAATACATGTCCAAAGTCGTCAATGGTAAAACAAATTAGGAAAATTTTACTTCTAATTTTCAGGTTCGATGTGTTTAAGACTTAAAAGTGTTATCCAAAGTTCCAGATGATACCTCTGTGTTTACGGCTTATCCAATTGGTGTCCGAATTATTTTCAGGATAGGTACACTTTACGTGTAACGCTGTGATTGTAAAACGATACAAATGTGATTTTAGATGTATGAACCGTGTTTAGTCATTTCTAGAATTCCTTTAGAAATTAATGAGACTTATAACCTAGAAAATCACTTGGTCATTTAAAATCACGACGTTATCACTTGGTCGTTTAAAATCACGACGTTATACATTAAGTTACCTACCTACCTTGAAAACACTTCGGGCACCAATTGGGAAAAAACTTAAACACATGAGTATCATCTTGAATTGAAAAATATTTTGAGTAGCAGTTGGATATCATTGAAAATAATTGTGTGCACCAACTGAAATGTATTAATCATAAGGGTATCAAGTGTAATTCCCAAAACATTAGGTTCCTTCCGTGTCTTTATGTGGTCGGCGTGATGATGTGGCATTTCATTGGTTGCCTTAATTCCTTTTCTTTTTTTTTCTTTTTCTTTGTTAGAAGTATTTATTATGCGTAGGCGGACGGAATATATTTCACATTCTCCAAGTCTGAAATCTGAATGGTGAATTAATTATAATTTATAATATACAGAAAAACAAATCCAAAGTGGCATTTTTTCTCCTTGTATCTTGCAAGGATTCGGCGGGTAGATCGTTCTGATGTCCTTTTCCGATTTGGTTCTTATGCTGATTGAAACAAATCTGAGAATTTGGATCGGCTGAACTATAGAATTAGAATTTATGGCGAGGAGTCGATCGTCGCTGACGAGGTGGAGATATTTGAATCCTGCGTATTATTTGAAGAGACCCAAGCGTTTAGCTTTGCTCTTCATTGTATTTATTTGCGCCTCTCTAGTTGTTTGGGATCGTCAGACGCTAGTTCGTGAACATGAGGTGCATTTGTCTTTTTTTAAAAGATTGCTTGTATGGATCGATCGGTGTTCTTGGCGTAGCTCAAAATTGATAAAATCTGCAGAGAAGTTTGGAAATAACTTGAATATTTCGTGTATCGATAGTTATGAATTATGAAGTTACTTCCATCTTTTATTGCTGTAAAATAAAGAAGCGTTTTCGGCATTGTCGATGTAGAGGACTACACTGCCCAAAACCATATCAGTATGCATTATTGTGTGTGGCAAATTCCTTCAGGTCATTTATGATTTTGAATGGTGTAGTGTTAACAAGGAACCAATTTAATGTTAAGTTTTCTTTTTTTTTTATGCAAGATATTCACGATTTTTTATGTTGTTATTTTGCAGGAGGAGCTATCTAAATTAACCGATGAGGTTAAGCAGTTGCAAGACACAGTAATTCATTTGATTTTTTGTTCATATCCGTCGTCTCTGGAATGCAAGTTGTCGTTTACCAGTCAATTTATATGTTTTCTCCTCCACTATGTTGTTGCTTCGGTTAAGCCTCCCTGTCCTTTGGCCAAACCTTTTAGTCACCGTTTGATTAGTTTCACCTGCATTTTGAAGAAGAATTATTTTTGGATACTTTTCAGCTAGAAGAAATAAAGAAACGCCAAAGTGGTTCAGAAAAAGAAAACATTATCAACAAAATAGGCAAGAGTTCAGATGTCTATGATGACCCAATCGATGTTCAGCGGAGAGAAAAAGTAAAAGATGCTATGATCCATGCATGGAGTTCATACGAAAAGCATGCCTGGGGGCATGATGAACTGCAGGTATGTTTAGCATTTCTTTAAATGTTTGAAACCTTACTCATTAAGTAGAAAGTAATGACGGTTTCAGTTTCTTATCTTATGAGAGATTCATTTTCTGTCTTCCATCAAATGTGGGTGCTTTTTTCTTCCCTTTCAAGAATAATATATTTTGCTTTTCAAAGTACCCTTGAATTCTAATTATGGACTGTTGTATGAATTTGTGACATCCAGCCCCAATCAAAGACGGGCATTGACAGCTTTGGTGGTCTTGGAGCAACATTAATTGATGCACTCGACACACTATATATAATGGGATTAGATGAACAGTTCCAAAGAGCCAGAGAGTAAGTGGAGAATACCATTGTATGTGTTTTCACTTGAGACGCTCTATTTTTTTAGGTCATTCCTACTGATTATCTAGAGTGGTTTCACAACTATTTCCATTTGTTTCTGACAAGCGGAGTCATATTTTCTTGCACTTCTAATCTTTTCAAGGCATGAACCAGGAGAGCATTGTAGTAACATTACAGTTGATGTTAGATAAGGTTCCATGTTCCAAATCACAGAGGTCGCAAACCATTACTTTGTAAGATGGGAATATTATTGTACACTTACGAAACGTTTTTTTGCTCAGGTGGGTTGTTGAATCCTTGGATTTTAACAAGGATTATGGTGCCAGCGTTTTTGAGACAACGATAAGGTTTAATTGTATTTCTTTAAGTACCAATATTGTTGTTTCCACATAACAATACATGGCTAACAGTCCTCTAATGTGGATGCATATGTTAAGAAGAAATAAAGAACACCATCCTCGCCGGTCATATGTATTTATGGTCTTTCGTGGATATGCAGAGTTGTCGGTGGACTTCTCAGCACATATGATCTGTCTGGAGATAAAATTTTCCTAGAAAAGGCTCAAGATATTGCCAACAGGCTGCTGCCTGCTTGGGATACTTCTTCTGGCATTCCGTATAATTTCATTAATTTGGCTCATGGGAATCCACATAATCCTGGGTGGACTGGAGTAAGTATACCTTGTTACGAATTGCAAAAACCACATAATTCCATGTATTACTTTGTCTTTGAATTGTCGAATTATATACATTTGCTTCTATGGTGTTTTTTATGCTCTGCCGAATTATCGGTCATATCTTGTATTTATCAATTGGAGAGGTAATTTAATAAAGATTTCAATGTAGGGAGACAGCATTCTGGCAGATGCTGGTACGGAACAGTTGGAATTCATTGCTCTTTCCCAAAGAACAGGGGATCCCAAATATCTACAAAAGGTATTACATGTAGAATTAAATTTTATTTTTGGTAGTGACTTATGCAAACTTTTTGAGGTTTTTGACTTGTCTCGGTGATCTGTGTTCTTTTGTTTCAATTGTAGGTTGAAAACGTAATTTTGGAGCTGAATAAAACATTCCCCGAAGATGGGTTGCTTCCCATATATATTAATCCACACAAAGGGACACCATCTCACTCGACAATTACTTTTGGAGCCATGGGAGACAGGTAGATTTTCTGATATATCTAAGATAATATTTTCCTTAATGAATTTACTTTGGATATGGATGAATTATCGTTGGTTGTTATAGTTGCATTATCTTTTATCTAATGCATATTGTAACGAGCCAAAATCTTGCAGCTTTTATGAATACTTACTGAAGGTTTGGATACAAGGAAACAAAACTACTGTTGTGAAGCATTATAGGTAAGCACAAAATGCTTTCTCCCTTTACAATGAGGGATACATGGTTGAGAAATGTAGGCGGTCTGTAGACTACCACGTGCGTGAATATTTTGCATCTGTCGATTTTGCTTCTGATTGCCTTAGGTCCATAAGCAGGAAATTAATTTATATGATTTATGTCAATTTCTTCTTTTGCTGACTATTGACGTTAAACAGCTTTGGTTATTATTTCTTTCTGTCGATGGCAATTTATTCTTGCCAGTCCTTGGTCTAACAAAAAGCAATTGCAACACTTATGGTACTTTCTAACAGGGAAATGTGGGAGACGTCCATGAAAGGCCTCTTAAGCTTGGTGCGAAGAACCTCGCCATCTTCATTTGCATACATCTGTGAGAAGAAGGGGGATTCTCTGATAGACAAGGTTGATTTAATAATTGTCAGGCACATTAAATGCACTACTATTCGTTTTTGTCTCTCTTACTCATATGTTCTCTCATGGCACTTCCACAGATGGATGAACTTGCATGTTTTGCTCCTGGGATGCTAGCACTAGGCTCTACTGATTACCCTCCCGACGAAGCTCAGAAATTCTTATCCCTTGCAGAGGAGGTACATATATTCTAATTTCCTAAAACTGCAGATCCTTCGTTCGCAGTGCAGTGTGAGATTGATACACTCATGTAGCCTTTGGTAAACAGTGTTTCTATACTTACAGCTAGCTTGGACCTGCTATAACTTCTACGAATCCACTCCAACAAAATTGGCCGGAGAAAACTACTTCTTTCACTCTGGAGAGGTCAGCAATTTTATCACACATACCCACAAATTACTAAATAGTCTGTTTCTTTGTGCCCTGAGATGGTAGAATATATATATATATATATATATATATATATATATATATATATGTATATATCAGGACATGAGTGTTGGAACATCATGGAACATACTGAGGCCAGAGACCGTAGAGTCACTCTTCTACCTATGGCGTTTTACGGGTAATAAGACGTACAAAGAGTGGGGATGGAACATTTTCAAGGCATTCGAGAAGAACTCTCGTATAGACACGGGTTATGTTGGATTGAAAGACGTCAGTACTTATCTTTCCTTCCACGCTATAATTTTTCTTTGTACGAAAAGAGCTTAAACTCGCGACGATGTCCTCCCTCTTCTCACCAGGTCAACACGGGCGTAAAAGACAACATGATGCAGAGCTTTTTCCTGGCCGAGACGTTGAAGTACTTATACCTTCTCTTTTCGCCCCCTTCCCTCATTCCCCTCGACGAATGGGTGTTCAACACCGAAGCCCACCCTATAAAAATAGTCGCTCGATCTGATTACCAATTGGATCAATCGGTCGGCGAACATAGTACAGATTCAAGGTCGTCGTCAAAAGCTCGAAAAGAAGGGCGGTTTCATGATGACAACTAGGATAGGAAAGTACTTAAGCTGTACTATTTCTACATTTCGAGTTACGGTACGTCATTTTTTCTTGGATAGTTGTTTCTTACACAAAATTGCATGATTAGGGTTTTACGGTTATTTTGTAACATAGAGATACACCTTTGAAGGGTTGTTGTAGAAGCAAAATAAGTGGAGTTTTTTTGTACCCCTAACAAACTCCATTATTTCCATGTTTAATTCCCCAGCACGTCAGTGACTAACCTTAGTTTCGTTCTATATAGAAAACATGAATATTGCTTCATATATGATAACCGTGATGAAGTGTGAAAAGGGATTTCTATATGGAAAACACGAATATCTTCTTCGATTTTAAATCCAGATATACATAGTTATATGGGTAAACGACTAAATAAAGCCCTGAAACTGAAAGGAATGGATAGTGTTTGCAAAAGCTAGAGATTCTTATTCTTAGTGTTGTTACACACGTCAACAGCCTAGGAATAAGCAAACACAGATTAAAAGCACTTTTTTACATGCAACGTGAACCCGTCATTATATTGTTAAATGACATGCATAATTAAATCAAGATAACTTTTTTACAGGAAAATGGTGGGTTTTTTTCTTGCGTATATTTAAAATTAGGCACCAAAAGTGACTAAAAATAGTTTTCAGGACCTTTAAGAAAAAAAATTTAGTTTAAAGGTCCAATTTTTCGTAAAATTTAAAGATAAGGAACTAAATTATACAACTGTTATAAAAGTTTATGAACTGTTATCGGATGGTCGTTTTTGTTATTTTCAGGTCTCTTGAAAGCAGTTTCAGCATATCGTCTAAATGTATCCTTTCGTTTTCCCTAGTACTGATCTGATTCATTTCAATCCTTATGAAGAGCCTTTAGGCGAGGAGTGGGGGCTTAGGAACGAAGCAGGCAAGAAAAGAGGAGCCAACCAACCAATCTATTATCACAATACTTGGAATGAGTGTGCGGCAATTCATTGGGATGACCTTGGGTTGGGGTACTTACTTGAGCCTTGAGCACAGACATCTGATAGGATAGATTTCCAGTAAGCATGGAATCGGAAGCAGAAAGGGAGACTAGGACAGCAAAGAGGTACTAAGTCGTAGCCTACAGAGTACTGCGGAACAATGAATTGTTACTGCAGACCAGTGTTTTTAAAAGCGTTCTGACGCGCGCTCCGTAGCGCGCGTAGGCGTTCATTTTCCTGAAAACGCGACAACGCGCGGTTTATTTAGCGTGTCTTTCTTATTTTTGTTTTTCTATTTATTTATCATTTTTTCGGCGCCGAATGACTGATTTTACTCCTGCTAGGCTCACGTGGCATTTTAGCATAGCTTTTCAGTCATCGAATGCCTCATGTGGAGTGAAGGAGGTTGTCAGATAGTAATTACTTTAACCTTTATATATATATATATATATATATATATATATAATATGGAATATTTGGAGAGAGAAAATATGTTATTTTATTCCTTCTTTTTCTTTTGTTATTTTATTTCCTTCTTTTTTATCACTAATTTTTTTTGTATTTATATATATTAGAATGAATGAGTTAAATATATTATTGGAGATATATAATATAACATATTTATGTCATATATTACATTTTCCTGCATTGTAATTTACTTGCCCGAAATACTCACGCAACGCGCTACGCTATTTAGGCGACGCGCTTCAGGAGCCAAAACGCGTCGGGGTGCGCGTCACGCATTTTAAAACATTGCTGCAGACCAATAAATTGTTACTGAATAATCGGATCCTTAAAAGTAATTTTTTTTCTGACAGATCCTGAATTAAAATTTCAGACCTGACAGGGGATCGAACAAAATTTTCCCTTTTTTCTTTTTATGTAAGTCTGACCCACACACCAAGAATCCAATGAAACATAATTTAAGACGAAGAAAACAAAGAGAGAACCCTAAAATCTAAATACGTATATAAAATATTATTAAAACACAAAGATGACAACAAAAGCCCCTTGTTTCTTCCTTCTTTCTTGAAGAAAGTAGGCAGCTTCACTTCAACCCATTCAAATACAGAGCACAAAACACACATACACAATCACAACAGTCAAAACTACCTCCTAAATAAGACCCACATTTACCCAACAAACCTAACAAAAGTCAGAAGAAGAAAAAAGAGGTCACATTCCAACATTTTCTAGCTTCATTATTGGCAATTAGGGTTTTTCCCTGGACCGCCGTAGTAAAAGTAACGACCCCAATCTCCATTACTCCCCGTCTGAACATCGTAGCAGTTCGACTGCTCGGTGAAAGTCCCGAGATCCTTAGGAGCCTTAAGGTTGTTCGAACTATCGACGACTTGAATGTTCCTGAAATAGCTCGCCTTCCCAAACCCTTCCTCGGGAAAACGTCCACTACCCATCTGAGTAGCCGTGTGCTGACCCTCGGGTTCGGTGTTCACGACTTCTCCGCCCCATTCGACCATCGAAGCGCTCTCTCCCAAGTAGGAAAACAAGAACGAAGGCCAGTATCCCAATACGTAGTCATTGCCGAACTGCATCCACCAATTGCCTTCTCTCGGATCCTTTTTGAAATGGATTGAGAGATAAAAATCAAGATTTTGTTTACGGTGTAAGAAAGAAGGATTGATTAGTTTTTGAAATTAACAGGTGGTGTGGCGATATAAAGACACCTGAATTGAAGGTTGCAACTTTAGGACCGTTAGTTTCGAAATTGAAGCAATTTTTTAGGACATTTGAGTTAGGAGTTGCAGTTTTAGGATATTAAGCTTCGAATTGAAGCAATTGGGGACAATTGACCCTATAATTTTGAAATTTACTGCCCTCGAATTGCTGTAGTTTTGGAACTTAAAGACCTTAATTTAAGGTTATCTAAATTAAAGGTTGCATTTTTAGGATATTAAGCTTCGAAACTGAAGCAATTTAAGGACAATTAGAGAAACTTGCTATAGTCAAATTGCTTCATTTTTTAAACTTACCGTCCTAAAATTGCAACCTTTAATTTGGATGTTCGGTTTGCGAATCTTATTGTCCTATAATTGTCATTCCCCAAACTACGCTCCGCTAAAGATACAGAACTGAAAAATTAATTAAGCCGAAAACGAACTCAACATTCTTTCCCTTTTTCTACTTTTATACCTTCCATATGAGAATGCTGATGTCATACTGAGAGTTTCGATAGGCCGAGACCGGCGAAATACTGGCGCCCATCGCTATTTCGCTGTTGACTTGAATGAAACCCGAGCAAAGCAGATTGTAGCAACCCGTCGCTTGATATGCATCACTCTGCGATCATCGCAAAGACGACCCAGAAAATCACACGAAAAAATCTCGGGATACATATCATAAGGTAAAAGTATCATAGGTATGAGATTAAGAGAATCGACAAAAGCTTACAGTCCAATAAGTGAATAGTCTAGTGTTGTTATCACCGTATAAATCTGGGCTGACCTGAAATGGAATTATTACACGAGCTTAAAGTGTTGTAATAAACGTTTCAAAAAGCCATTTTTTTATTTCGATACGATACAATATACACCTGCCAACCAGCTTCAATGCTGTTGAGATCTTCGCCGAAAGAACCGCCCAAGACCCAAATCTGCGATAAGCTGAACTCGTTAGGCTGCTGTATTTTGGGCTCCCATACGTTAATCGTCGCCTTAGCTCCGTAGTACTTGTCCCCTTCGACGTACGCTATGGCGTGCTACGGAAACGAACCGTAAATTGTAAGAAGAAACCAATCAAGAATTTGATCAAAGATTGAATCTTTATCAACTTACTTGGTGACCACTTTCGTTGATGAAATCGGGGTCTGCAGACCTAGGCTTGGGCGGGCTTTTGTGCTTCTTTTTTCCATACCTCTTTACAGAGGAAGCCCGCAAAACATCTTCTTCCTTGGTTCTTCTTACAGGGATGGTTTCCTCAGGGCACTTGCCATTCATATGCCATAGCTGAGTAATCGAAGCTTTTCTTTCCTTCGATTCCACCTTATTGTCTCCGAAGAGGTCCTCTGGGTGGTAGCTAGGCCTTGTCTGAAGCAAGAAAGATTCATACTTTTTTATGGGATTGGGACGAAATAATCACAGAATAACAGCAGATTAATGTGTAGAAATCCAACTATGGAACCTGAATCTTATGGTCTTTGAGGAAAGGATGGTCAAAAGCTGGTTGGTGAGATATGTGCACACAGTCAATGATATCCCCATCTGGGCTCTGTTAAATGAAGACAATGAGTGTAATACAGCTGAGATTATTACAGCAATCAGAGAGAAGAAAGGAAACTGGACCAAGATACGAATATAGAGTTCAAGAAATTACATATCGTCCATAAAAGTAGAAGCTTTTTGACGATGAGTGAGCAAATAAATGCATTGAGAGTCAAACCTGAATGGACTTAATAGGAGGCTTGTTGAGTCTTTTCAAGTGCTTCTCAACCTCAAGCTTCTGCCTCGAAGAAGACGATAGCCTCGCGGCGCAAGATAGCGAAATCAGAGCCCATAAGCACATTAAACACAGCAGTAAAGACCTAATATTTCCTCTGCTAAAATGCGCACCACCGCCGCCGCGGACACCGACACCGACACGGCCCATAGTGTAGTAGCCCTCAAAGGGTCTTCGGTTTATGCAGCGCAAGCAACGATGGATTTAACTACAGTGCAAAGAAAGAACAGTAGCTCAATAATTTCTCATCCACACCACACACTGCTTCGAGCTTCACTGTATAGCATACATACTACGATAGACCTCTCTCTCTCTCTCTCTCCCCTTTTGTTGGGTGCTTCGAAAACTCCAACTTTGGTGCAGAGATGGCTGAGCATTTATTCAGAAAATTATACAGTTATATAATATTCGATGTACTGTACTACGGATGAGTATGAATCCTTTATTATTGTTCGCACGAGGGGTAAAAGTGGAATAGCCGTAGTGGAGAATTTGGAATCCAACTCATATGACGTCGCATTCGATGGGTCCACTTAGCTCATCAGTTAGATAAATTACCTATTTTACCCACTGCAAGTTTGAATCTGATTATCTGCTCGTATTACCGTTTCGCCCTTCGATGTTCCCCATTTTACAAACTCCTACCATGCCAATGATCATTATGAGAAAATAAAAAAAATGACTCGATGACTCTTAATTATTAAATAATATTTTTGCACTAGACAAAGATTCTCCACTTTGCGGTATTACGAATATTAAACTCATTACTTGTCATGAACTATTTTCTTTAACGAAATTCGCAATCTTAGCATTGATATGCGCTCGTGGAAGAGGTCAAACATTTAAGTGGCAATAGAGTTGAATGATTAGTCAATGCTAGAATCTCAACTTTCAAAGTTATTAACTATATATTATATGATATATTAATCAATGGGGTGCTTTGTAATGATAGCTTTGAATGTGTGATGATAAGTGGACAAAACTCACATTGGTTTGCTGACAAAAGAAAACAGAATTAGAAAGAACAATCACACCTGTAGTCTCCATCTAGCAAATTAGTTTACCTTTGTCCTAATCCATTTTTCTTCATTTCCTTCTTCATATTCAAAGTCCAGTGAGTTAGTGCTATGCAAAAAAATTATCAAGAACCAAATTAGTCCGTACATGTGATTCGGTGTATTTTTGCAATTATCAACTGCATAGATCCAAAATCCCAAATCAGTGCACTAAAGGAGCATAATTTGCCATATTTAAATCAAATTCAATATCTTACAATAAATGAGAATCCAAACTCCAAAGTAAATTAACTTAATAAGGCTGAAATTTTATCAACTAAAGGACTGAAACTGAACCACTGAGAACTTAACAACAAACTTTGGCTCCACAATACGAACCATCTACGCAGAACCGTACGAATTGGACCATTTCTAACTGTAGACGAATTAATATTTAATAGACATCTCACGTTTTATGATAAAACACCACCACGTGGGTTTTTGCCAGTATGTAGTGCGTCCTAGAAAATTGTGTTGTCTTTAGGGGTTCGATTCAAATATGTATATTTCTTGAGATAATTATATTGGGATCCATGTAATTATACAAATACCTAAAGACTGTTAGTAAATTCTATATTAAGATTAAGTTAGGCACAAGTCCTAAATAATAAGGATTTTGTGGTAAAATGCTAATAGAGTATCATTCCTATCTTTCAATGTGATGTTGCGGTGATTGATGCCCACGACGACTAATGAATGGGTTCATCTTGAATAAAATTATTTATTTATTTATGGATTTCTTGGCCCATTTATATCGAGCCATTTCATGGGCCTAAATCTATGGTCTGTGAAGATATATATGATTCCATTAAGATGTATGAGGCAAAATATGACAACGCCGAACGTTCAATGAGACTATTGTCTATTATGTCGCTTGAAAGTTGGAAGCTAAATTTCGTTATTAGTCCCTCAAAAACACTGTTATTACAACTAAAAACTTCCCTACCCCACATAGTCCTTTTAAGTCCCTTCGAAGTTCGAAGAATCAACGATTTCCCTAACTTAAACGGCAAATCTCAGAACTCAACTCATTCTCTCCCATCGAAAAAAGATATTCCCCAGCAAAGAATCTTCACCTTCATTTTTCTTCATTTTCGTCGATAACGAAAGAAGGAAAAAAGGAAAAAAAGAAAAAAGTAAATAGAGAAAGCTAAACAGCTACTAAGATGAGGCCCGCCTACTCCTCCGCCCCACTGCCGTCCACCTCCTCCTCTTCCCGCCGCCGCCGTACGGACCTCACCCTCCCTCTTCCCCAACGCGACACCTCCCTCGCCGTTCCCCTCCCCCTACCACCGCCGACCTCCACCGCCATCAGCTACGGCGACCTGGAGCGACTCAGCAGAATCGGCAGCGGCGCCGGCGGCACCGTGTACAAGGTCGTCCACCGCCCCACCGGCAAAATCTACGCCCTAAAAGTCATCTACGGCAACCACGAGGACGCCGTGAGGACTCAGATGCGCCGTGAAATACAGATCCTCCGCGACGTCGACCACCCAAACGTCGTCCGATGCTTCAATCTCTACGACCACAACGGCGAAATTCAGGTCCTATTGGAGTTCATGGACCGCGGCTCGCTCGAATCGGCGCACGTTCCCCACGAGCAAACCCTATCGAACATCGCCGGGCAGGTACTCGCCGGCCTCCACTACCTCCACCGCCGTAAAATCGTCCACAGAGACATCAAACCCTCGAATCTCCTAATCAACTCCGAGAGGGTGGTGAAGATCGCCGATTTTGGGGTTTCGCGCGTCCTCGCCCAAACCATGGACAACTGCAATTCCTCCGTCGGAACCATCGCCTACATGAGCCCGGAGAGGATAAACACCGATCTGAACCATGGGCTCTACGACGGCTACGCCGGCGACATATGGAGCTATGGGGTTAGTATTCTTGAATTTTATCTGGGGAAATTTCCATTTTCCGTCGGCAGACAAGGCGATTGGGCTAGCTTGATGTGTGCCATATGTATGTCACAACCGCCGGCGGCGCCGGCGACGGCCAGCCGTGAATTCAGGGATTTCATCGCCTGCTGCTTGCAAATTGATCCAACGAAGAGGTGGACTTCTGGGCAGCTTTTGAAGGATCCGTTTATATTACAGCACTGCAATAATAACATTGGGACGAACAATTGCAGCAGTAGCAGTAATATCTGCAGTTCTAGCAATAGTATTGGTAATGGTAATAATATTAGTCCTTTGAAGAAGACGATTACAAGCCATTGGGCTAACGGTCAGAATTCTAACCATCAAATGCTGCCTCAGCCGCCTTTGCAGAAGCAATAGCAGCAGAGCATTTTGTTTGTTGTAATATTTTGCTTCTCTGTGTTGAGAGAGGATTTGATTGATTACTCTCTTAATGTAGATTTGAATCATTTGGTGGTGGAATTCTATGTTCTTAGATGTGATTTTCAATTTCTTTTTTTGGTTTCATTTTATGGGGTTTAAAATGATGGAAGAATCTTTGCTTTTGTTCATAGTTCGACTGCTGCATTCCCTTTTGATGCATTTGAATGGAAGATTTAGCACAGCTTTTTATGACGCATTGTTATCCATTTGCTATTTTTTTTTTCCTTTGAAAGATTCGTTTGGTTCTTGCAAGAGATGTTGTAAGCTTTATGTCTAATTTGCTTTGGTTCTTTCTGTTCTGAGTGACATGATACCTATTATTGCATATAGTATAAGTATGGTAGTTAAATGTTTTTTTTTTCTTTTCCTTTTTTGATTTTTTTTTCTTGGTTTTGTTCTTCTATTCCACGTATCTATCATCTACTTAATCAATTATAGTTTTTCTCCAATATTTAAAGTAAAGATCTATAGTGAATTATGAGACAATCAATTCTAGAGATTTTTTTTCTTGTCTATTGAGGACTAGGAGTAATCTGTGATGCTTTATGATACGATTAACATTTTACATACTCTAAACTTTGATTTCACTTATTTATTCGCAAAAGAAACAATATCAAATCTTTTGAGTATTACAGTAGTAATCATGTACATTTTGATGTAGGAAAATTTGTTAAAAATAAGCCATCCTATTGAGTTTCTTCCAAAAATAAACAAACCTTTAGATTATTTAGAATAAACCAACCTATACTAATTCTCTTCTCAAATTGAACCTTAAACTCACACAACCTATCCAACGGGTTAAACTTATTTCTTTTTTATTCTTCTCCTTCCTTTTTTTATTTCATTTTTTCTTTTTCTTTATTAATTAACTTACATATATCGATAACTACGTGTAACTTATAAATATTTTTACACATAGTTAAATTAACAAATGATGAAAATTAAACATAAAATGTTAAGCGAAAGTTTAAACAAAATTATTACGTCTAACTTACTATAATAATTTTAAACAAAAAATTACTATAAAAATATTGAGGAAAAGGTTTATATATTAGTGCATGTCGAGTGATTAAAATAAGTTTTCGGATAAAAAATATGGTATCCGTATCCGGTCCGGTCTTAATCGGATATCCGAAAATCGGATATCCGCTTTATTCGGATATGTTTAACAGATACCTGCACCCATTTTTTAAACTTAATTTTTCTTTTTATTATTATTATTATTTATTCTCAAATCATTTTTTTAATATATTTTTCATATGTGTAGATTTTATGATTCAGAATTACATAATAAATAATTAACACAATACCAAAAAATTAATTTTTAAACTTGCATCTCCATTTTTTCATGTTTTTTATTTCAACTCTATAACAAGTTTTTCACTTTTTTGCAATACTAAAACAAAATAAAGTTAAATATTCTCCTATGAGAATTTATTTTTTCCTTTTAGACCTTCATTTTTCTTTTTGGATATTTTTTTAGTTTTTTATTATTTTTTTAAATATAAAACCGAATACCGAATATCTGATTTTTTAAATAATTTTTCATTTTTCTTCACGATCCGTATCCGATCCGGTTTTAAAATCGGATATCCGTTTTCTCGGGTTTTAAAAATCGAATACCGGGTCGGAATCCGAATATTTTGCTCCCCTAGATTTTGGTACGTCCGAAGAAAGAAGTTAATAACAAAAATCTGCTCGAACACCGGTCACGTAGAAACAGCAAAACGACAAAACAATTAAAAGAAAATGGAATAGAATAAAGGGAAGAAGAAGAAAATACAAAAACGAATGTTTTCAAAAAGAAAGGAGCAGTGCCACTTGGATTGGCACCATAAGAAATAAAATAAATGTTAATAAATGGAAAACAAACTACAAGAAATGATACTTAACAGATTGAATAGGTTACAAGTTCTGGGTTTAATTTGAGAAGAGAATTAGTATAGGTGGGTTTATTCTGGAATAATCTAAAGGTTGATTTATTTTTGGAAGAGATTATTTTTAACAAATTTTCCTTTGATTTATTTATTTCATTTGTTAATAAATGAATGCTTCACAAAAAGTAAAGGAGAAAACTGTGGGTCCACTCCACCTATATTCTCATGCTATTAAATAATTAGGTTAATGATTTAATTAAATTGTTTAAAAATGTCCGTACCGTACATGGCTCATTCAAAGAAAAAAGTGAGTACACTTCCAAAATAGAAGTCCTTGTAAAGTTGTAACATTAATTTCCGAGAAATTTACTGAAGACAGCATAATCTAATCTAACATTATATGTCAATCGGCCCTAACTTGACCGAAGAAATACCATAACGGTCAAACCCAACGCGCGAAGTTGAAAATTTCTTGTCAAAGGTGGAGACTTTGTCGAGAAGCGTTGCATTTATACATAATTAAGAAATAAAAATGCTACACTTTTTATTGGATAAATGCTTATCTTTGCTAAATTTGACGCATTCCAAGGTCATTTATATATTTACCGAAAGTTAATTTGGTAAGCCATGTATTTGTCACTCCTTTTGGCCCAGCAAAAATAGTAACTACATATGTATGAGAAAGAAAGATTTAAAAAAAAAAACCCCTTAACTTTATAAATTCGGATGAGTTATTGAATTCTAAAGGCTTTCACTTTTGTTGTTTTGGCTAAATTGAGTTAACCCCCACAAAATCAGCGTAGTAGCTACAATCTAATTCAATACTAAAGCAGATTATTATCCATAATTAAGGCTATTGCTGAAAGGCATAATATATGAAAGTTATACAGACCATTCTTATACGAGATAGCAGTTATGCAAGATTACGAAATCGAAAAGCAACGTAAGAAAACGACAGTTCTAAGTTAGTCATTCTGATCTCCTCAACTTCACATTGATGGGCCTCTCCTTGTAAGAATGTACCTTCATAACCGAACTTCTTTGCGGTCTGCCCATGGACGTTCGACGGGCGGCACTTTCCATATATGCGATGGGTCGGGTCGGGTCAGACATTTCATGGATCGGAGTATTCGAAGGCGTTGTTATGGGGAACTTTGCGTCATCAATTTCGAATAGGTTATCTGCGCTTTCTTGGCTACTGATAATGGCAGATTGTCGCCTTTGCCTGGCCAAGGAACTGATAGACGTTAGCTCGAAGAAATGGTGAAAAAATATAAATTAACGAATACCTTTTGCTTGTAATAACGACCTCCTTTGCAGAACTCACTGAACCACCCAAAGCTGCACATTTTGCATGGAAACAGTAGAGAGATCAGTTTTACTTGTAGAATATGTAGTTTATTGGTTCCTAAGATTGAAAGACAAGACAATTTTTGAGTTGGATTGTTTCTTACATCGACTTCTCGACAGCCTACGATTTCGGGTTTTATTAAGATCGTGATGTTTTTTAGGCTCTTTGACTTCACTGATGTGAGTAATTGCCTCAGGTACCTAAATAATAACCACAGTCATATATTACTATAACATGATGTAAGAAGATTAACTGAGGTGTGGCTGATACCTGGGACTCATTTCCTTCGTCGATAGCTTCATCTTGTAACTGAGGAAAGAAGTCGACGAAGCATTTGAGCGAAGCAGAAAATGGTATCTTTACGTGCATAGCATCTCATTTTATTGCAAAGTGCTTGAAATGGTACCTTCGATTGTAAAGTCTTTGCTTTGAGAAGTGCTTCTCTGCAGGAAACCTCATGCTGTAATGCTTTTATCTGCAAAGGGAAACGATTGATAACCTCAATTTTGCGACTTGCCATATACTTACATAAATTCTTGAATTCGTCGTAAAAGCTTACCCTTTCTCTGCCCATATTGAGTTCCTGAAACAGATCAAATAAGCAGATAGCTTCTCAGTTAGCCTCGATTCGTCGAAAAATAGATGAACAGAAGCATGTAATAAGAATGACAAAAACCAACCGCTAACATGAGATTATTCGACTGAGCAAGGCTCCAATTCTGCTGCTGCATCTTCTGTATACAGTTTCTCAGCTTTTGAATCTCAATACCGCTCAGATGTATGATTTTACTGAAAATCATCACAATAAATTCAACTTTGAGAAAATACCAAAATAGCTACCAACAAACATTAGAGCCCAGTTGAGAAAAAAAAAAGGATAAGATTAAATTACTCCTTGTCTTGAATCAGTTTCATCAAGGCCATTTTCTCCTGCATCAATAACCAAAATTACGAAGCATTTCGAAGAAAAGACTCCCATGATAATACGAAAATTAATGATTGAATAAACAAACCTTGAGTAGGTGTTCGATGTGTGCCTTAGCATCAGGCGACAGTTTTTCGATAAAATCTGGGGATTTGTTCTGCGGCGGCGCGTAATTGGTAATGTCCGAAAGCCTCCTCCTCACCATGTTCCCAAACGAGGACCTTTTCGTCATTTTGCTAACCCTTCTTCTACTTCTTCTTCAAGAGCTTCGCTCGATTTCGTCACACGGAAACTCAATCTTGTTGGAATGTGAGAAGAGATGATGTAATTTTTATATCGTTCAAGAAAGTGAGGTCTCACTAGGGTCTGCTCTAACATCAGACGAATAAAAAAGGGAAGAAAAGCGCATTCATACAAACAAAATTCCAAATCGATCTGCAAAAAACAAAAATAAAAACGAAGTGTGAATTTCAAGCAATTGCAGCAGAGAGCCGAAACGGAGGGAGAAGGAGAAAGAGAGAGATGAAAGGAAAAAGATAAAGCGGGAGAGGAATGAAATAAAGAAAAGCGAAGGGGTAAAAAGAGGAAAAAAAAAAGTGCGAGAAGAATATCTTTTCGAAATTAATGGAGGCAACGGCTTTCCGAACCTAAGCATTTATAAATTTGGGCGTGCCGAACCTGTTTCTAATAGGCTCGGATTATGTCTATTAAATTTAATTATTTTACTGGGAAAACCTTCATATTTTTCAATCAATTTGCAAAGATTATCCCACTAAATGCGATAGTCATGTGCTTCGAATCCACGACATAGATGTTTGTACGTGTAAATCCTCAAGCCATTAGGTTCACTTCTGAATTTTGTCTGAAGACACTTCAAATCAAACATTGTTAACCAATGATCACACATCCTTAACTAATTTATCTACTTGATTTTAATGGGAGGTGTTTAATTTGTTACTAATCAAAAGATAAGCCCGGGCCCGTTTGCTATAATAGATTAGGGCTATAGATAATAGTAATAATAGTATGTTTTACAGTATTTGGTTTGTTTTGTCCTGTCCGTTATTATAAAAAAACACGATCATTATATCTGGGAGCCCGATATAAATAAAATAAAAAGAATGGATCGGATTAATTATAGTGGCCTTATCTAAGGAAATGTTGTTTTTGTGTTGGCAAGTGTCCCCATAAAATACATTACAATACAATAATAAAGTAAATATAACAAAAGCCGTAAAATATAAAGACCCGTGCATTGCACGGACAAAAAACTAGGAAATACCATATACGACGGATCCTCGCCAAGTGTGAGAGGACTGTGAGTTCTTACCGGAATTCCACTGTAAAAATTGTGATCCGGCGGTATTGCGGTATAGTAGAACGTAAGACGTTGTTACCATTGGGGATAAAAAGATGACAAAAACCTTACACGTTACAAAAGGGTATAAGAATCTGTGCAAAGGGAGTCCGGAGTGAATTCTTATAATAGACAAGAAAGATTTGAATGCAATCATACTTTGTCGGTACAATGCACAGGGATTAAATATAACGAGTCCGGTAAAAACTCACGAACCTCTAGGAAATATCGTATATGGCGGTATTGCGGTATAGTAGAATGTAAGACGTTGCTACCGTTGGGGAAAAAAAATGACAAAACCCTTACAAGTTACAAAAGGGTATAAGAAAATCCGTGCAAGGGAGTCCGGAGCGGATTCTTATAATAGACAAGAAAGGTTTGAATGCAATCACACTTTGTTGGTGCAATGCACAAGTCTTAAATATAACGCGTCCGGTAAGAACTCACAGACTTCTAGGAAATACCGTATACGGCGGATTCTTATAGCCGATGTTAAATCCCACGGCGTTCAAAATGGAATATCTTTGCCTCCGTTCTCGTTACAAATGGTTTGCACGTATAATTGGCATTTATAATTGTACCATTGGGGATAAAAAGATGACAAAAACCTTACACATTACAAAATGATATAAGAATCCGTGCAAAGGGAGTCCAGAGCGGTTTCTTATAACAGAATCGAAAGGTTTGAATGCAATCACACTTTGTCGGTGCAATGCACGGGTCTTAAATATAACGTGTTCGGTAAGAACTCACGGACCCCTAAGAACACCGTGTACGGCCGTATTGCGCTATAGTATAATGTAAGACGCTGCTACCATTGGGGATAAAAAGATGACAATACCTTACACGTTACAAAAGGGTATAAGAATCCGTGCAAAGGGGTCCAGAGCATATTCTTATAATAGACAAGAAAGGTTTGAATGCAATCAAACTTTATCGGTGCAATACACGGGTCTTAAATATAACGTATCCGGTAAGAATTCACAGACCTCTAGGAACGATGGATTCTTATAGCCGAGTTAAAGTCCACGGCATTCAAAATGGAATATATTTGTCTCCGTTCTTGGTACAAATGGTTTGCACGTATAATTGGCATTTATAATTGTACCATTGAGGATAAAAAGATGACAAAAACCTTACACGTTACAAACGGTATAAGAATCCGTGCAAAGGGAGTCCAGAGCAGAATGTTATAATAGACAAGAAATGTTTGAATGCAATCACACTTTGTCGGTGCAATGCACGAGTCATAAATATAACGTGTCCGGTAAGAACTCACGGACCTCTAGGAAATACCGTATACGACGGATTCTTATAGCCGATGTTAAAGCCCACGGCGCTCAAAATGGAATATCTTTGCCTCCGTTCTCCGTAGGTTTGCACGTATAATTGGCATTTATAATTGTACTATTGGCGTAAAAGATGACAAAAACTTACACGTTACAATAGGGTATAAGAATCCGTGCAAAGGGAGTCCAGAGCGGATTCTTGTAATAGACAAGAATGGTTAATGCAATCACACTTTGTCGGTGCAATGCACGAGTCTTAAATATAACGTGTCCGGTAAAAACTCACGGACCTCTACGAAATACCGTATGTGGCGGATTCTTATAGCCGATGTTAAAGCCCATGACGGATAACAATTTTTACATCAATTAAAGTTTTCAGTTAAGAACTCACGGGCATCTAGGAAATACCCTATACGGCGGATCCTCGCCAAGTGTGAGAGGACTGCCAAATATTCCGCAATAGTTGTACGTGGTTCAGGCACACTGCAAAAAAATAAAAATAAATATATGTGTGTGCGCGCTAAAAATAAGATGAAAATGAGAAAGTAAGTGTAGCAACGTCTTACATTCTACTATACCGCAGAACTTGGTCAATGAAATCGATCGTGTCAGACGGCTGAGGATCATTAGCTTCAGAAAAAATCTGATGGATGATCGCATGGATCATTTGATAATCTTTCTTCATTGACTCGTTAGTACATCAACAAATCCCACCTGCCAATATTTTACTACTCCTTTATTTACAACCAAGTGCTTTTTCCACGACAAAGGTCCATTAATTTTCAATGAAAGACCCTCTCCATGCAGAAAAACCACAAATCTCACGATTCCCTTGATAAATTTTCGGTGTTCCAGAGAAACGTAGTACGAACCGGTACTTTTTCTTTTTTCGATAGATAAATTTGAAGCGTTTCGTACTTCATCGAGGGCTTTAACATCGACTCGCCACTCTTTAGCTTGTCCACGTAACTTTTCAGTGTCATTTCAGCCAACTCATTTACAACAATTTTCATTGGCATCAAGAACAATGTGGCAAAACAAGTAATTGTCATGACGAATACTCTCTGCACGTTTATAATTCTCGATATCTTTGACTTTATGAATTGATACCTTCGTGCATGTGTCTAGCAACTGTCCAGTCAACGTTTTAGCATCAAACGTATACTGCATGGTCGCTCTACTTTCTTAATGAGCCATCTGTGCAATTGATGATCCATCAGCCAAGTTACATGCCAAAACATATAACAGAGATTGTAGATTTTCAACTAACATATCTAACTCACATAATGTAGTGTAGTGTACGTTCCATATTACGTGCAACAAGGCGTGGCTCGAAGATTTAAGGAGATCAAGAGAGAAATATTTCGACTAGGCAATGGCAACTCATGCAAGATTTCTAGGATCGGTTCTGTGAGATTAAGGCTTCATATTGGCATCGAGAAGGTTCTGAAAGGTGCTAGTATGTCCCTGCGATGAAAGGGAACTTGATCTCAGTTGGCTCATTGATAATCAAGGTTATACAACCAAGATTCAAGAAGGAAAGATCAAGGTCTATAAGATTGCAGCTGGTTTTGAGAGGGTATAAAAAGGATCAAATTTTTGTGTTGAGTGGGAGCACGGTGGAGAAAAGTAATATGTAGAGTCTTGAATACAGTTCAACAAACCTTAGAAAGACTTCATTTAAGATGGAGAAATCGAAGACAAAACGCCTAACTGTGGCTGGAATTTCAAAATTTCAGGAATTAAGATCTGATGATGATTCTGCTGAAAGTAAACTTAAGCAGCTCGAGCACTTTATGTCCAGAAATGGAGCAAGAAGAAGTGATAACAGGTCACCTAAACTGGACGAAAACTCAATACGAAACCTAACGGGCCGATTTCCAACAGTTTATATTTAAACAGATGAACGATATTTTCTCAAAATAGGTGACTCATACATAAAAGGATGACAATATTTTAGAAATGCAGCAACTTACCTTGACAAAGATCCAACTCTCAAGCTAGCGCAATGACGGAAATGACATGAAAGCGGACGAATTTGGGAGAGGACAGATTTCAAATTTCATGTTTTAATTTACACGGCAAGAAGCACCACCACCACCATAGTTATACTTTTGGTTTGTTGATTGACCAAAAATAATAGTATGTTTTATAGTGTTTCGTTTGTTTTGTCCAGCCCGTTATTATGAAAAAGCACATCATTATATCTGGGCGCCCGATATAAATAAAACAAAAAGAATGGATCAGATTAATGATACTCGGCCTTATCTTATATATAAGGAAATGTAGTTTTCATATTGTGTTGACACGTGTCCCCATAAAATATATTAAAATAATAAAATATATAATAGTATGTTTTATAAGGAAAATGGTTGGGAAGACGAGCATAATTCGTTGAACCACCGCTGTGTTTAGTTAGTCGTATAAGCACATATTATAAGAATGCAATTGCTCAGCTTCATCTTGTTCACCTTACAACTTTATTTTGTCTTGAGAGCCCGCAATATATTAAAGCCCGTTATTATAAACTAGTGGATCCAAGATAAATAAACTCACGGCCTTCTTCATAATTTACTAAAATGCCCCTATCCCACCATATTATAAGATCACATCATTCATGCGATTTATATAAAAATAAATAGACAATACCAATTTATTCTTTATTTTGTGATGATCAAATTGACATCTATATCTTATACCTTTTTATGTTCATAAAAATAACTATTTTGTAAACTATGTATTCATTTATCAACGTTTGAGAAATTTTTTAAATTATATTGCAAACTAAACAAGATAAAAATACGTTATGTCAAATTTACAAGTGAACATAGTATTTGAATAACCGATAGTTTTGAGAAAGAATTGTGTATCATTTTCTTATCCGACTAAATAAATGCAGCCTTAATTTACCTTCAAAGAATCCCCATTCCCAACTGCACTAATCAAATAGCCACTTTAAGCAATACACAATTAAACACCATTAACACGACTAATGAGGTGAGGCCGTGGCGCATAATCGTAAGAGAAGGACCAGCCCTTGAAGTATAGAAATAATAGTACGGATTCGATCCATTATTCGGCCCAATAGGCCCGCTAGGCACCATATTCCCTGGATCGTACACATAAACCGCCGGAGGAGGCGGTGGGCCGGCCCTGGACATCGCCGGCGACGGCGGAGGCGGCGGAGGATGCTCAGCCCGCGGAGGCGGCGGCGGGCCAAAGTAGTAGTTGTAGGGCAGCTGAGGTGGTGGGTGGTGATGCACCACTGCCGGCGTCGGAGGTGGTGGCGGCGAAGGAGGCTGAGACAACGGCGGAGGCGGCGAGCATATGACTGGGCAGGTGACGCAGTCGCTGATGCAAAGCAAGCCCGAGGACGAAGGTGTTGGTGGGCCCGTGGTTTGGGCAATACATATCGAGGGCGAAAGCGTAATTTCGTGGAAAAGCGCGACGTATGTTAACAGCGTTGAAATTAAAGAATTGATCGTGAAAGGTTTCATTTTGATTTCGATCTATTTTTATTTTTTGCCCCTTTTTTTCAGACGAAATATGTATTTATAGAGGCACGTAGATAGATAGAGAGATACCTTTCTTTTTCCACCACTTCACTACAACACATATACTTTTCTTGCTCGCAAGTCAATTGTAGTAAATATGTCTTGTACATGATATTAGCGATCAGTTAACCTGAGAACTGAAAAATCTGTATTCCTATTTCGAATAAAATTCTTCGCATTAACGATGAACTGTAAGAATCGAATAAAATTCGTACGATCTTCTCTCCCATTTCAGATGGCTGTAAATCGAACTCAAAATCTTACATATTAAGTAACTTTCTGGCGCTTTGCTTGTCGATCATCGGCGTTGAAAGTCCATCCAACAAAGTCTGAATCTGAGAATAGACATGTTGGAGTTGCTTTGTAGAAAGCAAGTGGAACTTGTTTCACCCTTCTTCTAATCTAAAATAATTACCAAAAAAACAACAAAAAAGCCTTATTTTCCAGATTCATTTACATGTGAATTAATCCCAAAAAAAAAAAAGGTAAGCGTTGTACCTCGTCGTTGAAGATGGTAGCGTAAGAACCTGAACTGAAATCCTTAACAGCTACTTCTGCAGTTTTGGCCCTCACAGACAAATCATCCTCAAGGGAAATGGCAAATCTGATTGCATACAGATGTATGATGAAGAAAATGATTGATGATCTTTGTCGACTAAAAACATGCTAATTAATATGAAGATCGAAGAAATACCTTGAAATTGGAGCACAGTAATGATGACGCAGAGTATCAATCTCCCAAAGAGAGCTCCCTGCTCAAGCAGCCATTTAAAAACAAGGAAGTTCATATCATTCTCAAATCAGCAAACTGAAGTTTTTGTTGGTAATTTTAGTCATCAATTGGAAGATTTAACTGTGGGAAAACTTACGTATGGCGTCAGAATCTTTGAGATCGTTTTCCTCGTTTCTGAAATGATCAATTCCAGGCTTGTCGCCAGTGCCTTCCTGCGCAGCAACAATGAAAATATTCTCAATAAGATTCATTTCGCGAAACTAATATCATCTTAATATATGAAGAGTGCACAGTAAGGGTCATCTTACCCTGTTTACCAAACAATTAATTGAAGGGTGTCTCTGCAAAAGGTTGTGAACTAAAGCTACGATTACTAGTGCCCCTGAAGGAGGTACAACAAGTGCAAGCCTGCTCAATCTCTTACAAAAAGCAGCAGCCAAATATGCGGGAAGAAGTGATGACTTCAAGCATGAATCTAGTAGCTGGGAAATTTCAATAAAGAAAATATTCAGAAAATTGCTTCTCACAAATCAACTCTATCTATAAGATACATAGATTTACGCATGACACCGTGCTATATAAAACAGTATCAAAGGATATTGTTTTTTTACCTCAAAAAATTTAGCCCGGTGTTTTGCTAGGAAAATGGACGGCTCCAATAGAACATAAAGCTTATTATAGAAGTTTGGATATTCAAGACCGTGTTGTGTCATGAGAATGAAAAGACTGCTAAGAGCCATTACACTAACAACACCACCCATGTCATACGATCGAGTTAAAAAGTCACTGCATAGGTAGAGTTGAAGGATATGCGTTATATAATAGTAGAGTAACTATGGAGGTTTGCATAAAGTATCTCAGTAAAATGAGCTACCATAACATGACGGGATTGGAAAGATTAGGAATGACGGAGTGATGCAGTGATGGAAGAACCTGTAGAGTAAAGAGATGGGGACATAAGAACAATATTACAATATTTATAACAATTCTTAACGTTGGAATTAGACTGAAAATACTAAACAACACGATTACAACTACACCTTGCACAGATCGTGATTTCAAGTAAATGCTAGTTATAGCATGCGTTTGAAGGATTTATTTTTGGTTTTCAAAGAATAAGAATATCCTGGAAAACGTTACTTGACGCTACATATCCACTTCCAAAATATTTAAAATAAATTTAAAAAATTGCATGACAGGTCTTCAACTCTTCCTAAATGATACGAATACATGGAGATGTTAACTGCAAGATGTATACCAGAACAACTGGCCGTAAAAAACAGCAATAAATAATAAGCAGTCAGTCTAAGACTTGCATACGTCCGAAAAACAAATAGCTCACATATTAAATCCTTTAAGTAATGCAAAAAAAAAAAGAAAAACATATGGACAGCATTTGTGTCAAAATGGTGAAGTGCTTTGGATTTACCTGCTTATAAACATCAAGAGAAAGAGGCAATCGTAGAAATGATATCCACGCCTTAGCAAACTTTGTTTTCAGTTTCTTTGCAATATGTTTCGCTGATAAGACCTACAACACCAACGAGGGACATGGAAACTTGCATTAACCATTGGATGGATTACAGACGAAGGTAATTCGAAATTCTTAAAAAAATCGTACCTTGTCCTCGGACTTTTCAGTGTTGGATTGTCTATTTTCTGGATTTCTTCGTTTCTCTTTATTGCTTTGCTCACTGAAAATACCTGGTGAACATTGTAAGCCATAGTTATTGCATACAAGAGTGAAAGATAAAAGCGTCTTATCAAGTTTGATAGAATGAAGCATAGAAGATATAACTATCACCATTATCCTCATCATACTAAAACAAAAATTGATTGACACGTCGTACCAGAAGCATTCAACATTTCAATATCCCCCTTTCCTTCCGAAGCCTCGAGTGATGGAATATGAGATAGCAAATAATAAATTTTCTGCATGGGAAGCTCCATTCTACATACACAAAATTAGAACTCCACAGGTCAATTTTCTCAGCTAAATTATATCTCAACAAACACGCATCACAACTAAAACCAACACCCACTGACCTTTCACTTGATGTTGTGTCATCCTCGATCTTACGACTTTCCTCTGTGGAATAAATTGAACAGTTGTAAACGAAAACTGGGAATCATTTGAGTAAAAAATGCATTATTTAACAGGTACCTTCCCGTTCTAATGTCCGGGCGAGTTTCTCCAGACTAATGTATGTGAAATAACTGACAATACAATACAAAAGCCAGGTTAATTTATCGACAGTGAAAATCGTATGTGGTTACATCAAGAACGTCATGTAGACAAGGATCCAAAAGCAACAACCAAATGTAATACTACAAAAGATAGTAGCTTAACAAAGTTGGAGCTAATTTCGATACATTTCAAGCATATGCTGTACAGAATCATTTAGACTAATAGCTATAACATACCGCACATCAATGTACTTGAAATAATTTGTCGCAAGCAAATCCAATAGAAGATCATCCACGCTCAAGTCGGAGTGAACCTATTAGCAGGTCAAATTATAACAAAAAAACAAGCTTCTTAAGATATGACAATGATGGTATCACAAAGACGTCAATCAAAAGGTAAGGAAAAGTAGAAAGAGTGAAATCCTTTCACTGACTTACAATAGCATGGAGCAACTTGTGATAAGTAGAGGAGTGGAACTTTCCTGCATGCCCCACTTTGACGAACTCCATTATCGCCTCAAGCACAACTTCCTATGTGAAGAATAACCAAAATTGATTTCTGGAATAACGAATCCCAATTTGGGCATACAACACAACATACCCGAAGAGCATCTTCGGAGGAAGAGGAGGTCGCCAGACCAATGAGGCGGAGAATGAAATCATCAAATTTGGAGCGAAGCCACGCGCGGTAAATAGCTTCGGGTTCAGGCTCGGAAATAGCGTGCTTGGCCGATGAATGAGAAGATGGGAGCTGGGAAACGATCGGCGTGAAGAAAGACTGTAGAGATAGCAGACACTCCACGGCGTACGGCGGAGGAGAATCGGTGCTTATAAAGGAGATGAGAATGGGAAGGTTGTTGACGTGGGCTCTTGATTCGAGCAGCTGCTGCCCTAGGTTTTTCAGCTCACGGAGACTCCGCCGCTTCTTACTCTTCGTCTTCTCCGGCGAAACGACGGCGGCCATGGCAGAAGATGAAGACGAAGGCTGAGAAAGGGTTTAAGCGATTTTCTGTCAAACTCAAAAGGTATAATAGCTTTTCTTAGTAATTTGTATATTGGGCCAGAGAAAAGCCCACTAAGAAAAGCCCATTAAAATAATGTTAAGCGAGAAAGTTGTTGTCTGTTGACTTTATTTTACCCACTACAAAATAATGTGAAACATAATCATCGTAATTAAATTATTTAAAATAATTATGTCTGAACATAACAATATACAAATGAAAGTTGTGTTATTTTTAAGCTATTGACCTCGCCCAGTTGGTTAATTAACTGATTAATAGATTAATTACTTATTTGTTTAATTTTGCTAGACAAAAAGCCAAAATTCAACCTTAGTTTGCCAACCGTTGATTATGTTAAATCATGTGTGCCAAAAACACAAGTCATCGTCTTTTTTCTCCAACCAAAGTCAACAGAAAAGGAGGACACTTGTCTTGTGTCCGTGATTCGTATATTAAAAATAATATATGGTGTTTAAATTAAATATAGTTTGACGATGCTCTTCAATAATGGGGCAATTTTTTTTAAGCATAGATTCGTTTCTGCACATTAAAGGACAAGATTGAGGCTACATATTGTATCAATAATATGTACATATATTCAATAGCACAATGTAAATTGTTGTTCAGAGAAAATCATACTCGTGATTTCATACTTGTGTTTCGAAAAAATAAAGTCTACGTGTTCCCATAATTCAACGTGTATTTTATATTTTATATATGACGATAGTACATACGTATGTATGTGAACGTAATTTTTTAATCACGATATCCAAAATATAATTAGAAAAATGGCCCTTGATAAAGAAGCATCAACTGTATTATGGCCTATGGGTATGGCAAGAATAGTATAGTCGAAGTAATTACATCTTTGGTTGACTAAATGGATCATAAAACACAGCACTAATAATCTCATTATAAAATGACCAATCCATCTAAAAAATTAAGCTATAAGTGTATTATATTTTATTATCAACATGCACAAGTATCAAATAATATATATATATATATATATATATAATGTCCCAAAAATGCATCTAAATGCATAGATTCTTGACAGTTCATTGCCACAATCGAACTAATAAAGCAAAAAAATCCAATCTTTATACTTCCCAGAAAAACAAATTCGACATATAAAGCAAAAACACAACGAATAACTACATTATAGATCGGATAAACCCTTTGCCCAAATCATTTCTAACTGTGACAATTCAATGAAAATAAAAAATAAAAACACAGATCGATTTGATAAGTCACTCGAAAAAAGCACCACCTGAGATCGATTCATCAAAGCATAGATAGCTAAAAAAATCTGATCATATCTTAAAAAGACGGGCCGGGCCTTCGATATAAAACATGATCAGTACTTTCCCAAGTCTCATGAACAGTGTAATAAAAAATTAAGTGCTAATTATGTTTCATACCCTAAAAGATGTTTTAAGTTAGGTTTCAGGCCCCTGTCAGAAAATTTTTAGGGTTAAGGACCCGATTTTTGTAAAATTTAGAGATAAAGACCTAAACTTTACAAGTGTTATACAGTGTATATGAACTGGCGTCGGACTATCATTTTGTGTTATTACAGAACAATGAAGTGGTATTGCAAAACGATGAATTGGTACTGCAGAACCATGAAGTGGTACTCCAGGTCCATGAAGTGGTACTGAAAAACACTTAAGTGTATCGGATCCTTAAAACAAAAAATTTGCTGACAACCTAAATGAAACTTATGTTGGGGCTTTAAATCAAATTGCCCCTAAAGAACTTAATCAGGATCTACTAATGGCTTAACCCTAGTTGAATAGTTGCATATGAATAAGCTTTATCTGATCCTTAATCATGTATTAAGTTCAGCAAACAATGCTTACATCGATAGATGTGCACATGTTTACGTGTCAAGCATTCGTTGGTCTTCTATATAGGTACTTTCTTCTACCAATAGAGAGAGCTAGGCTAATGATAATTATTTAATCGAAGCATAAAAGTATTACCTTGATTTCTTTCTTAGATGCACATCGATGAGTTCTTCCTTGGTGGGCTCTTTTCAAAGTTTAAGAAAGACAAAATACATATAATAAAACCTGTACTAGTTAAGAGATTTTGACTTGCTTTTTTCACTGTTTCCATGAAAGCTCAATAAATAGCCTACAAAAGTCGCGGCTCAAAACCGAGTCAAGGAAGAAGTTATTTATAGAGAGACTGAGAGAGATTGCAGTTCCTCAATCTGCAAACACATATGAACACAGTATAAGTATCAGAGAGAGAGAGAGAGAGAGAGAGAGAGAGAGAGAGATGGGAAGAGCACCTTGCTGCGACAAAGCTAACGTAAAGAAAGGGCCATGGTCGCCTGAAGAAGACGCAAAGCTTAAGGAATTCATAGAGAGATATGGGACTGGTGGTAATTGGATTGCACTACCTCAAAAAGCTGGTAATAAGATGACCCTTTTTTACTTTGTGTCTTTATCTTGCTCTCCCCTCTCTCTCTCTCTCTCTCTCTCTCTCTCTGGTCTGAAAAATGGCAACTAATATTGGGGTTTTGTATGTGTGAAATCTCAGGATTGAAAAGATGTGGGAAAAGTTGCAGACTGAGATGGCTGAACTATTTGAGGCCAAATATCAAACATGGTGAATTCTCAGATGATGAAGACAGAATCATATGTGCTCTTTACGCAAGCATAGGAAGCAGGTGAAGTTCTTCACCATTTTTTTTTCTGGGGTTTTGTCAACTTTTTTTTTTTTTATCCATTTCTGTTTTAGTTATCGTCCCAGAAACTCATGATGTCCGAAAATGTCTTAGTTTCAGGATGATCTTATTCTATCATGCGAATGGACAGTAACTCAATATGGAAAAGAAATATGAACATTCTAAGTTCTGAGGAAAGAGAACAATTAAACACATAGATTTGATAATATGCAACATCCTATTTTTGGAAATAAAGATCTCAAGTCGCATCTGATGATTTGATGATATGAAGATCTCTAAAACAAAACCCTTATTTTACAAAAAATGCAGGTGGTCTATCATAGCAGCACAGTTACCAGGTAGAACCGATAACGATATCAAGAACTATTGGAACACGAAGCTGAAGAAGAAACTCATGGGAGGATTAACCATGGTTAACAACAACAATCCTTCGTCTAGCCAAGCAAAACTTTTATCATCACCATACTCAAACACCATCTTATTACAACAAAGCTCTCAACAACCTCTCTCAAGCCTATCGCAGCTATACAACTCACTCTATACTCAGGCAACTAAATCTCTCTCCGAAATAATCGATCCTCTCTCAAACACGCAGAACTATCTCTATCCCACAAACAACAGCTTCCCAATATCTGCAAATCAGTACTCTTCTTACAATCTGCAGCAAAGCAATGAGGGGTTTTTGTTCGATCATCTTCATTACTGCGTTAATAATAACCCGGTGAAGGAGAGCAGTAACATGCTTGTTTTTGGGGGAAGTAATGATCATCAGACAAGCTGTTCATCCTCGGATAATGGAAATAGCTGTAGTCAGATCAGCTACGGTAAAGGTGCTGTTTGTAGTAACAACATAACTACGCCTCATCATCATCATGTGAAGCAAGAAGGAATAGTAGGGAGTTCATATCAGGGTTTTCTCTCAAATGGAGCCGCCGCCATGGAAGAGCAGCAGCAAAAGCTACTGCTTCAACTGTGTAATAATAACCAAGAAGATCCAATCAGTTCTTTTCTTGATCTCAAGCCTAGTGGGGTTTTGGACAACAACAGTCAATTACAGTGTGATCTTGAGGAAGTTAAGCAGCTTATTACAAGTGGGAGCAATAATTTTAACAGTGGAAACAGTTTCTTGTTGAACGATGAAAGCAAGCGTCATGGAATGTACTATTACTGAGATTTCATCGAGAGAGAGAGCAAATCTCTGACAGAAGTGCGTGTATATTGCCATCAATCATCAGAGGAAGGATTTTTATGAAGAGGCGTGGAAAAGATTCAGATTCAGACATGGAAAAAAAAAAAGGACTCTTCTCTTTCTTTCATCATCAGTTTTTTATGGGGTTTTGTGTCTTTGATGGAAACGACTGAAGAAGGCGAAGGAAAGAAAGAAAACTCATTTCACTGACAGCGCTCATCGTTTGTTCTATCTTTCTTTATGCTTCCTCCATTATTATTTACATATTCAGGAAAGTTAATGTTCTTTTTTCCATGATGTATTTAATCTATGTATATTATCCATTCTTATCATCGATTTGAATCATCTGCAGCACCAAATTAAGTATTCATATCGTTAAACTCAGACACATATTGAATGTCTTGTACATTGGTTATGGACTTTCTTTGAACAGTTATCATTCAGTTGATGAGTTCCAACTACAAACATATCCATGTTAGAAACTGCACAGAAGTTTATCACTTATTATTAATTATATTTCTTTTCATTGACTTGACGATTTTTGTTCTGTTATTACCAAGTGAAGATGCAATAATAACGCCTATCTTAGCTGGCTGCTAATTAAACTAATAACGAAAAGGAGACTTTTTTTATTACTTTATTGTTGTTCAGCCATTGAACGAGTAAGAAACTTGCAAGCAAGGGAAAAATAATATCTTAAATTGCATGCAATTTTCAAATCTTTGCATGGCATGGGTAGACAAGCCCAGAAAATGACAGAAAGAATCATAATCTCAGTCTGTCTTTCAATTTGCTGTAATAAATACATTTAATTAATTAAAGACCGTAAGCCAATAAGAAATGACCAAGAACGGGCACGTCTACTGTACGTGCATGTGTATACATAAATTAAACATTAAATAATAATAATAAATTAAATTAATATATTTTATATACATAAACATTGAACTTGCATTGGGTACGTATATCACGGAACCTCAGAGAAGAAGAATGGTCCCAATGACGTGATTGAAATAATCATTGACCAATGTCATATGATTGTGTTGAAATTTATAAAAAGGGTCCCTTTTAAAGAGTTGACTCTTGCTATTTTCCAATATTATCGGCTTAGGTAAGCCTGGGAATTATTATTATTGCAATAGTGCTTTTTATTGATTCGTTCGTGAAGGTTTCTTGATACTACAAGCAACCTTTTTTTTGCAGGTTTTATTTCTTTCGTTTTTCTTTTTTTTTCCTAACATGTACGGAGTGTTTAAGTTTGTCAAAACTTAGTTAAACATTTCTATCACATGAGTTGTAATAGGATACATGCTTAACTAAAAATATGCAATAAAAAGGATAATAGATAAGGTATTGTAGTTATTTACGGAGGTATTTGAAATTGGGGAGAAAGATTACCGACAATTTTACTATGTTACAACTTACAAGTTACAACTGGGGTTTGAATTGCTAATCAAGTGGAGTCCGATGATCATTACAAATATATTATACATAAACAAGTTGGCTTTGGCTTATTATAATTGACTTTAAAAACTTTTATTTAATGTAATAAAACAATGACTTGTGATTTTCCATGAAGCATGGCTTTTCTATGTCTCCACATTTCCCATCTTTGAAGAAAGTTATTATTTTGACCTTAAGTTGTTATTACTCGTTATCTTTAAACTTCGTTGTTATCACATTTATGATAGTGATGTTAGCTAAGACATGAATCATCAAGAAATCGTCGACGACCTAAATTTTTTGAGCCAGGCTGTAGTGTTAGAAATAAAAATACGATTCTAAAAAATTAAATTTATTACTATGTTAATATCGAAATATTTGAAAACATGTTAGGGAAAAATCCAAGACTGTATTTCAAACCAAGATTGATATATCATACTATTATATTAACTGAAATAAATATTTAAGATAAAACCCTATTGAACTCATGAATGATGGAAATCCAATGTCCATATAAAAACTTATTACGTTTATGAAGTTGGAAGATTGATAGTCCAATTATATCATGAATTCACATAATTTATATTGGTAACAATGATATTATTATACATTATTAACATTATTATTCACATATGTACAAGTTACCAAATCATTGTAATGTTAATATATGTAAGAAACAGACGCATACAACATAATCCTCATTGGGAAAGCTCAAGTGAGGCCCAAAAATATATGATCTGAGATCATATGTCAGCCCTTGAAATTTTAAAATTGTATGCACGAAAAATCTTAAATAACGTCTTGTCCCCCACACACATACATAGATTATTAGATTAAATATTCATAGTCACTACGAACTTCGAGAAAAAAAAATAAATCTTCGTACTTCCAGCAAAATCTAATATTGAGTACACGATAAAGTATTAATCGTTTACGATCATCCGTAAAAAAAAAGAAGAAAAGAAAATTGTACATATAAGGCCTCTATTTATTTAATAAAACATTTAATAAACATACATCGACAACCTACAACCCGTGTTCCTACGACCTAAATCTGATATATTAAAATCATCGTTGTTGATCTTACTGAGGAAACGATTTTGCCAGGAATGTCTTTTCAAAGGAGCATTTTTTTAAGTTAAGGTCAATAGATAGAGATGTGATAATACTAACATTAGTCTGACTCGTGAAAGTATTATATTTTGAAGGACATTAAAAAGTAAAGGACGAATATGAACATTTTGCCTTATAAACGAAGCAACATATTTCCTTAGTTACAGCCTTTTCACGCCTATAAATATAATAATAATCAAAAGATTTTCCAAATCTTATCTTACTCTTATGATATTTATTTAAATTCGTAGGCGAGGTTTGAGAGGGTGGCTGTATTAAATTTCAATATATTGTAGCCTTTTTGTGGTTGGAGAGAGTATCAATCAAGTATATTTATTAGATCAATTCAACATAACAATAGAACAAAAAATTCAATTTCTTTGATCTCAATTTACAGTTTTACCCTATTGGTATTTGTATTTTTGAAAACGCAAGTCATCGACCGTCTCGGAAAAGATCAGCCGTCGGATTATGACATGTGGAGTGTAGCTCATCAAGACCGTTCAATTGTTGTAATAAAAGGCAATGAGTTCAGATGGTCAGGCCCATTAGGCCCAATAGTAAGTGGGCCTACTTTGCATTGTTAGCCCAAACTTATCTGAGATATCGAGCTGACGTCTTATATATCAGAAAGCCGCGGGAGCTCGTTAAGCAATTTGCATTTCTATAAATAGTTTTAAAATGTTTACTTTACATTGTGAATTAATAATTTCAAATGTTCAATAGATGAAGTTATAATTCGAAATTTTTTTTGTTTTTAGAAATATAAAGAAAATTTTAAGTTGCAGCATACTATGATTGAGATATATATAGGGGGGGGGGGGGGGGGGGGGGGTGTGTGTGTGTGTGTGGAGATTTATGAAGAATAACTAACCATAATCATTGAGTAAGATATGTAGGGATTTTTCAGGACCAATTTCAGCCCAAGCCCATATAAGCTTGTGGGGTTCCTCTCTAAAACCAATTGGCAATAGATGGAGTTAGCCCACAAGCTTATATACTTGTGTAGTAGATATGTGTAGGGATTTTTCAGGACCAATTCCAGCCCAAGCCCATATAAGCTTGCGGGGTTCCTCTCTAAAACCAATTGGCATAGAGGGAGTTAGACCACAAGCTTATATACTGACGAACTTTCTCAATTTATCCCATGTGTGACTTGGGTTTGACACCCAACAATCCTCTCCTCAAACTCAAGACCACCCAACGGACCTCCCTTTCGACGATTATCTGCACCAAGCGCTTCCCCGCAATCACCGCACCAAGCGCTTTTGTCATCGCAGTTCACCAATCGTCTTACAAGGGCCGGTGACACACAACCACACCGTATCCGGACTAGAATTTTTTTTCCATCTGAAGGTCACCCTCACGTGTTCGCTCCACGCTCACCGCACCAATGTAGGGATTTTTTAGGCCCAATTCTAGCCCAAGACCAAGCCCATATAAGCTTGTGGGGTTCCTCTCCAAAACCAATTGCAATAGGGAGTTAGCCCACAAGCTTATAAACTTGGTCTTGGGCTGGATTGAGCTTGAAAAATCCCTACATTGGTGCGGTGAGCGTGGAGCGAACACGTAAGGATGACCTTCTTATGAAAAAAAACAGTATAAGGGCTTGGAGGGAAGCTCTTGAGGCTGTGAATGGAGAATCTTCGGGGGAAACGAAGATTGAAAGCTCGAAAGTCCGAGTTGGTTCCAAGTGGGAGACCTTATGATATGTGTTGTGAAACTAGCTGCAATCGACTCGCCTTTTACCTGTATTTATGCGTGTATGGGTTAATCTAATCAAAATGAGCAATCGCAAGCTCGATCGAACGAAAAACGCAGCTCAAAAAACACAGAATAACAGAACAGATTTAACGTGGTTCGGCCTCGACTTCAGGCCTACTCCACGGACCAAGAGCTCCGATTTGTGTTTCTCACAATACGAAAGTTACAGCTTTCCATGTCCTCTACAAATCTCTAGTTAACGTCTCTCGCTAATTCAAACCATAGCAAAATATATAAGCTCTCGAAAGTAATGATTTGTGTTTCTTAAAGTTATTTGGATTGGTATGATCAATCTTTCGTTAGTGCATCCAATTAAGGAATCACTCTGACTTGTTGCTCTTTTCCTCGATTTTTTTGAGAATTTGTTCTTTACCTCATAGGATTCTTATGCTTTTGCAGCTAGACATGATAGTAATTTTCTGCGCATTTTATGCGTGTGCCTAGAATATGTAATGATTTATGGTCCAAAAGCCCAATAATCGAAGCTATTACACGGATTGAACTATAATACAAAATCCACTTGTGATAGAAATTCCTAAAGCCCATGACAGGTTCGAACATTCTTCTAACTCTTTGATTTTAGTTGTTTTGTCCAATTAAATTAATTTTTGTCTAAATATTTCGCTATCAAATACCCTCAGTTCCAATCCAATGACTATTGCCAGCTCAGCAGTCACTACCATGCACTAGAACGCGGTAACAGTTAGTATTATAACTATAAATTTCTATCACATTCAGTTGCCGATTATCTTTAATTATTTTTATTTATCTCTCTCCCCTTTTGTCTCGCTTCACTGCACAATTATAAACACCGTACGCTTTCCTCTGACTCCTACTTCCTTCGCTTTACGATGGGCGAGGTAAGAAATTAGATACAGTTTCTGAATTTTTCCAGTTATTTTTTTTTTTATTTAAACTTTTGAGTTTCTTTGCCGATATCGTAATAATAATGGGGGGTTTTCCGCGTTTTATTTATTACAGCAGAAGAAGAAGAAAAGCAACGAAGAGAATAAGGAGGAAAAGAATGACGGGGGCGATGACGTCACCGTCGTCTTGAGAACCGCTTTGCATTGCGAGGGTTGTGCTATAAAAGTCATCAAATGCCTCCGCTCTTTCGAAGGTATTGATAAAATTAGGCAAACCAACAAAATAAAAAATGATTATATATTAATATTCTCGTTATATATATTACATGTATATATATTGTGTGTGTGAAGGCGTGGAAACTGCGACGGTCGGCGATGGGCAGAAGATAACGGTGGTGGGTCAAATCGACCCGATTGAGATCCGTGAGAAATTAGAGGCTAAGACACACAAGAAAGTTGAGCTCATCTCACCTCAGATTAAGAGTGGTAATAACAAAGAGAACAACGTTAATAATAATAGTAATAATAAAAATTCGAAAGACAAAGAAGAGAATAGTCCCAAAGAGAAAGCCAATAAGAAGAACAAGGACAAGAAGAAAAAGGAATCCAAGGAAAACCCACCAACAAAGGATAAACCCAATGAAGACGAAGGAGACGCAAAACCCAAGGAGAAAGAGGTAAGTAATTATATTGCGCAATTTTATTTTCTGTTTGATTTTATCTAACGTGCGGAAATGCATATTCGTTATACACATTTTTAGAAAAAAATGTGAAAAGAAAGAAAAGGAAAAATTTTCGATAGTGGTGGAGGAGGAGGTGTGGTCCTTCGACTGTGCTTTGATTGATGTTGAATTTACGTGCATGTGTTTCGCTTTATTTTATTTTATTTTTTAAAGTGTCATTCTTTGGAATGACTCGTAAAGTAATTTTCTTTATTCAAAACTCCCCACGTTGTTGTTTGTCGTTCACAAGTGCATGTTACTGTTGTCCTAGTAACACTTGTCTGGTCTCCTTTTATTTTAACCTTAATCATTGATCGATATTAGATGAATATGGGGTATGATTTAATTTTAGAATTATCACGTAATTGACTTTTGAGGCCCGACAAAACTAGTCTCGAATGTTTACGCAGATTATCATGAATAGTTATTCCTTTTTTTTTTTTGTAATTTTTCAGCCACTCTTGATTGATTAAGAAGCATAAAAATATGATTGTGCTTCAAAAAAATAACATCGATGACATTTGTGAAGCTATTATATTTTCCTTTTTCCAGAAACAAATTAAAGAGTGGCAGGAAATTACAAAAACACAATTTATATTAATCGTGAATCTAAACATTTAAATTATTATTATTCCTGTCTGGTTTGTGATTTTTGACTATCGTACTTCTGTATAATTTAAAAAGGTGGCATATGCGTTACTACAATTTAGGGGATCAATTTGATGAATTCAAATTTGTCTCAATTAGACTTGTAGTAGGGTTAGCTAGCTAGGTTTGTTTGGATACTATTACTGACTGAAAAGGTAGTAGAATAATTAACACGGATTGCATTTCATTTCATCCTAATTAATTACAAATTAGAAGTGAGCAGGTCTTTATTAAGTTGATTGAAGCTTCATTTTCATAGTCAATTTAATATGTATTTAATTATTATTTCCGTGGAAAGCGGGTAAGCCATGTGGCAGTCACTAGTTCCATGGGATGAGCACTAAAGTCAGTGGTCTACTGTTTGTGTAGTAGTGCACATTGGTTGCGAACATTTAACTTCTCACTAAAATTCCAATCAACCATTTAAATATTATAATATATATGGGCATTTCTTATAATTAGTGTAGGCTGCATAATATACTCGTCAAGCGTAACTGTAGTTTTCAAATTCGTGTCATATTGAACTTGGTTGGAGTATGAAAACAATAATAGTATATTATCAATGGAAATACCTTCCTAACCGAAGGTGTTGAGATTATAATTTAGGCTTTGTCCCACCGAGCCCGTATATATATAATATGCTTTCTCCTCCTATTCCCAATTTGTTTTTAGAAGGAACCCTCGATTTCTAGTAGAATCAGTAAAATCCTATAATAGATGATAATGTTAAAGATTAGACTTAGTTTGAGTGTCACGACTACCATTGAGTTGTAAAAACTAGGAACAACAAAGTATACGAGTGCAAATTGTGGCGAGTGAGTTTTTTTTTTTTAAACCCATATTTTTTTTCTGTTAAGAAAATTGTTGCAATTGCTACATAAAATTTAATGTCATGCAATTTTAATTGAACGCTAACTAAATCAATTTTTATTTGTTTATTTCAGCTGCCCGTTACTACGGCGGTGTTCAAGGTTCACCTACACTGCGAAGGATGCATTCGCAAGATCTACAAAACAGTCACCAAAACCAAAGGTTCCCTTCTTCCCACAAACTTGTCGAATTCTTTCCATCACATTTATTTCTCAATTACATGCAAAAAAAAGAAAAATACTCGCCTAAATTATACGTACATATATAAATGCGTACATAGGCTACCAAGAAATAAAATTCGATGTCCAAAAGGATTTGGTAACGGTTACGGGCGCGATCGACATGAAGGCACTGGGCGAATCGCTTCAGAAGCAGCTAAAGAAGGAAGTTCAAATCGTACAACCTAATAAAAAAGACGGCGAAAAGAAGGAGAAAGAAAAAGGAGGAGAAGATAATAAACGTAATAATGATAATGGAAATGAGAAGATGATTGCTGATATGAATATGGTGCAATATGCTCCTCAAGTCGGGTACCCGAACCCTAACCCGTATGTTTACGGGTCGGACCTGCCCCAATTCAACCCGTATACTTTCGGGTCGTACCATGCACCGCAGATGTTTAGCGATGAGAATCCTAATGCTTGTAGCGTTATGTGAGGTGTTTAAGAGTTGCTGATGTTTGAAGTTGCGACTTTAGCTTTTGTTGTTGTGGCATAATGTATGGTTAAAAGGTGGTTTTGTCAGCGATTTTGTTTTAATATTCTTGAATAAATAAAAAATATATTGGATTTTCCACTGTGTCCGAGTCCGATTTGAGCCATGGGTGACTTCGTATATAATATTTTCTTATCTGTACTCTTTTATAAGGAAAGCATGGTGGATGGTATGAAAATTTATCAATCAGTTTAATTCTACATTAATGACTATTAAAAAGAAAAAAAAAAGTAAACCATATAACCTTAAACTCATAATAACTAGTTTTTTTAGTATATCAATTATTAAACCCATTATTTTTATTGCACACAAAGTGTGCTAAATTACCAGTATATATAAAACAAATTATTGAAGGTTCACTATTTGCAGCGGTGTGAATTCGGTTAGATGTAAACATAACGTTCCATTTTAGAATCCTTGACTCATAATTATGTTTCTCATATGCTGTTTTCCAATACAGTTCGAATAGTATTTGAATCATACTTTAATTCGATACAATTATTCGAACGTATTCTAATTCGAATTGACATTTTAAGTTGGAGATATTTTAGTAATTTTTTAACAATCTTTCTTACTTAAGAAATTACACACGGATCCCTTGTTATATTATCCGTCCTTTTATTTCTGATAGGTTCTTTTTTATAAAAGTATAAAAGATTTCTATATATACAGGAATATAGATTATCATAGAAAAAGTTTCTTTCACGTTCCTCTTTTGGAAAAATGCATAGCAAAAGAGCGTAATTTCTATCACCTAAAAAACTTCATTTTTTAGTTTTATCATCCCATGTAAATAGGGATGCAAAATTCACATGTATAATATGACTAAAATGCAATTCAAAACGTAAAATACGCTGGCAAGTAAATGACTGACACGTGGACAGAGGTGACGTAAGCACGAAAAAAGAAAATCAAATCCACTGTAATAACTTTTTTCATACACTTTTTTATTATAGCAAAGAAAGACCAGCTCGGATTTTTTATCTTTCATAGGCCACACACAATATCGTCTTACCCTACCCATCTCTTCTACGCTTCTTTTCTCCTCACTCCTTTCATTTTCCCCCTATTTTGCATTTTTCAAAAGGTGAGTGAAAAACGCTGTTCTTCTGCTGAAGCGCGATGCCGTGAGCGAGTTTTCTTGAAATCTCGGACGTTTTTCGTGGTAAGCGTGGATGTTTTTGTTTGCCCTTTCTCCTAATTTCTTTTTTGTTCAGTTTCAATTGAGTTGCAATGTTGAAGTTTTCGGTCTGTCTGAGTGTGTTTTCGTTGTCAATTTTGTGAATTAGTGCTTTCTACTGTCTCTAATGTTGGATGCTCTGCTGTGGAGGGAAAATGTGGGCTTCTGTTGGGATTTTTTTAGTGTGTTAGGGTTTCGGCTGTTGAAGTGATGTTGTGTTTAATTTTTATGCATTTATTCTTTTTTCTTTGTCGAATTGCTGGTTAACATCATCGTTTAAGTTCATATGTGGCGCGGGTCGAAACTGTGTTTTCACTTTTCAGGCATGAAGGAAACACTTTGACTAACCTTTCAATTATTGAGTGTTATTTCTGGATTTTAAATGGTTCTGAACTTCTGTGTTCCATAACATCTTTGGTGTGATGATGGCGGTAATGATTTGTACTTCTTCCTCATCCATTCCATGTCTCCTACATTCTCTGAATTTCTTTCCTTTTCAATATGGTGAGTTTTCCTTCTCATCCTAAGTTTCCATCTCTGCCTTCGGTTAGAAAGCTAGATGGCAGTGTGTGTGTAATATACACGTGCAGTCCAAATGTCTTGTTTTATTAGTTGTGAGAGCATCTTTGATCGTACCGTTTTGTTAGTTGCAAAAGCAATGTTCTGCTCTCACATATTTGGTGCAATTGCAGCAGTTGAGAGTAGTTCACGTATGAAATCGTTCCGTAAAAAGTCGATGCTGATGAATTATACATCATGGATGAAATAAATGCATCAACAAGTTGTTATATTTCTCAAGAAAGATCTATGATTAAACCGTTTTTAGTTGAATGTTTGATTTCACAAATGAATGTGACTGCTGCATTTGATAGGATGTGTGCTTGTCGTGAGTTGTCCACATGTTACATCATTCTAAGCGAAGTTATGTCTCCTCAGTCATCAAGCATCCAAAAGTATATGAAACGAAAACATAAATCACTACTTGCATTTTCTTGCAACATCAAATCTTATCACGCCAATGTTGCATACTTGCAGCATTTTCAGAAAATGGTCAAGAACGATCCCGTTAGTTGCATTGATGGAGCCATCAATGGAGGCATCAATGATAAAGAACTGGACATACTCAGTATTCTCGATTTTCCTTTGGAGAGCTTAGGTGGAGACGAGTTAGCCGAAGATTGGGATGTCAGCAAGTTTCAATGCTTAGAGCCGATTCCATCTGATCTTCTCGGGTCATCCGTGTTACCCCAGAACCAAATCAGGCCACCATTTTTATCGCACTTACCAATCGTGCCTGTGAGTGATGTTTGTGCTTGAGGCTCTTCTTTGCCTTCTTTTTGTTCTATTTTAACAGATCCGTTTCTTCAAATTTGAATTGCGTTAATTTCTCTCGACTACTCATATGCTAGTATTCTGTCTCCAGTCTAGATGGACTCCTTTCTGAAACCTCCTTTAGTTTCAAGACCTCTGTGCTTGTCCCACTCATGTTTTTATTTTATTGCCTTATTCGAGTCCTCTCTGTTAGGTTTTGAGGTTGTCCCTGTTAATCGATTCGCCTTGCCATGTACATATATGTTCTCTGTTTCCTAATTTAATCATTTTCTGCATTTTTTTTACCTTAAAATCCACGCAGCTAGACAAGATTTCAACACCCACATTGCAGGCCAAACAATCTGCCGAAGCTTCCAATCCTCTACACAGACATACGAGAGCAGATCCATCTCAAAGCCCCGTCTCAGTCCTCTTCCTACGCAACGCGTCTCAGATTCGTCGGGCAGCAAGATCAAAACGGGCCAAACCCAGTCGCAATTCATGGTGCTCATCATTGCCCGTCGTCATCCCTTCTCCTTCCACCACCTCCAAAAAGACGCCCGGCCGCGCAATCAAGAACGCTTCTTCATCATCATCTTCTTCCAAGAGGCTTAAGAATTCGAACCAACCATCGTCGATCGACATCGGTTCATCACTTAACCCTAACGATATTGTGAAGGTTTGCAGCCACTGCCAGTCGACGGAAACTCCGCAGTGGAGGGAAGGCCCGTTGGGCCCGCAAACCCTTTGCAATGCTTGTGGGGTCCGCTACAGAACTGGGCGGCTGTTTCCCGAGTACAGGCCCGCCAATAGCCCGACGTTCGTGCCTTCGGTCCACTCGAACTGTCACAAGAAGGTAATGGAGATGAGAAGCAGAGCTAGAGGAATCCATCATTAGTGTTCTCAGGTCAATTCTTGAGATAGCCTCTTTTTTTTTTTGGTCCTCTTTTAGGTGTTTGGTTTGTGCTGAGACCTTGTTGTTAAGTTCTCCATCTTTGCAGCATGTTTGCTTAGTTCAGTTCAGCTTAGATTTTGATGGAAGCTAATTTATTCTTGATTAAAGTCTTTCATTTTAGATGTCCTAAACCCGCGATTAGGATAATCGAACCATAAAAACCACGATTAGGGTTTGTGGACACAATTTGATTAATTTTTTAGCTGTTGCCCATAGTTAGTGCTCTGTCTTATTATTGCATAGGCATTATTCTGCTCGAATTGGATAGCATAATTTAATTAAAATAATAGAAAGGGAATTACTATTCACTGTTCCTTTTTTCCTAATCACCGCCCCTAAAGGACTGTGAAAAGACGATTTTGCCCTTGTGATATTTAAATTAATTTAAAAAGAAAAAACTAACTAAATATATAATTCTGGTACGAAATACTGAAAATACATACACAAAATAAATTCGAACGATCGATCGATACGGAAAAAAAAATTCGATTCAACATTTTAGGACCGGTCGATCGAGATTTTCGGCCCTGCAGTGTACCAGACGGCCTGGTACAATGCAGGGCCGAAAATTTCGTTCGACCGATTTTTTTTTTTTAAGTTTTTCGGAAATAATTATTTGTATTAGTAATTTTTTTGTGTTATAATTTGTGACTATCTATTGTATTAATAATTCGAAACGTAATAAAGATGCAAAAAAATATTACAAACATAAACAGTACGCGTCGGACAATACAAATTATAACACAAAAAAATTACTAATACAAATAATTATTCCCGAAAAACTTAGAAAAAAAATCGGTCGAACGAAATTTCGGCCCTCCAGTGTCCGGCCGAACGAAGTTTTCGGTCGTACCTGTCAGGGCCGAAAAAATCGTTCGGCCCGTACACTGCAGGGCCGAACGACATTTTCGGCCGGGCTTTGTTCGGGCCAAAAATATCGATCGGCCCGCACACAGCCCGGCCGAAAATTTCGTTCGGCCCGTGCACTGCAGGGCGAAAATCTCGATCGACCGGTCCTAAAATGTTAAATCGAATTTTTTTTTTTCCGTATCGATCGATCGTTCGAATTTATTTTGTGTATGTAGTTTTCAGTATTTCGTACCGGAATTATATATTTTGTTAGTTTTTTCTTTTTAAATTAATTTAAATATCATAAGGGCATCGTCTTTTTACAGTCCTTTAGGGGCGGTGATTAGGAAAAAAGGGCGGCGAATAGTAATCCAATAATAGAAACACAGTGAAGAAACAAATTATGGGTCCACGTACGCCACCAAAAAATTAAGTCACACGCAGTGCTTGGGATGAGATGAGAGAGTGATTAACGACTCTTCAGCTATCTGACCCGATAGAAACGACGCCGTTCCGTTCTTCTCCTTCGATCGTAGATTCTACGCACTCCTCCTCGCCAACACGATTTTCGAGCTTTAGCTGCTCAGCAGCTGCGCGTGAGATGAGCGGGAGCACGGGCGCGGTGCATCCGGTGGAGGCGCCGCCGTTGCAGACGGAGGGAGGTGCCGACGCGCCTCTTCCGCGCGCGAGGATGAAGGATCTCCACGGCATGCCCGGGACCGTCGGGGGACTCGCTCTGCGTGTTTCGCAGTTCCTATTCGCCGCCGCGGCGCTCGTCGTCATGAGCACCACCAGCGATTTTCCCTCCGTGACGGCCTTCTGGTGAGCGATTGTCGTTTCGTTTGTTTCAGGTTTCTGCATAATTGGATCTAGTGTTTGGTAGGTGCTACGTAATGTTTTGTTGAGTTAATGACGTAGTTGCATCTAAATTTTCAGCGTCGATGCCTCTTCTTCGCAGTAATTTTATATCTTTGAAGTGTAATTGAGCTATCTTTTTCCTTTCCAGTATTGTTAATTGTTCTTTAACATTGATGGCGATAGTGATTTGATCGAATAAAAAACAGTCGAGTTAAGCAAGCTAGGGTGAAAGTACACACAGAATCACATATGTTGAGTTCTTGCTATTTGAGGTTCAATCCTATTGATGTAATAACCGTGACATTGAACTTAAATGAGATGAAGACTAGATACACAGAGATATCATTACAATGGTTTCGTCCAAGTCATGTATGTTAACTAGCTAGCGCCGCAATTCCTATGGATACCTTTTGTGGTAGAAATTTGTGATGCTATGTCCATATATGATATGCCAACGGGTGCTCCAAGATTGGCCTTCGATGATGCCAAATATTGGTTGGTTAGAAGATAATACCGCCCTTTTTGGGGTGTTCGAATTCCTAGGGAAAACGATGCTTGCATCTTTGTCTTTATTTTGGATGCTGAATCAGCTTTTGCTGGTATTGCTTCCTTGTCCTACGATGTCAAAAATGACAGATGATAGATTCAGTGGACCCACCTGAAGTACCCAAATTTTTACGTTTTTTTCCCATATTTTTATAACTAGTAAGATCACTAACACTCCCTTTTCTCCCAAAATCTTTCAGCTACCTCGTAGCAGCTGCTGGCTTGCAGAGCCTTTGGAGCCTCATATTAGCCGTCGTCGACGCTTATGCTCTTTTAGTTGGCCGCCGCCTTCAAAACCATCGAGCTGTGAGCTTGTTTGCCATCGGGGACGGGGTATGCTACAAAAAAATACTGTTTCTAATTCATTGCAATGCTCCTAAACGTATACGATGTAGGTTGACATTTAATTTTTTCGGGTATTTAATTTTCAGGTGACTTCGACGTTAACGTTCGCAGCAGCTTGTTCGAGCGCGGGCATTACGGTCCTAATAGGGAACGACTTGAGCGCATGTGGTAAGAACCATTGCACACAATTCGAAACTGCTACGGCTATGGCCTTCCTAAGCTGGTTCGCTGCTTTTCCTTCTTTTCTGTTGAACTACTGGTCATTGGCTTCTCGATGACGATCATCGTGGACGAATGTTTTTGTGCGTGTTTGTGTGTATTTCTTTCTTTTCTATTTTTCATGTGGTTATGATTTTAGTTGGGCATGTATGTGTTGGGCAAATTCTTCTAGTTCATACTGTAATTAAAAAAAAAAAAATGGTTTGAACTAATTGATATGTGTCTTGGCTGAAAATTCTAAATCAGGGTGTTATCTCTTTTCAATCAAATTTTTAAGTTTTGCTTCGGTGCCTGAAATATGAGGGAAATGTGCGTTGATCTGACATATGAATTTGATGAGTTGCCTCGACTAAGCATAGCTCGAGACTACAATGTATGTTCATAATGTTCATGGTTCTAAGTGTTAATCAGTTTGAACCTTCGATGGTACAACACTGCAAAACAAAACAAAACAAAACAAAAAGAAAGAAGGAAAAAAGAAACTCTCCAGCGATTCAAGCATAAATATCAACGAGCTAAGATTGAACCGAACCCCCTCATCCGGGCAACAACATTCGACTACTTCCGAGGATATGAAAGAACAACGCGAAGCACGCTTTTGAGGGTGTGTTTGGTTTGTGGAGTTCAGTAGCGAAAAGAAATGAAATGGAAAAGAAAACTCGTTTTCATGATTGGTAATCAAAGAAAAGGATAAGCAAAAGAAAAGAAAATCCACTTTATTTTTGACTCAGAAGTGCGAAAAACTCATTTTCTCAGCCAATGGTGAGGAAAACGAAGAAAAAACTACGAAAATCATTTTCTTTCCCATTTTCTTTCCACCCGACTTTTTGCAAACCAAACACAGTGTCATAGTTATTAAAAATTTGTCAGTGACCTCAACCATTTTCCACAACCTCGTCGGCGAGATTGGCATCCGAGCTTACGTCCACAACCATTCTCATCGATTGAGTGGTTGGTAGCATCCACGCGCTTCTGCCGAATCCAATTATTACACACTTAAACTCAACATACAGATTCAACAGTTTCCGAGACAGCAAGCTACATAAACATTATTATAGGGATGGCAAATTCAACCATCCTCGTCTGGACTGAGGCTGTTGGGACGGGAAATCTCCGGTCAAAATTGGGATGGAAAGTTGACGGTGATTCCCCGTTGATAAATGAGTACGGACGGGATGGGGATGATTATTGTGTTTGCCATCCATCCCTGGCCCCTTTTGAATCAAATGGTGATTTCACTATTCCCTGATTAGATTTATTAATAAATAATAAAGTAATTTTAATCAAGAATTTTCAAAGGCCATTCTAATATTCATGATCGTATTTAAAAGAAAAAAATTCTACTCTCAATATATATTCTTCACGATGCGGTCATATTTCAATCACATATTATATTATTTTTTATACTCCAATATCATATTTTACATATTAATTTGTCTATATTACTTAGTTTATTTTTTTGCTGCAACAAAAAATAATTTATTGGATATACATGAATATGGGGAACCCGATCCCCCACGAGGAACTCGATCCCCGAACAGTGATTATCCATCCCCGAACCAATTCATCATAAGCGGTGAATTAGTGGGGATGCTATTAAGAACGAAAAATTTGGTATGGGGACGGTATGTCCATTATCAGCCCCGAACCCGCACATTGTCACCCTTAGTAATTCTATATATCCACTCTACACATACATCTCGCTGATGCTCTGTTTGGATACTTGGATTTCGAATTGAAATTCGAGTTTTCTCCAAATCACCCGTTTCGAAAAATGTAAGGATTGGGATTTCGATATCACCAAATCCGATGTTAATTTAGTCGTTTATTATTTATCGAATTTGATTGATAATGATCGGTTTTCGAAATCCAAAGCCAAACTCGTAATAACTTTTCATAATTAAATAATAATAATTAAACATGTTGGTACAATATCTCCATGAGAAATGATTGCGGCGACATGCAGCACGTTAGGCGGGCTTAGCCGTAGGCCGTCAAAACGGGCCGAGCCCGTCGGGTTGGCCCACCCCACCATGAAAAATAGGCAGGGTGGTTTGGCCAATTACTCGCCCGTTTAGAAGTGGGCGGAAACGGGCCAGTCCGCGGGTTGAAGCGAGGCAGAGCGGTTTGGCTCGCCATTAAATATATGTGATATATATTTATTATATATATAATTGTTGAGATTTCGGCCGCCTTAGGTTCGCAATCCACACTTCTATCGAATGTGTGTGCGAATTGATCCAAGAAACACATTCTTGAAGTCGATCAAATCGAAAACAGATGAAAACGAAAACCAGAAAAATAACAGAGATTTACGTGGTTCGACCCAACTTTGGTCTACGTCCACGGACCAATCAGAGATTATTGTACTAAACGAGAAGAAGTGTTTACAAGACTCACATACGCTCTATAACTTTCTAATTTACAGCTCTCAAAGATTCACTCTCTATCGAAGCCCTCAAAAGTTACTCGAAACTGAAGTTCTGATATTTATAGAACAGAAATCTGCTGCTGTGTGTGTTATTGACTTGTACCACCTGCAGTATACTTGTACCTCGCGCAGCTTCCTACTTGTAAACGTTAGCAACTTTATAAGTGAATTAGCAATTCTTAATCTGAGCCATCCGATAGCTTTGTCCGCTAAGATCAACGGCCCCTATTTAAAAGTCCAGTTTAAACTCTAGCCATTAGATCAAGAGCAAATCACGGCTGTAGTTTAATCTGGGCACTGTATTATTTCTTCAGCTTATATTGATCTTCTTCAAGCAGTGAACTATCTCAGCTTTTAATCTCGATCTCTTCATCATTGATCACAAGAGTTTTAGCTCACACATCTCAACAATAATATATGTTTTGTAAGCTACTTAATATTAAAATAAATAATATTTATTACTAATGATTTACCATTGAACTTATACTATTTATTATAAATGATTCATGTTGAATATTCCGACATTGTTTATTAATAAAAACGTTATTCGAAACAAATGAAATAGAGAAAGTTAAAAAAATAAAGAAATATAGTTAGTGGGTTAGCCCGCTAGCCCTCCAACCCGCTGTGCGGCGGCACAGGCTACTAGTTTAGTAGCCCGTTTAGAAGCAGGCCGAAACGGGCCAGCCTGCTTGGGCCGCGGGTTGAGGCGGGTCGGGCGGGCCAGCCCGTTTGACAGCTCTACTTAGCCGGTCCATAATAAAAAAATATAAAAATAGGAAAAAGTAAAAACTTATATAATTATTTAGACATCTATTATAATATAATTATATTTGTAATAATTGGTGGACTGCCCGCGGCCGCGGGCTCATGGGTAGTGTGTGGTGGGAATCGCTTCGCAAAAGAGATAACTTTTCTCCAAGTTTGGCAAGTACTGCAATTGTGTCACTTCATACAATATATTCTATTACTGAGTTCGATCAGCTAATTGTGTTCTCTCATTCACTTCACACAATATAATTCCTACATTCATTTCTCCAAAGCGAAAAAGAGATTTGCCCAAAATAGATATGGCCGTAGCAGCTTATGCGTCTGTGCTATCTCTTTTGACTTCTTTGGACAACGTTCTTCTGCCTTCTCGTCGCTGGATGATCCCCAACATGTTCCAGATCGAAGCACTACATCAGAAGCTCACTTCATTGCAAGAATTTCTCGAATTTCACTCCTCAAACAAGACAACGACGAGCAACGAAGTGCTCTTTGAGCTGGCGGTTAAACTGCAGATCATTGAAGTCGTTCACGATTTAGAAGATCTATTCGACAAGTATGTCGTAGATCGACTGCGCACCAAAGGACTACCCGACGATCAGATCGGTGAGAAGATGAGCTCGTCGTCGTTCTATCAAGATCTGCAATTGCTGATTGAAAAAGTCGAGTCAATAAATCAAGAGCTGACGAAATTCGGAGAGGAAAAACATGGAATTGGGGCAGATCGACGACGACTGCGTATTAGCAACTCTCCTCTTGCAACCTCTGATTCGAGCGATGAGAAGGCGGTGGGGCTCGAAGATCGTGTGTTACAGATAATGGATCGACTCACTGGGAACGAGCGTAGCCTACAAGTCATCCCAATCGTAGGAATGGGAGGTATTGGCAAGACGACCCTCGCTTGCAATACCTTCGATGAGAAACTCATCGTTGAGCACTTCGATGTTCGTATTTGGATCACACTGTCGCAAGAATACGACGTGCAGAATATTCTTTTGGGTCTAAAAAAAAATGGAGTTATTGATGGTGCTGATGATGATTTAGGAACTCGTTTGTACCAAAAGTTATGTGGTCGAAGGTATCTGATTGTGATGGACGATGTGTGGGGTATCGATGTTTGGGACGACGAGGCTGATGAACGTAGCCAACAGTATAAGCGGCGCTCGTAATAACAGTTACTCGATGAGTTTACTAGACGATGAAAACAGTTGGAAACTGTTTTGCGAAAAAGCCTTTGGCAGAAACGGCGGAAGGTCGACAAGCGAATTGGAGGAGATTGGAAAGAAGATCGCAAGAAACTGCAGAGGACTTCCCCTCACGCTCGTCGTGGTTGGTGGACTCCTTTCAAACCCTAATAATCTGAGCCGCGAATATTGGGAATCCGTTGCAGATGATGTGAACTCATTCTATCATTTGGAGATTGAGGAAAGCTGCTTGAAGATATTGTACCTCAGCTACAATCACCTGCCCATTCATCTCAAGGCATGCTTCCTCTGGTTGAAGGAATTTCCCGAAGACTGCAACATCGATGTGCCTATTCTTATCGAGTGGTGGGTTGCCGAGGGAATTGTGCAGCCGTCGGCCAGAAATGATAATAAAACATTGGAAGAAGTTGCCATGGAATACTCGGAAGATGTAATCGGCAGAAATATGATCATCGTTCGAAGGCTGGGGGAAATGGGGGAAATCAGAAGTTGCGGCGTTCGCGATATCCTTAGGCAACTGTGCATCAAGGAATCTCTTAAAGAGAACATTTTTACCACTTTGAACATGGATGCTATAGCAATTGATCCGAGTTTCTCTGCGAGTTCATGCTTCGTATGCCGTGATGGAACGAAGACGACGAAGAAGAGGATTGCCATCTGTGAAGTCCTCAATTGCTCGACATCATCAACGGCTGTCATGAATCCCATGGTGTGCGATGATTGCAGCACAAAGTATCCACGGCTTATCAAATCAAGATTCATTAGGTTGATAACCAAGGTGTATGGCCAGATCGTAGAAATCCCACACACGACGAAGCTGACGTGGCTTTCAATCAGCATTGGCATATCTAGTTGGGGCCGGCTATTATTAGAATACGCATCTCCGTCCCCCATCTCTCTAATTTGGAATCTAAGGGTCTTTCGCGGACCGTTTATGCAACGGACAGTGCTATGATGGAGAATATGGGAGATGCCACAACTTAGGAAAGTGGGTGCATAAAATGGTCTGCGGCCCGATCCAACGGACGAGTTCATCGTATTGGACAATCTACAAACACTTCGTAAGGTTAGAAACATGAAGTGGACAGAGGAAGTCGTAAGAAGGATCCCAAATCTAGTCGAGTTGGAGGCTTCCTACTATCCTTTAGGAGTTGACGAGGAACTAAGTGGCTACTGCCTCAAAAACCTTGCACTTCTTCACAAGCTTCGATCCTTGACATTAGTTTTTCTTGCTTGCACTTTGCGCATGGAAAACATCGCCTTCCCAAACTCGCTGAAGGAATTGTTTTTGGGACGTGGTGGATTCTGCTGGAAAGACATGAACGTGGTCGGTTCGCTGCCGAACCTCCAAGTGCTTAAGATATACAACAAGGCCTTTGTCGGGGAAAGTGGTGCATGGTTGAAGGGCAATTTCGGAAATTAAAGTACCTGGAACTTGCTTGTGATGTTGTGGCTTGGAGAGCAGTGAGGCTATTACCTTCCCGCTCTTGAGGTTTGCCTTGACGAACTGACGGAGCTTAAGGAATTTCCGTTAGGCATCGGAGATATTGATACCCTTCGTGGGATAGACGTAGGAATATGTGATCAATCTGTTGTCGACTCGGTGAAGCAGATAAAGGAGGAACAAGACGACCTTGGTAATGAGATTATCGTTAGAGATATTATATGACAAAAATTTACTTCTCTCCTACGTTGTATAATTGTTAGTCCTCCATGTTGTGTTACTAATAAAAGCTCATAGTACAAGTAAGTGTTCTTAGTCCTCCGACTCAGTTATTAAGTCTGCATAATTGTATCTAGTGTTTGGTAGGTGCTCCGTAATGTTTCGTTGAGCTAGTGGCCTAATCTGTAAATAGTTGCATCTAAATTTTCAGCGTCGATGCCTCTAATTCTTCGCAATAATTTTATATCTTTGAAGCGTAGTTGAAGTTATCCTTTTTCCTTTCCAGTTCTGTTAATTGTTTAGTGATCTCATCGTATAAAAAACAGTCGAGTTAAGCGAGCTAGGGTGAAAGTACACGCAGAATCACATATGTTGAGTTTGTTAATGTTGACTAGCTCAGCTTTGACAATGTCGAGCTAACATTCCAGCCAATATTGTTGTTTGTGAATTGGTCAACATTCGATTTTATCTTTCGTGCCCAAAAACCGTTTAACCTTTTTAGTGGCTTTATTTACTGAAGTGCAGGACGTGTTTAAAGTGCTGGAACGAGTCTAAACCGTGTGGAAAGCGTGTGGAGCTGCTTGAACGAATTTGGGAAGTGCACTTACTATAAATAGAAGATTTGAATATCAAAAGAGAATTAGTCAAGCAACGACCAAGATTAGAAGATCTGAATATCAAAAGAGAATTATTCAACCAGCTGCCATAAATAGGAGATAAGGGATCGGCCAATGAGATGAGAAAATTCGAACTAAATATATACTATATTTAGGAAGATCTTCGCAGAGATATTCAAGGGATCTTTTTACCAATTCAAGAGGGAGCCAAGGTCTATAAATAAGAGTTATTTTCGAGCTGCAACTAACGACTCGAGAGAGAGCTTTCATGGAGTAATGTTGAGCGACATATTGAGTGAAAAATATGAGCGAAACACATATCGAGTTTGAGCGAGTTTTATATATTACGAGAATCGCCTTTTAGCCTAGTATTGAGCTTTCAGAAGTCTTAGTACTTCGTAGGTTTCCAGAATCGTTTAGATTCGTAGTTTTTCTAGGCTTGTTTTTACTATCTTCGGATAGTTGTTTTGCCATCCATTGCTGTAGTGGATTTTCGCTTGAGGCACGCAGCAAGTTTTTATAACTTGCTGCACAGATTTACATCTTGTGTTCATCTGTTTTCGTCACTAAGTAATTACAATATTCCGCTGTGCACCTGAATGTTAGGTTGAGTGTTACCCCGACATTTTACCCAACAAAATCGTACTGGGACCACTTCAAAGTGGTATCAGAGCCTCCGCTTGATGTGACTAAGTGTTTTTGATCCTTTGTAATGGATGTTATAAGCTCAAACCATCTCGGCAAAGTCCCTGTGTTAGACGGTTCTAATTATGCCTATTAGAAGGTTCGTGTGCGCCAATGCATAAAGTCCATAAATGTGCGAGCGTGGGAAGCTGTTCCTAATGGATCCACCCCGATCTCCTCCAGATGCTGATGGCGAAGTAGTCGACAAGCCTATCGAAGAGTGGTTTATTGTTGAAAAGAATGCGGCCGAGTATAACAACAAAGCTCTTAATGCCATCTTCTCTTCGGTGGACATTTTCATGTTCAAGATCATTCAGAATTGCTCGACGGCAAAGAACGCATGGGATCTACTTCAGAGGTACTGCGAATGCGATGCGAGCGTGAGGGAAACCAAGTTACGATACCTCCTCAATCAGTTCGAAAATCTCAGAATGAAGGAAGATGAGGATATCACCACGTACTTCGGGAAGATTCCGACGATTTCGAGCGAGTATGCTAGCCTCGGAGATCCGATTGCTAATAAGGTACTGGTTTCTAAAGTTTTACGACACGTACGCTAACTGGAAAGTTTAATGTGAAGGTAGCGTCCGTTGAGAAAGCACATAATCTGGGCACGATGGAATTCAACACATTGATGAACATCATGAAGAACTATGAGACCAACCTCGAAGTCCAAAAGAGAGCTTCACGTGGCAAAAGCATTGCTCTAGTCAGTCAGTCATCCAAGGTGCAAACTGAAGTTAACCCTGACAATGATGATGATATGGCTATACTCATGAAGAAATTCGCAAAGAAGAAGAATGTCGAGCAGAATGTTGGCCCAACATTCAGGAAGGGCCAGAATGCCAAAACAGAACCTTCGTCCGCGCCTCCGTTCTTTAAACGCAAACCTGGTGGAAAGAAGAAGAATATCAACTATGAGTCTGTTAGCTGCTATGAATGTCAAGGATGTGGCCATTTTGCCAACGAGTGTGCAAATACCCTCCGCAAGCACAGAAAAGCTATGTGGATTGATCATTCCGACGATGAAGATGAAGAACAGTGCCCTAAGGAGTCTAGGCGATCATCAGTAACCATACAGTCCTTCTCTGACAACGAAGAAGAAGATCATCAAATCGGATTTGCGGCGGTGACTGATGTTGAGCCAACATTTGACTCAACATCTGAAAAACAAATTATTTTTGATTATGATGACTCAAACTGTTTTGATGGGTACTTAAGTTCTGATGATGCAGAGTTAGAAACTGACGTTTGCGCGGAAGTCCAGATTAATGAGGCCGTCAAGATGTTGTCCGCGCAATATGAGAAAGAAAAGGCAAAAAACTCGTAACTAAAGGCCATGGTGAAAACACTGTCCGAGGAAAATGCTAAGAACGAAAAGATGATCGAAAGCTTGGCGGATGGTATGAACAAGATGGAAGCTGTACTAACACGTAAGGACAAGGAGATTGACAAGCTTCAAAAGCGAGTCGACGAAGCCAATTAGACGTTCACGAAGATGAAAAAGGGTAAAGCGACCCTTGATGAGGTATTATCGTTAGGTATTTTTGATAAGCAATGTCTAGGATTTAGTTCTCAGCCCATTTGTGGGGAACTAACCTTTTTCTAGGATTACAGACTAAGCAAAGTAGTGACGGTATATTCATGTCTCAGGGAAGTACGCAAAGAACATGGTGAAAAAGTTCGGGCTTGACACGGCTAAGGTAATGAAAAATCCTATGGGGTTCTCACAAAAGCCTTTTTAAAAAACAGCGGAAGGTCGAGGAGCGAATTGGAGGAGGAAAGAAGATCGCAAGGAACTGCGGAGGGCTTCCCCTCACGCTCGTCGTGGTCGGTGGACTCCTTTAAAACCCTAATAATCTGAGCCGCAAATATTGGAAATCTGTTGCAGACGATGTGAACTCATTCTATCATTTGGAGATTGAGGAAAACTGCTTGAGAATATTGTACCTCGGCTACAATCACCTGCCCATTCATCTAAAGGCATGCTTCCTTTGATTGAAGGAATTTCCCCAAGACAGCAACATCGATGCGTCTATGCTTGTCGACTGTTGGATTGCGGAGGGAATTGTGCGGCCGTCGGCCAGAAATCATAATAAGACATTGGAAGAAGTTGCCATGGAATACTTGGAAGATCTGATCGGCAGAAATATGATATTCGTTCGAGAGCTGGGGGAAATGGGGGACATCGAAACTTGCGGCGTTCACGATATCCTTAGGCAACTGTGCGTCAAGGAATCTCTTAAAGAGAACAATTTTACCACTTTCAATATGGATGTGTTAAGAATTGACGAGAGTTTCTCTGCGTGTTCATGTTTCGTATGCCGTGATCGAACGAGGACGACGAAGAGGATTGCCGTCTATGAAGTCCTCAATTGCTCGACATCATCAACGGCTGTCATGAATCCCATGGTGTATGGCCAGATCGTAGAAATCCCACACACGACGAAGCTTATGTGGCTTTCAATCAGCATTGGCATATCTAGTTGGGGCCGGCTGTTATTAGAATACGCATCTCCGTCCCCCATCTCTCTACTTCGGAATCTATACAGAGATATCATTACAATGGTTTGGTCCAAGTCATGTATGTTAACTAGCTAGCGCCGCAATTCCTATGGACACCTTTTGTAATAGAAATTTGTGATGCTATGTCCATATATGATATGCCAACGGGTGCTCCAAGATTGGCCTTCGATGATGCCAAATATCGGTTGGTTAGAAGATAGTACCGCCCTTTTTGAGGTGTTAGAATTCCTAAGAAAAACGTAGCTTGCATCTTTGTCTTTATTTTTGATGCTGAATCAGCTTCTATTATTTGCTGGTATTGCTTCCTTGTCTTATTCATCATAAGCCCCTCCCCTGAAGTACCCAAATTTTTAACGTTTCTTTCCCATATTTTTATAACTACAGTAAAACCTCTTTTAATTAATAACCTTGGGAACACTGAATTTTATTAATTTAAAGAGATATTAATATATCGATAAATTAATAATTTATTAATTAACAAAAAAAATTAAATTCGTATTTAAATATGTTTATGATTATATTCATGAATAAACCCATTCTTTGTAACTAATTAAATATATTCATGTATATATACATTTTTTGTTGCAGTTAGAGAACTCGACATCGGAACTTTTGGCTGCATACGTTTTAAGAAAAAAAAAGTGACAATAGATTCATATTTTAGCAAATGCTCATAATATTTATAATTGTAACATATGAATTATTAATTTAGAGTTTTAATGAGACCTAATATATACAAAGGAATTTCAGAATAATTATTATCTTATTATCTTATCGAATTTAATGATTTTTTACAAAGGCCCAAGTCGGGACCGGAAGATTTTATTATTTTAGAGAGGTTATTAATTTATCGAGTATTAATTTATAGAGGTTTTACTGTAGTAAGATCACTAACGCTCCTTTTTCTCCGAAAACCTTTCAGCTACCTCGTAGCAGCCGCTGGCTTGCAGAGCCTTTGGAGCCTCATATTAGCTATCGTCGACGCGTATGCTCTTTTAGTTGGTCGCCGCCTTCAAAACCATCGAGCTGTGAGCTTATTTGCCATCGGCGACGGGGTACGCTACAAAGAATATTGTTCCTAATTTATTGCAATGCTCCTAAACGTATACGATGTAGCAAATGTTAACATTTAATTATGTCGTGTTAGCATTTAATTTTGCAGGTATTTAATGTTCAGGTGACTTCGACGTTAACGATCGCAACAGCTTGTTCGAGCGCGGGCATTACGGTCCTAATAGGGAACAACTTGAGCGCATGTGGTAAGAACCATTGCACACAATTCGAAACAGCTACGGCTATGGCCTTCCTAAGCTGGTTCTCTGCTTTTCCTTCTTTTCTGTTAAACTACTGGTTGTTGGCTTCTCGATGACAATCATCGCAGACGAATGTTTTTGTGCGTGTTTGTGTCTGTTTCTTTCTTTTCTATTTTTCATGTGATTATGATTTTAGTTGGGCATGGAATGTGATGGGCAAATTCTGTTAGTTCACACTTGTTGAGAATTCGGCCAATCTAGATTCGTATTTGGACGTAGTTTCGTGTATGTGACTTCTCAATATCGAGGGATTCGATATCAAGCTTGATCAAAATGAAAAACAGCAAAAAATATAAAATCTGAACACAATACTTAACGTGGTTCGGCTACAAGTTTAGCCTACGTCCACGGCCCGAACAGAGAACTTTTATTGATTCCACCTTTTGAGATTACAAGATCGGATCTTTCTCTCTAACTTTCGTGTTTACATCAAACTCTCAAGCTCTCTCGTTCGCAAGTTACGGGTCGTTCTACCTTCACACTTGGCCACACAAAACCAGTTTTGTAGTGTGTTTGGTAACTTCCCCATGTTCTGTAGGAACCGCTTGGGAGCAGTTTACACGGTTATTCTCCACTAGATGGGTTGGGAGTTGATCCTCCAAGCTTCAATCTTGACCTTTGAAGCCTCAATCATCGTCATCGAACGGATAAACATCGAACTAGAATAGAAAAACTGCTTCAGACATCATTCACGGCCACATGCGTTACTCTTCACGGCCGTGAACATTACGGGCTGAATTCCTATCAGATTCTGTCTTCAGTCACGGCCACTAGCATAAGCAGTCACGGCCGTGAAGCTGTCGAGCTGATTCTCTGCCAGCTCCTTCATGGCCGTGAGCCTTGCTTCACTAGGCCGTGAAGCTGCTATGATTCTCCGTTGCTTCGTTCTTTCGCATTCCGAGCTCGTTTCGATCAATCCCGTCTTCGATTTCCCGAGTTTTTTGGATCACCCACACTCAACAAACTCCACCTTGATACAATAACTCTTCAAAAAACAGCACCCAAGCAACGAAACTTGTTTCCAAGTTCCTTCTTCGATCACCATTCGAATTTGCAGACATTTGACCCAATTTCTGAAATGCACTTCATCTTGAATCCCTTGATCTTCATTCGAACATGTGATCCCTCCACCCCTTCTAGCTCAAAGGGTGTTAGAGCTCAGACCCAACTTCAACCATCCCAGAAGACGCTTGGTCGAAGTTGATCTTGAGCTTATACCTTTCGCTTTCTCGATTTTGGCTTCATTCGTTGATTTCGAGTCCGTCTTGTTCCCAGCTTCATGGCACCCCTTGCCGAGCCATTTGCAGCTGATCAACCTGTTATTCTTTGATTTAATAACAGCGTTGCAAGTCTCTTCAGACGAAGTTACCTCATCGAACACGCTTGTCGCAGAGATTTCATCTTCAAGAGTCGCGTCTTGAATTTCTGAACTTCTAGGTTCTTTGCACGGCTGCTCCACCTCGAGACAAAGCTTCTCCAATCTCGCTTGGTTTTTCTTCATGCATTTGTCCCTCGTTGAGATACCATAGCCGTTTAGCACGTAAATGCCATTACGCTTGAACCCTTTGAACACAGCTTTCGAGCCCTTTAGGATTTTGATTTTTCCATCATCGGTTTTGGTTGAATATCCAAGGTCGTCTAATGTCCCGACCGAGATTAAGTTTCTTCTCATCTCGGGAACGAATCTCACTTCTTCGAGCACCTTCGCTTTGCCCGAATGCAGCCTCAAGATCACCGAGCCTATCCCACGAACTCGACATTCCTTCCCATCGCCTAAATGAACCGTCTCGTCCTTCACTTCTTTGAAGTCCTTGATCCAAGACCTGTTACACGTTATATGAAAGGTACAGCCTGAGTCGAGAATCCATTCATTACCTGCATGCTTCTTAGCCACAGAAAGGATCTCGGCCGACTCGTAACCATCTTCATCTGCGGTCACGTTGTTCACTCGATCTTGTTTCTCCGAATTTTGCGTTCGTTTAGGGCATTCCCTTTTCATATGTCCTTCTTCGTGGCACTCGTAGCACTTGATGGGATTTCTTTGCTTGGACTTTCCCTTTTTCTTTTCACCGTTTGGCCTAAACTTCACGGTTAGAAGCTCGCCCGAATCGTGTGTATTTTCAGATTCCCTTTTGCTATTGAGTTGCCTTGAACTCAACGCCGTTAGAACGTCAGCAAGTTTGAGCACATCCCTCCCATAGAGCAGCGCCTCCTTGAACATCGAGAATCCCTTAGGTAGTGAGCACAGCAACAACAATGCCTTGTCTTCCTCCTCGATCACGACGTCTGCATTTTCCAGATCAAGGATCATCTTGTTGAATATGTCCACTTGATCTTCAATGCGGCCCTCTTGCATTCGAAACGAATATAGGGCTTGCTTGAGATAAAGTCTCTTGTCCAAAGTCTTCACCGTGTAAAGCTCGTCGAGCTTCTTCCATAGACCATCGGGTGTGGACTCCTTCGAGACCGTTCTAAGCACCTTGTCGCCGAGGCTTAAAACGATCGCGCTATGTGCCTTCTCCCTCATTACCTTCTTGATTTCCGGCGCCATCTCCGTGGGTTCCATGTCCTTCTCCTCTTTGATAGCCTCTTCGAGCCCTTGCTGTACAAGTAACGCCTTCATTTTAATCTTCCACAAGCCGAAGTCATTGTCACCGTTAAACTTCTCCATGTCAAATCTAGCAGCGGCCATTTCTTCGATCGCGCGTCGATCCACGCTCACCGCACCACTTGTTGAGAATTCGGCCAATCTAGATTCGTATTTGGACGTAGTTTCGTGTATGTGACTTCTCAATATCGAGGGATTCGATATCAAGCTTGATCAAAATGAAAAACAGCAAAAAATATAAAATCTGAACACAATACTTAACGTGGTTCGGCTACAAGTTTAGCCTACGTCCACGGCCCGAACAGAGAACTTTTATTGATTCCACCTTTTGAGATTACAAGATCGGATCTTTCTCTCTAACTTTCGTGTTTACATCAAACTCTCAAGCTCTCTCGTTCGCAAGTTACGGGTCGTTCTACCTTCACACTTTGGCCACACAAAACCAGTTTTGTAGTGTGTTTGGTAACTTCCCCATGTTCTGTAGGAACCGCTTGGGAGCAGTTTACACGGTTATTCTCCACTAGATGGGTTGGGAGTTGATCCTCCAAGCTTCAATCTTGACCTTTGAAGCCTCAATCATCGTCATCGAACGGATAAACATCGAACTAGAATAGAAAAACTGCTTCAGACATCATTCACGGCCACATGCGTTACTCTTCACGGCCGTGAACATTACGGGCTGAATTCCTATCAGATTCTGTCTTCAGTCACGGCCACTAGCATAAGCAGTCACGGCCGTGACAACCTCCAGAAACTTCTTCACGGCTATCAGCTATCGCCTTCACGGCCGTGAAGCTGTCGAGCTGATTCTCTGCCAGCTCCTTCATGGCCGTGAGCCTTGCTTCACTAGGCCGTGAAGCTGCTATGATTCTCCGTTGCTTCGTTCTTTCGCATTCCGAGCTCGTTTCGATCGATCCCGTCTTCGATTTCCCGAGTTTTTTGGATCACCCACACTCAACAACACTGTAATTAAAAGAATGGTTTGAACTAATTAATGTGTACCGTTCCGTAGCTAAAGTTGTAATTTTCCTTGGCTGAAAATTCTAAATCAGGGTGTTATCTCTTTTCAATCAAATTTTTAATTTTTGCTTGGCGCCTGAAATATGAGGGAAATGTGAGTTGATCTGACATATGAATTTGATGAGTTGCCTCGACTAAGCATAGCTCGAGACTACAATGTATATTCATACTGTTCATGGTTCAAAGCGTTCATAATAAGTTTTGAACCTTTGATGTTACAACACTTAAAAAAAAAGAAAGAAAAAAAAAGAAAATGTACTCCAATAATTCGAGCATAAATATCAACGAGCTAAGATGAATCGAATCCCCTCATTCGGGCAAACAACATTCGACTACTTCCGAGGATATGAAAGAACAACACGAAGCACGCTTCAAGGGTGTGTTTGGTTTGCGCAGTTCGGTAGCGAAACGAAATGAAATGGAAAAGAAGACTCATTTTCATGATTGGTTGATCAAAGAAAATGGTAAGGAAAAGAAAAGAAAATCCATTTTATTTTTGACTCGAAAGTGAGAAAAACTCATTTTCTCAGCCAATGATGAGGAAAACGAAAGAAGAAACTATGAAAACCATTCTCTCCCATTTTCTTTTCACCCGACTTTCCGCAAAACAAACACAGTGTAAGAGTAATTAAAAATTTGTCAGCGACCTCAACCATTTTCCACAACTTCGTCGGCGAGATTGGTTCCACAACCATTCTCATTGATTGAGTGGTTGGTAGCATCCACGGGCCTTCTGCCGAATCCAATTATTCCGCGCTTAAAGTCAACATACAGATTCAACAGTTCCCGAGCAACAAGATACATACAACATTATTATAGGGGTGGCAAAATTCCACCATCCCCGGCCAAAATTGGGATGGAGAGTTGACGGTGATTTCCATTTGATGAATGAGCGGGGACGGATGGTTGTTTCCCACCCATCCCCGACCCCGTTTGAATCAAATGGTGATTTCACTATTCCCCGATTAGATTTATTAATAAATAATATGAAAAAGTAATTTGAATCAAGAATTTTCAGAGGTCATTCTTATATTCATGATCGTATTTAAAAGAAAAAAATTTTACTCTCAATATATATTCTCCACGATACAGTCATATTTCAATCACATATTATATTAATTTTTTTATACTCCAATATCATACTTTACATATTAATATTTTTCTGCCAAAAAAATAATTTATTGGATATACATGAATATGGGGAACCCGATCCTTGAACGGTGATTAATATCCCAACCAATTCATCATAAACGGTGAATTAGCGCGGATGGTATTAAGAACGAAAATCTGGTACGGGGACGGTATGAATATGGGGTCCGATGTTAATTTAATCGTTTATTTTTTATCGGATTTGAAGATAAATGATTCGTTTTCGAAATTCAAAGCCAAACTCGTAATAAGTTTCCATAATTAAATAATAACTAAACATGTTGGTACAATATCTCCATGGGAAATGATTGCGGCGAGAGGCAGCACGTTAGGCGGGCTTAGCCGGTCCATCATAAAAAAATATAAATTTAGGAAAAATAAAAAACTTATATATAATTATTTAGACATCTAATATAATATAACTCTTCTCAAAAGAGATAACTCTTTTCCTAAGTTGGCAATTACTGCAATTGTTTCGTTATGTATTATTTGTCTAACTACTTTTGAATTCGTTCACCAAGCCTTATACTACGAATCCTATTATTAAGCGCCTAGACTCGAGTGGATATACTTGTAAATTCATTAGGAGTACTTGTTTGAATTATTACAACTCAATCTGCGAACCACTTGTTTGAATTATTACAATCGAGTGGTCATCAATGCTTTGAATTATTATCACTCTATCTACACTTCCATACAATTCCGTCCATTTATCGCTGATATAGTTATGGCAGTAGCATGGGTCTGTGCTCTATTATCACTCTATCTATTCACTTCCATACAATTCCGTCCATTCATCGCTGATATAGTTATGGCAGTAGCAGCTTATGCGTCTGTGCTCTCTCTTTTGAGTTCTTTGGACAACGTTCTTCTGCCTTCTCGTCGATGGATGATCCCAGACATGTCCAAGATCGAAGCACTGCAGCAGAAGCTCACTTTCTTGCAAGAATTTCTCGAAATTCACTCGAAAAAATCAACTACCAACGAACTACTCCGCGAGCTGGCGGTTAAGCTGCAGATCAGTGAAGTCGTTCACGATTTAGAAGATCTATTCGACAAGTATGTCGTAGATCGACTGCGCGCCAAAGGACTCCCAGACGATCAGATCGGTGAGAAGATGAGCTCGTCGTGTTGGAGATAAAAGAGAATGAGAGATAATTTTCAATGCTACGGCACTTGAATAATTTATATTGATTGCTTACTTGATATTGAATACAAACATACATGCATATATAGGGTTTTCTAAGAGACATGATAGCTCATTATTTTTGACTATAATAAAACATGTTGGTAAACTTGTTTGGTAGCTTTAGATTTATTGTTTTCTTGTCTAATAAAGTTGTCTTGATAATGTTTTGTGGCTTGTCTAATTGTGGTCTTGTTCACATGTATTAAGAGTTGCAAATTAGGACTTTAACACGTCGTTCTATCAAGATCTGCAATTGTTCATTGAAAAAATCGAGTCGATAAATCAAGAGCTGACGAAATTTGGAGAGGAAGACCATGGAATTAAGGCAGATCGACGTCCGCGTATTAGCAACTCTCCTCTTGCAACCTCTGATTCGAGCGGTGAGAAATCTTCTGCGGTGGGGCTCGAAGATCATGTGTTGAAGATAATGGAACGACTCACAGGGAACGAGCGTAGCCTACAAGTCATACCAATCGTAGGAATGGGAGGTATAGGCAAGACGACCCTCGCTCGCAATACCTACGAACTCATCGTTGAGCACTTCGACGTTCGTATTTGGATCACACTATCGCAAGAGTACGACGTGCATAATATTCTTTTGGGTCTCAAAAAAGATGGAGTTATTTATGGCGATAATGATGATTTAGGTGTTGGCGTGGCAGCGGACCCAGTCGAGTAATATCGCGGCTAGATATTTGAACAATTAAAGATAAAATGTGGACACCGAGATTTAACGTGGAAAACCCCCAAACAAATCGGGATAAAAACCACGGATAAAGAAGAAGAATCCACTATAGGGGAAATGTAGGAGTTACAACCTCTCGTACTACAAAGGAGAAAACCCTCAATATCTCTCTTTATAGTCGGAGAAAATATCCGACAAACTCTCTATTATTTTCCCTCTATTTATTCTCTCTTCACCGATCCCTTTGGATTTCTTATGTGGGATGCTATCCTTCTGATCCTTCGTACGCCTTTTATAGGCAAACAGATGGCATGTGAATGAATAGAAAATGTTCAACACACCAACAAAGAATGCTGCGGCCGAAAGTTTCTTTTTCTTCACATTACCTTCTTTGTTTGACCATTCAAATGGCCATGTGGCCTTTTTATGTCGACAATCTCTCACTTGAAGATTTGATTGAGGATCAATCGGATCTTCACACCATTTTTTTCTTCCTCACCATTCATGTTGCTTACGTCTCCGCTAGGCCACTCGAGGAACGACACCAAACGAACTTGTCAGTGTTGACGGAGTTAACATTCCCTCTGACAGTAAAGTCTGTTCCCCGTAACAAAATGCAACATCTGAGGTTCCTTTGATATATCGTAGGATCCTCTTCTCGTGCTCCAATGCTCTTTGCCCGGATTCGCCATGTACCGACTTACTACTCCCACTGCATGGGCAATGTCTGGCCGTGTACAAATCATCGCGAACATAAGACTTCCCACTGCTGATGCATACGGTACTCGAGACATCTCCATCCTCCCTTCTTCACTGCTAGGACTCATACTTGAGGATAATTTGAAATTAACAAGAAGTGGGGTAGAAATTGGCTTACAATCTTGCATATTGAAGCGTCGCAAGACCTTCCTCATATAACTCTTCTGTGAAAGCCAAATCTTCTTGTTATTTCTGTCTCGGTAAATTTGCATCCCTAGAATCTTGTTTGCTGGTCCCAAGTCCTTCAAAATTCCCTAGCCAACTGTGCCTTGAGTTCTTCAACACGATCTTTGTTGGGGCCTGCTACCAACATGTCGTCAACATACAACAGTAATATGATAAAATCACGTTCACCAAACCTCTTGAAATATGCACAAGGGTCTGCGTTCAATCTGTTGTATCCAAGGCTCATGATGAAGGAATCAAATCTCTTATACCAACACCTCGGCGCCTGTTTGAGACCGTATAGAGATTTGTTCAACCTGCAAACCAAGTTCCGTTTCTCTTTATCTTCAAAACCTTCCGGTTGGAGCATATAAATCTCTTCTTCAAGATCTCCATAAAGAAAAGCCGTCTTTACATCTAGCTGCTCTAGATGTAGGTCGAATGTAGCACACATCGCCAGGAGTATCCGAACAGTCGTCAGTCGAACCACAGGTGAGAATATCTCGTTGAAGTCGATGCCATCTTTCTGAGCATAGCCTTTAACCACCAGTCGTGCACGAAAGCGCTCTACTTGATCATCGCTGTTCCGCTTGATCTTAAAGACCCATTTATTGCCGATTGCCTTTCTTCCAGTCGGTAGTGGCATCAGCTCCCAAGTCTTATTTTTTCGTAGAGCTTCCATTTCTTCTTGCATTGCCGCCAACCACTGATCTGCATCTGAACTGCTCAGTGCTTCTTGAAGAGTTGATGGCTCTCCGTAATCAGTTAGAAGACAGTATGCAATGTTGCTGTACTCCATATCGTAATCTTCATGCCAGGATGGTGTGGCTCTTTTGCGTGTGCCCCTTCTAAGTTCTGGCTCTGAAGATTCGCTTGGCCCTTCCTCGTGCTCCGGTGCTGCTTCAGAAGAATCTTGTTCGATAGACTTCCCTTCCACCTGAATCGTCGTAGTTTCTGGACTTTCATTTGTAGTGCTATCATTTTCTCCGATTATTTTATCTTCTAAGAAGATAACCTCCCTGCTGATGACAACCTTGTGGGCAGTGAGATCCCACAGGCGATACCCCTTCACACCATCAGCATACCCCAAGAACAAACACTTTCTGGACTTCGGATCCAGCTTCGTAGTTTCTTGGGCGTTGTACATCACGTACACATGACTTCCAAATACATGGAGTTTGGAATAATCTGCTGGCTTTCCGGTCCACATCTCCATCGGTGTCTTCTGATCAATTGCCGTCGAAGGCGATCTATTGATCACGTCGCAGGCGGTGTTGACTGCTTCTGCCCAGTATGATTTATCCAGATCCGCAGCTCCCAACATGGCTCTTGTCCTCTTTAACAGAGTCCTGTTCATCCGCTCCGCCACTCCATTTTGTTGTGGAGTATACGCCGTAGTGAAGTGCCTTTTGATGCTTTCCCTCTTGCAAAAGCTATCAAATTCATTGCCAGTATATTCTCCTCCATTATCCGTCCTCAAATTTTTTTTTATCTCGTCTGTCAGCGTGGCTGGTTTCCCATCGATAGCCTCCAGACAGCCGTCCTTTCGCAAGATCGCCTTTATCTTTAATTTCCACAGTGAGAAATTTCTCCCGTTGAATTTTTCGATATCAAACTTCGCCGCCATAATTTCTGCTCAGTCGTGAGCGATACCTCCGACGAGATTGCAGCAGATAATTATTGAACCCGTCCCGGCTTTATCGTTACCGTAACAAAGGCAGTATAATATCTATTATTTTCTGATGTGGAGGGTCGACGTTAGTGGCAACCACAGAGCATACGATAAATAGATATATAAAACCCAAGCTAGGCTCTGATACCAATTGTTGGCGTGGCAGCGGACCCACGAGTAATATCGCGGCTAGATATTTGAACAATTAAAGATAAAATGTGGACACCGAGATTTAACGTGGAAAACCCCCAAACAAATCGGGGTAAAAACCACGGGTAAAGAAGAAGAATCCACTATAGGGGAAGTGTAGGAGTTACAACCTCTCGTACTACAAAGGAGAAAACCCTCAATATCTCTCTTTATAGTCGGAGAAAATATCCGACAAACTCTCTATTATTTTCCCTCTATTTATTCTCTCTTCACCGATCCCTTTGGATTTCTTATGTGGAATGCTATCCTTCTGATCCTTCGTACGCCTTTTATAGGCAAACAGATGGCATGTGAATGAATAGAAAATGTTCAACACACCAACAAAGAATGCTGCGGCCGAAAGTTTCTTTTTCTTCACATTACCTTCTTTGTTTGACCATTCAAATGGCCATGTGGCCTTTTTATGTCGACATTAGGAACATGTTTGTACCAAAAGTTATATGGTCGAAGGTATCTGATTGTTATGGACGATGTTTGGGGTACAGATGCTTGGGAAAACTTTAAGCTGTTCTTTCCGAATAATAAGAATAGTAGTCGAATTATTGTGACGACGAGGCTATCGGACGTAGCCGACAGTATAAGCAGCGCTGGTAGTAAGAGTTACCGGATGGGTTTACTGGACGAGGAGAGCAGTTGGAAACTGTTCAGCGAAAAAGCGTTTGGCAAAAACGGGGGAAGGTCGACGAGCGAATTAGAGGAGATTGGAAAGAAGATTGCAAGAAACTGCAAAGGGCTTCCCCTCACGCTCGTAGTGGTCGGTGGACTCCTTTCAAACCCTAATAATCTGATAAGAGAATATTGGGAATCCGTTGCAGACGATATGAACTCATTCTATCATTTGGAGATTGAGGAAAGCTGCTTGAGAATATTGTACCTCAGCTACAATCAACTGCCCATTCATCTCAAGGCATGCTTCCTCTATCTGAAAAAATATCCCGAAGACTGCAATATCGATGCGACTGAGCTTGTCGAGTGTTGGATTGCCGAGGGAATTGTGCGGTCGTCGGCCAGAAATGACAATAAGACGTTGGAAGAAGTTGCCATGGAATACTTGGAAGATCTAATCGGCAGAAATATGATCTTCGTTCGTGAGCTGTGGAGGATGGGGGACATCGGATATTGCGGGGTTCACGATATCCTGAGGCAACTGTGCGTCAAGGAATCGATTAAGGAGAACATTTTCAGAATTTGGCATATTGATGATATAAAAATTGATTGGAGTTTCTCTGCGAGTTCATGCTTCGTATGCCGTGATGAAACGAGGACGACGAAGAGGATTGGCGTCTGCGAAGTCAATTGCTCGACAACATCAACGGCTCTCATGAATCTCACGGTGTGCGATGATTGCAGCACAAAGCATCCACGGCTTATCAAATCAAGATTCGTTAGGTTGATAAACAAGGTGGACGGCCAGATCATAGAAATCCCACTCACGACAAAGCTGATGTGGCTTGTAATTATGAGCATTGACCAATATTGGTCGGAGCGGCAGTTATTATACGAATCTCCGTCCCCCATATCTCTACTTTGGAATCTAATGGTCTTGTGTGAGTATACCAAGGATGGGACAGTGCTCTTATCGAGAATATGGGAGATGCCACAACTTAGGAAAGTGGGTGCATACGATGGTCTGCTGCCCGATCCAACGGACGAGTTCATCGTATTGGACAATCTACAAACACTTCGTTGGGTTAAAAACATGAAGTGGACGGAGGAAGTCGTCAGAAGGATCCCAAATCTAGTCGAGTTGAAGGCTGACTACGAATTAGAAGGTGACGAGGAACTAAGCGACTACTGCCTAAAAAATCTTGCACTTCTGCACAAGCTTCGATCCTTGAAACTAGGTTGTGGTTCTAGCAATTTGCACATGGAAAACATCGCCTTCCCGAACTCGCTGAAGGAATTGTTTCTGCAGGGTTGTGGACTCCGCTGGGAAGATATGACGGTGATCGGTTCGCTGCCGAACCTCCAAGTGCTTAAGCTATGCAACGATGCCTTTGTCGGGGAAGAGTGGTGCATGGTCGAAGGGCAATTTCGGAAATTAAAGTACCTGGAACTTGGTGGTCGTTTAGACCTTGTGGCTTGGAGAGCAGAGGCTAGTAACCTTCCCGCTCTTGAGATGCTTTCCGTAACGTTCATGCGGCGGCTGAATGCGTTTGGTTGCAATGAATGCGTCGTCGACCAGGTGAAGCAGATAAAGGAGGAACAAGACGACCTTGATAATGAGATTCTTGTTGAGATATGGCCCAAGACAAATAATTAATTCTATCATACGCTGTATAATTATTAGTACTCCGTGTTGTGTTATTAATAAAAGCTCATATACAAGTAAATCCGTTGTCGACTAAGTGAAGCAGATAAAAGGAGGAACAAGGTAATGAGATTCTTGTTGAGATATGGTCACAAAAAAGAATTAATTCTATCCGACGCTGTATAATTATTAGTCCTCGTATTGTGTTATTAATGAACAAGTAAGTGTCCGTGAATGATGATTACCAAGAAATTGTTACGAGTATCTTTTATAGTATTATTTTTGATTGTTTGAAATAAAAGGCAAGGTATAATTTGTCCTTACTCAGGTGGATTGTGCTGAGAATGAGGTTACTTTCAAGTTAAGATATACCACAAACATTCATTCCCTCCTGTTGGGGAAGATGACCCAAAACTCCATGGGAAATCATCGTAGATCGATCGGGGACGAGTTCGAGCGAAGAGCACGTCGAGACGAGGTCGCAGCTGCAAGTCACGGCCGCAAGCTTTGGAGCTCACGGCCGTGACCAAGACGAGGGCTGGCCTGATGTTGGTTGCTGCCAGAGGTCACGGCCGTGACCTCAGAAGCACCTGCCCGTGAAGCATGACAGCGTTGGGCCTGATGAAGTTTCTGCCACAAGTCACGGCCGTGACTGGGGATGCAATTGGCCGTGACTGATTCCAACGAAGAGAAGCTGAAGGCGGGAAATCAGTTCGAACATGTCACGGCCGTGACTGTTGGAGCACGAGGCCGTGACAAACGACAGAACATAAGAATTTAGGCGCCCCGATGGCGTCACGGCCGTGACTAAGCACGTACGTGGCCGTGACGCGTAGCAGTTTCTTGATAACTGCTATGACCGAATTTCTGAGTCAAGTAGGAACCTTCTAGGCGATTTATCTTCTATAAATAGGCCGAATTAGCTCGACTTTTGTACTGTGAGTTGAGAGAGAAAGTCATATACTTGTAATCTCTGTAAATCGTTCGGAATAAAAAGCGATATCGTTGATCCGTGGACATAGACCATTCTTGGGTCGAACCACGTTAAACCCTCTGTTTTTACCAGTTTTCCTTTCTCTGTTTTTTGAGTGAATTACCAATCAAGATTGAATCTTTCGATTCGATTGCCACTCACCCTCGAAAGATCTTCGAGTTACGAATCTAAGGGCGTTGATTTCTCAACAATTGGTGCGGCGAGGCGTTGGAACGACACGCAATTCTCAGATGGCGCAGAATAGGTTCGAAATGGAGAAGTTCACGGGGGAGAACGATTTTGGGCTATGGAAGCTCAAAATGAAGGCGATCTTGATTCAACAAGGCCTAGAGGAAGCCTTGAAGGAGGAGAAGGAGATGCTCCCCTCGACTTTGACGGCGGATGCAAAGGCGAAGATCCGATCGAAGGCGCACATCGCTATAATCTTGAGCCTATCCGATCAAGTCTTGAGGAAGATTTCGAAGGAGACGAAACCTGACGAATTGTGGAAGAAACTTGAAGATCTCTACATGACGAAGACCCTAGCAAGGAGGCTATACCTGAAGCAAGCGCTCTATTCCTTCAAGATGGTGGAAGATCGATCGGTTGAAGCGCAACTCGATCAATTCCAGAAATTGACGCTTGACCTTGATAACATCGATGAGCCGATGAAAGATGAAGATAAAGCGCTTCTTTTGCTCTGCGCTTTACCTAAGAGTCACGAGCACTTCAAGGAGACGCTTCTCTACGGGCGAGACGCTCTGAAATTGGAAGACGTGCTTTCGGCGATTGCATCGAAGCAGCTCACTACCAAGGCAGAAGTTCGTGTGGATCCATCGGCGGAATTGCTACACGTTCGAGAGAAAACTGCGAAATGGCAAGGCAAGAAGTCAAAGAAGGAAGGAAAGGGAGAAGTTAGAAGTCCCATAAGGTGCTACCACTGCCACGAAGAAGGCCACATTAGAAGGAATTGCCCAAACTTTACAAGGTACACGTCTAAAACCCCTAATGCTTGCGAGGCTGATTGTGTTGAAGATGAAGGCTACGAATCGGCGGAAGTTCTCATGGCGTATGGGCAAGACGATGCTAAGGAATGGGTCTTGGACTCGGGTTGTACGTTTCACATCACGAGCAACAAATCTTGGATTCAAGATTTCAAGAAGATCGAGGGAGACACGGTGGTCTTGGGCAATGACAGCGTTTGCAAGGTGTATGGGACGGGAAAGGTGCGTTTGAAGCTTGATGGAGGAGGTATTCGAGTCCTTGAAGATGTGAGATATGTCCCGGCGTTAAAGAGAAACTTGATCTCTGTTGGCGTGCTAGATGATCAAGGCTACACAACCAAAATCGGGGCAAAGCACATCAAGGTGCTTGAAGGGTGGCGAGAGGTCATGCGAGGCTTCAAGAAGAACGGAATTTATGTGCTTGAAGGCCATGCTTTGAAGAGGCGCAGGCAGAGAACTTCAAGGGCACAGAAAGGGCTTCATGGCAAGCTAAGGCGTGAAGGAAACCAATGTCTTGATGTGGAGAACGACTCAAGAGAAGCTCGGGCAAATTCTGAGGTTTTCCCAAGCGATAGTGAGGATAGCTTGAGGTGGAGAGGCTTCGAAAGCGAGGAAGGCGAGCCATCCATGGAAGCTCAGACCCACGGGCCGGCAAAGGGGTCTTTAAAGAAGCCGTTCGACAGCTGTAAGTGGCTCGAGGTGGAGCGCCACGAAGCTGGGATTTCCGGGAAATCGATAAGCCAAACCGGGCTGATTTCGGTTGCGAAGAAGGTATGCGTTTGTCTAATCCTTCTTGTCTTATCACTTGCGTTGATAAGGTGTTCGAAGGCCCTCTGATCAAGGGCGGGACGGGCAAAAGTCGAAGCGAAGGTTCAAGGTTCGAGGTGGAGTTGGGATCGTTGACGTGAGAAGTCGAAGAAGACAATCGTTGGCCTTGATTGATGAAGAACCCTTGGAATTGAGGTGGAGTTCTTGGCTCAAGGTGGAGATTGTTGGGGAAGATGACCCAAAACTCCATGGGAAATCATCGTAGATCGATCGGGGACGAGTTCGAGCGAAGAGCGCGTCGAGACGAGGTTGCAGCTGCAAGTCACGGCCGCAAGCTTTGGCGCTCACGGCCGTGACCAAGACGAGGGCTGGCCTGATGTTGGTTGCTGCTAGGGTTGCAAATGAACCGAATATCTTCAGTTCGGTTCGAGATTCGATTCGAAATTTAAGATTCGAATTCGAAATAAACGAATACGAATACGAATACAAATACTTTTTCTGATTCGAATAATTTCGAATACGAATAAGAATACGTCTGTATTCGATTCGAAAAATTAACGAATATTCGATTCGTTTAATGTAATATATATTTAAATAATATAATATATTATGTATTTACAAGCGTGATGATCGAAAGCAGGCTAAGAAAGAAATGTTGTGTATTAAGTAGTTCCCTCGTTAGTTTTTCTTCACAATGGAGTTGTTTCTCTGATTTTGTAATTTTTCGGAACTATTTTGTAGTTATTTTGTAATTCTAACAGATTTTATGGGGAAAAACTGAAATTTTCTTTCGAATATTCGAATATTCGAGTATTCGCGAATATATTCGAATATCGTTATCGAATCGAATCGAATCGATTTTAGTATTCGAATACGAATCGAATCGAATACGAATACTTTGAAAAATTAACGAATACAAATTGAATATTATGATATTCGATTCGATTCGGTTCGTTTGCAACCCTAGTTGCTGCCAGAGGTCACAGCCGTGACCTCAGAAGCACCTGCCCGTGAAGCATGACAGCGTTGGGCCTGATGAAGTTTCTGCCACAAGTCACGGCCGTGACTGGGGATGCAATTGGCCGTGACTGATTCCAACGAAGAGAAGCTGAAGGCGGGAAATCAGTTCGAACATGTCACGGCCGTGACTGTTGGAGCACGAGGCCGTGACAGACGACAGAACATAAGAATTTAGGCGCCCCGATGGCGTCACGGCCGTGACTAAGCACGTACGTGGCCGTGACGCGTAGCAGTTTCTTGATAACTGCTATGACCGAATTTCTGAGTCAAGTAGGAACCTTCTAGGCGATTTATCTTCTATAAATAGGCCGAATTAGCTCGACTTTTGTACTGTGAGTTGAGAGAGAAAGTCATATACTTGTAATCTCTGTAAATCGTTTGGAATAAAAAGCGATATCGTTGATCCGTGGACGTAGACCATTCTTGGGTCGAACCACGTTAAACCCTCTGTTTTTACCAGTTTTCCTTTCTCTGTTTTTTTGAGTGAATTACCAATCAAGATTGAATCTTTCGATTCGATTGCCACTCACCCTCGAAAGATCTTCGAGTTACGAATCTAAGGGCGTCGATTTCTCAATACCTCCTACGTAAGATGACGACGATTTCACTCGTTAAAGTTTTGGCATACTTTATCCATGATGATCGATTTAGACCAAAAACAAATTACTCCAACGAGGTGTTTTAGTTGTTTTGATTATTGAAAAAGGACAAAGTATTTATGTAGTAATTCTATGAAATTGTCTCCCACATTGACTAAGTAGCAGGTTGAAAACTGCAGCCAACAGCTGATTCTTCACCATTGCAAGCTCTGTATTTGGAATTTCACTACTTAGGGAAGAATAATATTGTATTATCTCTCTCCTTTTTTTTTTATTCCTACTTGCCAAGCGATTTGGAAAATGTTCTTAAATATGTACATGTTTAAAATGGATATATATGTCTGTTGCTGTTTTGGGAGCTGTGCGTCTACGCGTTTAATAATTGGTTTCGTAGTATAAGGTTTGGTCACGAATTCAAAGGTTGTTTGACAAATAATACGTAACGTAACAATTGCAGTACTTGCCAACTTGGATCTTTTGCGAAACGATTCCAACGGCCCTACCCATGACCCGGCGGCCGCGGGCAGTCCGCCAATTATTAAAAATATATTTATATTATATTACCTCCGTCCCACTTATTTCTTCTCATCTTTCTATTTCGGGCGTCCCATATAATTATTCCCATTTCTATTTTTGGTAAAAAATTATCCCACTAATTAAAACGTGTACTATAATATTAAAATAATGTGATTTCTTAATCTCCCTGCCTGCTAATCTTTGGGAAGGAATAACTGAGACGGAGGAAGTAATAGTTATCTAAATAATTATATAAGTTTTTTATTTTCCTATTTTTATATTTTTTATGATGGACGGGCTTAGCCCGCCTAACACGCTGCCTGTCGTCGAAATCATTTCTCATGGAGATATTGTACCAACGTGTTTAGTTATTATTATTTAATTACGAAAACTTATTACTAGTTTGGCTTTGTATTTCGAAAAACGGATCATTTATCATTCAAATCCGATAAATAGTAAACGATTAAATTAACATCGGATTTGGAAGATATTGAAATCCAAATCCTTACGTTTCCGAAACGGGTGATTTGAAGGAAACTCGGATTTTCAAAACTCCAACTATCCAAACAGAGCATCAGCGGGATGTAAGTGTAGAGTGGATACATATAATGATTAGGGATGACAATGGGCGTGTTCGGGACTGGTAATGGACATCATACCGTCCCCATACCAAATTTTCGTTCTTAATACCATCCCCGGTAGTTCACCGCTTATGATGAATTGGTTCGGGATGGTAATCACCGTTCGAGGATCGGGTTCCCCATATTCATGTATATCCAATAAATTACTTTTTTTTTGCAACAAAAAAATAAACTAAATAATATAAACCAATTAATCTGTAAAATTTGATATTGGAGTATAAAAAATTGATATAATATGTGATTGAAATATGCATGTATTGTGAAGAATATATATTTAGAGTAGAGATTTTTTCTTGTAAACTACTGGTCGTTGGCTTCTCGATGACGATCATCGTAGACGAATGTTTTTGTGCGTATGTGTGTGAATTTCTTTCTTTTCTATTTTTCATGTGATTATGATTTTAGTTGGGCATGGTATGTGAAAAAAAAATGGTTTGAACTAATTGATGTGTAACGTAGCTAAATTTCCAATTTGCCTTACCTGAAAATTCTGAATTAGGGTGTTATCCTCTTTTCAATCTAATTTTTAATTTTTGCTTCGGTGCCTGAAATATGAGTGAAAGATTAGTTGCCTCGACTAAGCATAGCTCGAGACTACAATGTATGTTCATACGGTTGATGGTTCAAAACTTTCAATAATCAGTTTTGAACCTTTGAATTACGGTTATGGTTACAATTCAAGTCATGAGCTTAGCAAAAAACCGCGAACCATGATTAGGGGGTTCTTGACCATTACAATTCGAATTTACCGACCGTTTGGTTGTCCATGTTTAAGTGATTGTACAATGATATGATTTGGTTCCGATATTCCAGAATCGTTGAACACGTGTCCAACTCGAGGTTCTGTTCGAGCTCGACTTGCAAACTCGATGAGTTGCGTCAAGCGAAGCCCGATTCCAAGCATGACACACGAGCTCAATCTCTAACTTTTTCGGGAATGTTTGAAATTTTTGTCATTATTTCCGTTGTCTATTTTTGTTTTTTAAATGTGCATATAGAAATTAGGTCTTAGTTGGATTAAAACGAGTTTGCCAAATTATTTTATGTTTTTTGAAAGCCGAAGTCCGATTCGAATGGACATTCTTGAAAGCCCATTTTAATAAAGGGTATATTAAAAATCTGGCCTAAAAGTGTTTTAAAATAGGTATCACGTTATGTCAAAAGAAAATTTAGTTTAAAGGATCCAATATTCGAAAAAATTTAGTTTAAAGGTGTTGGAAATGTGTGCCCTAAGCTCGCCGGAGATGTTCGGGAGATCGCCGGAAAAATGGCCGGATGATCACTGTTGAAGGAGAACTTAAGAGCTGGAGAGCAAACTAAGTTCTGATGTGTTAACAGCGAAAAATGTGGACCGTTGATCTGCTTGCAAGCGTAATCTGATGGTAGCTACTCAAACTGGCCAGATTTAATAAGGAACGCCAGATGAGGCGCGCATTGAAATCGACGGGTGAGATTAAACGCAGGAAAAGAGTTTCAGCAACTCTATAAGTGAAATAGCACTTTCAGTGTTAGCTCATATCAGACGATGACCGTTGGATGCGATGGAAGTCAGATCGGATGGCTGGAAAGTGACCGAAGCATATTAACACCTGAAGCTGCTCTGTTAAATACCAGAAATCAGATTTCAACCTCATCACTTAGAGAGCTCGTATCTTTTCGTAGGGTTAGAATTAGCGAAAGGTGTTAACTAGAGATTTGTAGTAGACGCGGAGGGTTGTAACTTTCGTGTTGTGATCAATAAATATCGGAGCTCTGTTGGTCCGTAGGCCTGAAGTCGAGGCCGAACCACGTAAATGTTGTTTTCTGTTTCTGTGTTTTTTGACCTGCGATTTTGATTCAATTGAGCTGGCGATTGCTCGATTAGATTAGATTAGATCAATTCGCACATGTATAAACACAGGTCAATTCCGAGTCGATCGGCGCTCATAGATCACATGGTGCGGTGAGCGTGGACGAACACGTGAGGTGCCTTCAGATGAGAGAAATTCTAGCCCGGATACGGTGTGGGTGGTGTGTCCCCGGCCCTTGGTAGACGATTGATGAATTTGCGATGAGAAGCGCTTGGTGCAATGATTGCGGTAGAAGCGCTTGGCGCAGATAATCGTCGTAAGTGAGGCCCGTTGTGTGGTCTTGAGTTTGAGGGGAGGATCGGATCAACCGAGCATTTTTTTCATTAACCACCAACACGAAAGTTACAGGTCCCTATCTCGTCTACAACTCTCGTGTTTACAACTCACGGTGATTCTCACTCTATAAGAAGATATATGCTCGAGAAGATGACTACTTGAAACTAGAAATCTGATTTATATAGAGCTGAAGTCATGTGGAAGATGTGATGATCGAATTACATGAGCCGTTCGTTTGATCTGATCTGATATGAAGTCATGTGGAAGGACCCAGTTTAAACAAGTATTATAAAGTGTTTATGGAATGTTATCGGTATATCGTTTTGTGTTGCTGCAGGACAATGAAGTGTTGCAGCGGGACAATGAGTGTTGCTGCATAACAATGAACTGTTACTAAACAAACTGAGTTTTTAAAACTGAACAAACTGAGTATTTAAAGCTATTTTTTCCTGACAGGGCATGAACGAAAATTGCCCCTTTAAGCTTCTACGAGTACAATCTCTCTCCGAAATCAAAATTGGTAACTTAACTAGGGATGAGCATTTAACTCGTCAGACCGCCCCACCCAATCGACCCAACCCAAACCGCAAGTGTCGGGTTAATGGTTTGATGGGTTGGTTTGGATTTTAAAAAATAAAACTGCATATTTTGCAATTGGATTTGGATTTTAATAATATAATAAAATTTTACTATATTTTATTCCGTAGTTCATAACGTAATAGATATAACTCGTAATTATAGTGAAGGCCAAAAATATTAATTACCACTGATACAAGGACATCGATTCATCATAACACGTTGCGTAAAGTTAATTTCTAAATGAGATTTTTCATAAAATAAAAATATTATATAGTGAAAAAAAATTACAAGTTTATTGGATGCAACCCTCCTTTTTTTGGACTTGGAATCAACAACTATAACACTTGGAGTTTATAGAAGGCGAGTTAAAATTTGAGATAAAAAATTTTCTTCTTCTAAAGGAGAATTAGATACAAGGACAGGGCCTAACCATATACATTGCTTAAAGCTAAGTTCTAAATGATGAATTTTTTACTAAAAAAATAAATGTTATGTAGTAACATTTATTTCTATCCAATGCAACCCTCTTCCTTTATTCGGACTTGAGATCAATAGCTATAACACTTGATGTTTATAGTAGGCGAGTTAAAATTTCAAAATCAAAAAATTTATTTCTTCTAAGGAAAATTTTTAAATCAAAATGAGGCATTTGCTTTAGTTGCTTTACCAAAAGCCGGCCGTGAACCAGGAATATGAGCTTCTAACCAAGCTTCTTATCAGACTTTTTATTATCTGTTACTATTATTTATTAGTATCATAATAACATTTCCGTATCTAAAAGTTTATATTTGTAAGTAGGTTTATGATATATCTTTTTGCTTTTACTTAAGAATATTACACTTAATTTTCGTTGTGATAAAATATTAAAACCGCAAAAAACCGCCCCAACCCAACCGCACTCAAGCAAACCGCAATCTATCGGGTTAAGAATCTTATGATCGGGTTTGGGGTATATTTTAAAAAACCGCAATACATCGGATCGGGTTAAATTTTCGATAAAAACCGCCATAACCGCACCGCGCTCACCCCTAAACTTAACTAGTAGACTAAACTTGGAAAAAAAAAAATACTAGTAGACTAAACTAATCAGTTCGCAGTCCAAACGATTTTTTCTCCTTCAATTCTTGGTTTACCATTAAAAATCAAACCAGTGAAAATAATATAATCTCTCATTTCATCAAGTTAGTCAGTCCTGAAACCCAATCTTCTGCCAAATTGCATTTCTGACCCTACTCAAAACCCTTCCTTTCGAAGTCCTCCCCACACCTTCGTGTACGGACATCGAAGCCACCCTCGTCCTCGCCAGGAACTCGTGCGGCGGAATCCAATCTCCGCCGCCGCCTTCGCCGAACGCCACGTCATCGCCTCGGTCCTCGTAATAGCCATCGTCGACGCTTATGCTCTTTTAGTTGGCCGCCGCCTTCAAAACCATCGAGCTGTAAGCCTATTTGCCATCGGCGACGGGGTATGCTACGAAGAATACTGTTTCTAATTTATTGCAATGCTCCTAAACGTATACGATGTAGCAAATGTTAGCATTTAATTTTGTCGTGTTAGCATTTAATATTGCGGGTATTTGATGTTCAGGTGACTTCGACGTTAACGTTCGCAGCAGCTTGTTCGAGAGCGGGCATTACGGTCCTAATAGGGAACGACTTGAGCGCATGTGGTAAGAACCATTGCACACAATTCGAAACAGCTACGGCTATGGCCTTCCTAAGCTGGTTCTCTGCTTTTCCTTCTTTTCTGTTAAACTACTGGTCGTTGGCTTCTCGATGACGATCATCGCAGACGAATGTTTTTGTGCGTGTTTGTGTCTGTTTCTTTCTTTTCTATTTTTCATGTGATTATGATTTTAGTTGGGCATGGAATGTGATGGGCAAATTCTGTTAGTTCACACTGTAATTAAAAAGAATGGTTTGAACTAATTAATGTGTACCGTAGCTAATTAATGAGTTGATCTGGACATGAATTTGATGAGTTGCCTCGACTAAGCATGGCTCGAGACTACAATGTGTGTTCATACGGTTGATGGTTCAAAACGTTCATAATCAGTTTTGAACCTTTGATGCTACAACACTGAAAAAAAAAAAAGAAATTGTACTCCATAATTCAAGCATAAATATCAACGAGCTAAGATGAATCGAACCCCCTCATCCGGGCAACAACATTCGACTACTTCCGAGGATATGAAAGAACAATGCGAAGAACGCTTTAAGGGTGTGTTTGGTTTGTGAGTTCAGTAGCCAAACGAAATGAAATGGTAAAGAAAACTCATTTTCATGATTGGTTGATCAAAGAAAAGGGTAAGCAAAAGAAGAGAAAATCCACTTTATTTTTGACTCATATCGGAGAAAAACTCATTTTCTCAGACAGTGGTGAGGAAAACGAAAGAAAAAACTACGAAAACCATTTTCTCTCCCATTTTCTTTCCCCTCGACTTTCCGCAAACCAAACATAGTGTAAGAGTAATTAAAAATTGTCAGCGACCTCAACCATTTTCCACAACCTCGTCGGCGAGATTGGCATCCGAGCTTACGTCCACAACCAGTGACGGACCTATGTTGGGGCTTGGGGGGGCCATTGACCCCCCAGCCAAAATGTCTACAACTAGTTTGTATATACTTAAATCAGATAATATGGTTTAGCCTAGTGGAAATTGTAGTGCAATTAAAGTCTTTCGAGCAATTAACGTGGGTTCGAATTCCACCAAAGTACTTTTTCTTTTGTTTTTCTTGAAGTCATTTATTTAAACATTGACCCCAGTTTGGGGCTTATTAATCTTTCACCCCCCAGTTTGGATTTATCTAACTTTGACCCCCAGCTATTGAAAGCTGGGTCCGTCACTGTCCACAACCATTCTCATCGATTGAGTGGTTGGTAGCATCCACGCGCTTTCTGCCGTACCCAATTATTACGCGCTTAAACTCAACATACAGATTCAACAGTTCCCAAGATAGCAAGCTACATACATTATTATAGGGGTGGCAAAATTCCACCATCCCCGTCGGGACCGAGGCTATTGGGACGGAGAATCCACGATCAAAGTTGGGATGGAAAGTTGACGGTGATTCCCCGTTGTTGAATGGGTGGGGATGGGATGGGGATGATAATCATGTTTCCCACCCATCCCCGGTCCCGTTTGAATCAAATGGTGATTTCACAATTCCCCGATCAGATTATTAATAAATAATATGAAAAAGTAATTTGAATCAAGCATTTTCAAAGGTCATCCTTATATTCAGGATCGTATTTAAAAGAAAAAAATTCTACTCTCAATATATATTCTTCACAATACACGTATATTTCAATCACATAATTATATCAATTTTTTATACTCCAATATCATATTTTACATATTAATTTGTTTATATTACTTCATTTTTTTGTTGCAAAAAAAACTAATTTATTGGATATACATGAATATGGAGAACCCGAATCCCCCACGAGGAACCCGATCCTCGAACGGTGGTTACTATCTCGAACCAATTCATCATAAGCGGTGAACTAGCGGGGATGGTATTAAGAACGAAAATTTGGTATGGGGACGGTATGTCCGCTACCAGTCCCGAACCCGCCCATTGTCATCCCTAATCATTATATATATCCACTCTACACATATACACCCCGCTGATGATCTGTTTGAATATTTCGATTTCGATTTGAAAATCCGAGTTTCCTTAAAATCACCCGTTTCGGAAACGTAAGGATTTGGATTTCGATATCATCCAAATTCGATGTTAATTTAATCATTTTCTATTTATCGGATTTGAATGATAAATGACCCGTTTTCGAAATACAAAGCAAAACTCGATGTTTCCGTAATTAAATAATAACTAAACATGTTGGTAAAATATCTCCATGAGAAATGATTGCGGCGGCAGGCAGCGCGTTAGGCGGGCTTAGCCGGTCCATAATAAAAAATATAAAAATAGGAAAAATAAAAAATATGAATATTTAGACATCTATTACAATATAAATATATTTTTAATAACTGGTGGACTGCCCGCGGCCGCCGGGTCATGGGTAGGGCGGTTGGAATCGTTTCGCAAAAGAGATAATTCTTCTCCTAGTTGGCAAGTACTAGAGGTGTGCAATGGTTTTAGAAAACCGCCCGAACCGCCCGCACCGCCCCACACTGCAGTGTATAGTACAATTAACCATCAAAGCCGCGGTTTAATTTATTTTACAAAACCGCACCGTAATAATGGTGTGGTGTGAAGTTTTGGTACAAACCGAACCGCACCGAACGACACTTTAGTTTTCTAAATATTTTTCTAATTGTATCTAATTCTTCTTTATGGTAATCATGCACTTTTCTTTACTTAAGTCTTTTAATTATATTGCTAATTTGTTGATCATATGAAAGTTATATCATTACTAACATATTTAATTTTATTTTTTATGTTAAACATGTTTCTATAAGAACAAACTGCCGAACATGTAGGGTTTAAATAGATCCCGAACAATTAATAACAGATTGACCTACTATTTATATTTTGAGCTTTCAATTCGGCCACAAAGCTAACCCAATATATTAATATAAAAAATTTGGCCCCTAATAGTAAAGCCTAATATAAAATAAGATAATGATGCTAATTTTTTTGGATAATGGTGACGCTTCGATATATGAGGCAAATACCTCGACTTGCGCCTTGTTTCTGAGGCAAGCGACATAACCTTTTTGTGCCTAACGCTTTAAAAACTATTTTTTTTCAAGGTTAAAAACTATTTTTTCATTCGACAAAATATAAGTATTTTCTTTATTCGGTTAAAACCGAAAAACCGCATCGCAACCGCATCAAACCACTCGAAATCGTATGTGTTTTATTTTTGAAACCCGCGGTTTGAGAACTGTTTTTCAAAAACCGCATATAGTGATTTGGTGCGCAATTGGCAGAAAATCGCCGAAAATCGCACCACGCACACCGCTCGGAAGTACTGCAACTGTTACGTTATGTATTATTTGTCTAACTACTTTTGAATTCGTTGACCAAGCCTTATACTACGAATCCAATTATTAAGCGCGTAGACGCACCAGCTCCCAAAATAGCTACATACATATATCCATTCTAAACATATACATATTTAAGAGCATTTTCTAAATCGCTTGGCAAGTAGGAATAAAAAAGAGAGAGATAATACAATATTATTCTTCCCTAAGTAGTGCGTTTGTTACGTTGTGTATTGTTTTTGTAACTACTTTCGATTGACCCAAGTCTTTTTATATTTAAACGTTTTGATGAGATGCGTTCTACCTACCAGTCCTCGCTCCACGAGTCGTCTAATAATTAATCATCATCCTCGTGATAATGCAAGATTTAATTAAATAAAACATATTCAGACAAATCTTCTGTGTGTAGTAGTTGAGTAGTCAATATATTACTGTGTTAGATCAGCTAATTGTGTTTCTCTCATTCACTTCATACAATATAATTCCTGTATTTCTTCAAAGCGAAAAAGAGATTTGCCCAAAATAGTTATGGCCGTATCGTCTTATGCGTCTGTGCTCTCTCTTTTGACTTCTTTGGACAACGTTCTTCTGCCTTCTCGTCGCTGGATGATCCCAGACATGTCCCAGATCGAAGCACTACAGCAGAAGCTCACTTTCTTGCAAGAATTTCTCGAAAATCACTCCAAAAAATCAACTACCAACGAACTGCTCCGCGAGCTGGCGGTTAAACTGCAGATCACTGAAGTCGTGCTCGATTTAGAAGATCTATTCGACAAGTATGTCGTAGATCGACTGCGCACCAAAGGACTCCCCGACGATCAGATCAGGGAGAAGATGAGCTCGTCCTTCTATCAAGATCTGCAATTGTTCATTGAAAAATTCGAATCGATAAATCAAGAGCTGACGAAATATGGAGAGGAAAACCATGGAATTGGGGCAGATCGACGACGACCGCGTATTAGCAACTCTCCTCTTGCAACCTATGATTCGAGCGGTGAGAAGGCTGTGGGACTCGAAGATCGTGTGTTAAAGATAATGGATCGACTCACTGGGAACGAGCGTAGCCTACAAGTCATCCCAATCGTAGGAATGGGAGGTATTGGCAAGACGACCCTCGCTCGCAATACCTACGATAAGAAACTCATCGTTGAGCACTTCGACATTCGTATTTGGATCACACTATCGCAAGAATACGACGTGCAGAGTATTCTTTTGGGTCTCAAGAAAGATGGAGTTAATGATGGTGAACATGATTTGGGAACTCGTTTGTACCAAAAGTTATATGGTCAAAGGTTTCTGATTGTGATGGACGATGTATGGGGTACCGATGCTTGGGAAGAATTTAGGCCTTTGTTTCCGAATAATAATAATGGAAGTCGAATTATTGTGACGACGAGGCTATCGAACGTAGCCGACAGTCTAAGCAGCGCTCGTGATAGCAGTTACAGTATGAGTTTACTAGATGAGGAGAGCAGTTGGAAATTATTCAGCGAAAAAGCGTTTGGCAAAAACGGGGGAAGGTCGACGAGCGAATTAGAGGAGATTGGTAAGAAGATCGCAAGGAACTGCAGAGGGCTTCCCCTCACGCTCGTCGTGGTCGGTGGACTCCTTTCAGACCTTAATAATCTGACCCGCGAACATTGGGAATCCGTTGCAGATGATGTGAACTCATTCTATCATTTGGAGATTGAGGAAAGCTGCTTGAAGATATTGTACCTCAGCTACAATCATCTGCCAATTCATCTCAAGGCATGCTTCCTTCGATTGAAAGAATTTCCCGAAGACAGCGACATTGATGCGTCTATGGTTGTCGAGTCTTGGATTGCCGAGGGAATTGTGTGGCCATCGGCCAGAAATCATAATAAGACATTGGAAGAAGTTGCCATGCAATACTTGGAAGATCTGATCGGCAGAAATATGATATTCGTTCGAGAGCTGGGGGAAATGGGGGAAATCAGAAGTTGCGGCGTTCACGATATCCTTAGGCAACTGTGCATCAAGGAATCTCTTAAAGAGAACATTTTTACCACTTTGAACATGGATGCTATAGCAATTGATCCGAGTTTCTCTGCGAGTTCATGCTTCGTATGCCGTGATGGAACGAAGACGACGAAGAGGATTGCCATCTGTGAAGTCCTCAATTGCTCGACATCATCAACGGCTGTCATGAATCCCATGGTGTGCGATGATTGCAGCACAAAGTATCCACGGCTTATCAAATCAAGATTCATTAGGTTGATAACCAAGGTGTATGGCCAGATCGTAGAAATCCCACACACGACGAAGCTGACGTGGCTTTCAATCAGCATTGTCGTAAGAAGGATCCCAAATCTGGTCGAGTTGGAGGCTTACTACATATCAGAATATGACGAGGAACTAAGTGGCTACTGCCTCAAAAACCTTGCACTTCTGCACAAGCTTCGATCCTTGACATTAGTTTTTCTTGATTGCACTTTGCGCATGGAAAACATCGCCTTCCCAAACTCGCTGAAGGAATTGTTTTTGACCGGTTGTGGATTCTGCTGGAAAGACATGAACGTGGTCGGTTCGCTGCGAACCTCCAAGTGCTTAAGATATACAACAACGCCTTTGTCGGGGAAGAGTGGTGCATGGACGAAGAAGTGGTATTTCAGAAATTAAAGTACCTGAAACTTGGTGGTTTAGATGTTGTGGCTTGGAGAGCAGAGGCTAGTAATCTTCCCGCTCTTGAGATGCTTTGCCTTGACGGAATGTGGCGGCTAAAAGAATTTCCGTTAGGCATCGGAGATATTGATACCCTTCGTGGGATAGACGTAGGAATATGTGATCAATCCGTTGTCGACTGGGTGAAGCAGATAAAGGAGGAACAAGACGACCTTGGTAATGAGATTATCGTTGAGATATTATATGACAAAAATTTATTCTCTCCTGGTGGGAGCAAATTCAAATCTGAGGATGAGAGTTGCAGATGGAAGTTTGGAAGCAAAGCTGATTGTTTTCTGGTAATAAAGCAGTAAGCAGAGCTTCGTGTGAAATCGCTGAAGCACTTGCAGAAATCGTTGAAAGAGCAAGCCACTTATTGAGTTGCTTGTGGTAGTGATGTTTCTATCAAAGTGGGTGAAGAGTTGTTTAGTTAGTTGAAGAAGCGTGGAGCGACTCTTATAAGGCGAATTACACTTAGCAGATTATAGATCATCTTCTTTGATTTTTCTGTCTGTAACAGAAAGAGTGAAGCTCAGTGTGTGAGGTAGCTCTGTAACAATCTCTCTCAAATCAATAAAGCTTTCTTGGCCCCTCCGTGGAGTAGATCGCAAGATCGAACCACGTAAACTTTGGTGTTATCTTCTTTAATTTCGCTGTTTGCAATTCAAGCAAGAAACAGATCGATACGATCAAACACACCCAAAAATCATATACAGAAACTTGTTAATTTCGGTCTGAATCCCCACATCTCCTACGCTGTATAATTATTAGTCGTCCGTGTTGTGTTATTAATAAAAGCTCATAGTACAAGTAAGTGTTATTAGTCCTCCGACTCAGTTATTAATTCTGCATAATTGAATCTAGTGTTTGGTAGGTGCTACGTAATGTTTCGTTGAGTTAGTGGCCTAATCTGTAAATAGTTGCATCTAAATTTTCAGCGTCAGATGCCTCTAATTCTTCGCAATAATTGTATATCTTTGAAGCGTAGTTGAAGTTATCTTTTTTCCTTTCCAGTTTTGTTAATCGTTCTTCAGCATTGATGGCGATAGTGATTTGATCGAATAAAAAACAGTCGAGTTAAGCGAGCTAGGGTGAAAGTACACACAGAATCACATATGTTGAGTTCTTGCTTTTTGAGGTTCAATCCTATTGATGTAATAACTGTGACATTGAACTTAAAATGAGATGAAGACTAGATATACAGAGATATATGTACAATGGTTTCATCCAAGTCATGTATGTTAACTAGCTAGCGCCGCAATTCCTATGGATACCTTTTGTGATAGAAATTTGTGAGGCTATGCCCATATATGATGTGCCAACGGGTGCTCCAAGATTGGCCTTCGATGATGCCAAATATCGGTTGGTTAGAAGATAGTACCGCCCTTTTTGGGGTGTTAGAATTCCTAAGAAAAATGTTGCTTGCATATTTGTCTTTATTTTGGATGCTGAATCAGCTTTTATTATTTGCTGGTATTGTTTCCTTGTCTTACTCATCATAAGTCCCTCCCCTAATCCAAGAAAACCACACCACCTACGATGTCAAAAAATGATAGATGATAGATTCAGTGGACCCACCTGAAGTACCCAAATTTTTACGTTTTTTTCCCATATTTTTCTAACTAGTAAGATCGATCCTTCTTACTAAAGCTTCCCTTTTCTCCGAAAATCTTTCAGCTACCTCGTAGCAGCCGCTGGCTTGCAGAGCCTATGGAGCCTCATATTAGCCATCGTCGACGCTTATGCTCTTTTAGTTGGCCGCCGCCTTCAAAACCATCGAGCTGTGAGCTTATTTGCCATCGGCGACGGGGTAAGCTACAAAGAATACTGTTTCTAATTTATTGCAATGCTCCTAAACGTATACGATGTAGCAAATGTTGACATTTAATTTTTCTGGTATTTAATTTTCAGGTGACTTCGACGTTAACGTTCGCAGCAGCTTGTTCGAGCGCTGGCATTACGGTCCTGATAGGGAACGACTTGAGCGCATGTGGTAAGAACCATTGCACACAATTCGAAACAGCTACGGCTATGGCCTTCCTAAGCTGGTTTGCTGCTTTTCCTTCTTTTCTGTTGAACTACTGGTCATTGGCTTCTCGATGACGATCATCGCAGACGAATGTTTTTGTGCGTGTGTTTGTGTGTTTTTTCTTTTTCTATTTTTCATTTGATTATGATTTTAGTTGGGCATGGTATGTGATGGGCAAATTCTGTTAGTTCACCCTGTAATTAAAAAGAATGGTTAACTAATTAATGTGTACCGTAGCTAAATTTGCAATTTGCCTTGGCAGAAAATTCAAAATCATGGTGTCTTTTTAATAAAATTTTTAATTTTTGCTTCGGTGCCTGAAATATGAGGGACTAGAGTGTATGTTCATGCGCTTCATGGTTCAAAACGTTCATAATCAGTTTTGGACCTTTGATGCTACAACACTGCCAAAAAAAAAAATATAAAAGAAATTGTACTCCAATAATTCAAGCATACATATCAACGCGCTAATGAATGAATAGAACCCCTCATCCGGGCAACAACATTTGACTACTTCCGAGGATTTGAAAGAACAACGCGAAGCACGCATTAAGGGTGTGTTTGGTTTGTGGAGTTCAGTAGCAAAAAGAAATGAAATGGAAACGAAAACTCATTTTCATGATTGGTTGATCAAAGAAAAAGGTAAGGGAAAATCCACTTTATTTTTTACTCAAAAGCGAGAAAAACTCGTTTCTCAGCCAATGTTGAGGAAAACGAAAGAAAAAAACTATGAAAACCATTCTCTCCCATTTTCTTTCCACCCGACTTTCCTCAAGCCAAACTCAGTGCAAGAGTAATTACAAATTTGTCAGGGACCTCAACCATTTTGCACAACCTCGGCGAGATGGCATCCGAGCTTACGTCCACAACCATTCTCATCGATTGAGTGGGTTGGTAGCATCCACGCGCTTTCTGCCGAATCCAATTATTACACACTTAAACTCAACATATAGATTCAACATTTCCCGAGACAGCAAGCTACATACAACATTATTATAGGGATGGCAAAATTCCACCATCCTCGTCTTGACTGAGGCTATTGGGACGGGGAATCTCCGGTCAAAATTGGGATGGAAAGTTGACGGTGATTCCCCGTTGATGAATGAGTGGGGACGGGATGGGGATGGTAATCGTGTTTGCCACCCATCCCCGGCCCCGTTTGAATCAAATGGTGGCTTCACTATTCCCTGATTAGATTTATTAATAAATAATATGAAAAGGTAATTTGAATCAAGAATTTTCAAAGGCCATTCTTATATTCATGATCGGATTTAAAAGAAAAAATTCTACTCTCAATATATATTCTTCACGATGCGGTCATATTTCAATCACATTATTTTTTTTAATACTCCAATATCATATTACATACTAATTTGTCTATATTACTTAGTCTATTTTTTTGCTGCAAAAAAATTAATTTATTGGATATACATGAATATGGGGAACCCGATCCCCGAACGATGATTATCCATCCTCAAACCAATTCATCATAAGCGGTGAATTAGTGGGGATGATATTAAGAACGAAAATTTGGTATGAGGACAGTATGTCTATTATCAGCCCCGAACCCGCCATTGTCACCCCTAGTAATTCTATATATCCACTCTACACATATACATCTCGTTGATGCTCTGTTTGGATACTTGGATTTTGAATTGAAATCCGAGTTTCCTCCAAATCACCCGTTTTGAAAATGTAAGGATTGATTTCGATATCACCAAATCCGATGTTAATTTAGTCGTTTATTATTTATCGAATTTGATTGATAAATGATCGGTTTTCGAAATCCAAAGCCAAACTTGTAATAACTATCCATAATTAAATAATAATAATTAAACATGTTGGTACAATATCTCCATGAGAAATGATTGCGGCGACAGGCAGCACGTTAGGCGGGCTTAGCCGTAGGCCGTCAAAACGGGCCGAGCCCGTCGGGTTGCCCGCCCCACCATGAAAAATAGGCAGGGTGGTTTGGCCAATTACTGGCCCGTTTAGAAGCGGGCGGAAACGGGCCAGCCCGCGGGTTGAGGCGGGGTGGGGCGGGTTTGGCTCGCCATTAAATATCTGTGATTTATATTTATTATATATATTATATATGTTTTGTAAGCTACTTAAAATTAAAATAAATAATATTTATTACTAATGATTTGCCATTCAACTTATACTACCTATTATAAATGATTTATGTTGAATATTCCGACATTATTTACTAATAAAAACGTTAGTCGAAACAAATAAAATAGAGAAATTAAAAAAACAAAGAAATATAGTTAGTGGGTTAGCCCGCTAGCCCGCCAACCAGCTGAGGCGGGCCGGGGTGGGCCAAACAGCTCTACTTAGCCGGTCATAATAATAAATCTAAAAATAGGAAAAGATAAAAACTTAGTTAATTATTTAGACATCTGTTATAATATAATTATATTTGTAATAATTGGTGGACTACCCGCGGTCGCGGGGTGATGGGTAGCTTCGCAAAAGAGATAACTCCTCTCCATGTTGGCAAGTACTGCAACTGTCTATCTACTTTTGAATTCGTTGACCAAGTCTTATACTACGAAACCAATTATTACGTGCGTAAACTCCACACCACACGCAGACCCAGCCCTCGAAGACATTACATACATAAATCCATTCTAAACATATACATATCTTTTAAGAGCATTTCTTGAAATCGATTTCCCAAACAGAACAGAAGAAGACAGATAATACAATATTATTCTTCCTATTGCTGTTGCTACGTTGTGTATTGTTTTTCTAGCTGCTCTCGATTGACCAAAGTCATCTTACATTTAAATTTTTTGATGAGATGCGTTCTACCTACCAATCCTCGCTCGACGACCTCCTGATAATGCAAGATTTAATTAAATAGAACATAATTCAGACAAGGCTTCTGTGTGTAGTAGTTGAATAGTCAATATATACTGAGTGAGGTCAGATAATTGTGCTCTCCCATTCACTTCATACAATATAATAATTCGTGCATTCATTTCTTCACAGCGGAAAAGAGATTTTCCCAAAATAGTTATGGCCGTAGCAGCTTATGCTTCTGTGCTCTCTCTTTTGACTTCTCTGGACAACGTTCTTCTGCCTTCTCGTCGATGGATGATCCCAGACATGTCCCAGATCGAAGCGCTGCAGCAGAAGCTCACTTTTTTGCAAGAATTTCTCGAACTTCACTCCTCAAACAAGACAAATACGAGCAACGAAGTGCTTTTTGAGCTGGCGATTAAACTGCAGATCAGTGAAGTCACTCACGATTTAGAAGATCTATTCGACAAGTATGTCGTAGATCGACTGAACACCAAAGGACTCCCCGACGATCAGATCGGTGAGAAGATGAGCTCGTCGTTCTATCAAGATCTGCAATTGTTGATTGAAAAGATCGAGTCGATAAATCAAGAGCTGAAGAAATTTGGTGAGGAAGACCATGGAGTTGGGGCTGATCGACGACCGCATATTAGCAACTCTCCTCTTGCAACCTCCGATTCGAGCGATGAGAACTCTGTCGCGGTGGGGCTCGAAGATCGTGTGTTAAAGATAATGGATCGACTCACTGGGAACGAGCGTAGCCTACAGGTCATCCCAATCGTAGGAATGGGAGGTATTGGAAAGACGACCCTCGCTCGCAATACCTTCGATAATAAACTCATCGTTGAGCACTTCTGCATTCGTATTTGGATCACACTATCGCAAGAGTACGACGTGCAGAATATTCTTTTGGGTCTCAAAAAAGATGGAGTTATTGATGGTGATGATGATGATGATTTAGGAACTCATTTGTACAAAAAGTTACATGGTCGAAGGTATCTGATTGTGATGGACGATGTTTGGGGTATCGATGCTTTGGACGAGTTTAAGCGGTACTTTCCAAATAATGAGAATAAAAGTCGAATTATTGTGACGACAAGGCTATCGAACGTAGCTGCCAGTATAAGCAGCGCTCCTAATAACAGTTACTCGATGGGTTTACTCGATGAGGAGAGCAGTTGGAAATTATTTAGTGAAAAAGCGTTTGGCAAAAACGGGGGAAGGTCGACCAGCGAATTGGAGGAGATTGGAAAGAAGATCGCAAAAAACTGCAAAGGGCTTCCCCTCACGCTCGTCGTGGTCGGAGGACTCCTTTCGAACCCTAATAATATGAGCCGCGAATACTGGGAATCTGTTGCAGATGATGTGAACTCATTCTACAATTTGGAGATTGAGGAGAACTGCTTGAAGATATTGTACCTCAGCTACAATCACCTGCCCATTCATCTCAAGGCATGCTTCCTCTGGTTGAAGGGATTTCCCGAAGACAGCGACATTGATGCGTCTATGCTTGTCGAGTATTGGATTGCGGAGGGAATTGTGCGGCCGTCGGCCAGAAATGATAATAAGACATTGGAAGAAGTTGCCATGGAATACTTGGAAGATCTAATCGGCAGAAATATGATCTTCGTTCGAAAGCTGGGGAAGATGGGCGACATCAAAACCTGCGGCGTTCACGATATCCTTAGGCAACTGTGCGTCAAGGAATCTCTTAAAGAGAACATTTTTACCACTTTAAACATGGATGCTATAGCAATTGATCCGAGTTTCTCTGCGAGGTCATGCTTCGTATGCCGTGATGGAAAGAAGACGACGAAGAGGATTGGCGTCAACGAAGTCAATTGCTCGACATCATCAACGGCTGTCATGAATCAAATGGTGTGTGATGATTGCAGCACAAAGTATCAACGGCTTATGAAATCAAGATTCATTAGGTTGATAAACAAGGTGGACGGCCAGGTCGTTGGAATCCGACTCACGACGAAGCTGACGTGGCTTTCAATCGACTGTGACTCTGAAGAGTTTGAGTTAGAATACGCATATCCGTCCCCCATCTCTCTACTTTGGAATTTAATGGTCTTGCGTGAGGTGACTGAGTATGGGACAGCGCTATTATCGAGAATATGGGAGATGCCACAACTTAGGAAAGTGTACATGCTCACTGTCGTGATGCTGATGCCCAATCCAACGGACGAGTTCATCGTACTACACAATCTACAAACACTTCGTTGGGTTGAAAACATGAAGTGGACGGAGGAAGTCGTCAGAAGGATCCCAAATCTAGTCGAGTTGGAGGCTTCCTACGAATCAGAAGGTTACGTGCAGGAACTAATCGACTACGGCCTCGAAAATCTTGCACTTCTGCATAAGCTTCGATCCCTTAAACTATATTTTGATCTTGATTGTACTTCGCGCATGGAAAACATCGCCTTCCCAAACTCGCTGAAGGAATTGGTTTTGGCCGGCTGTGGACTCTTCTGGGAGGACATGACGGTGATCGGTTCGCTGCCGAACCTCCAAGTGCTTAAGATATACAACAAAGCATTTGTCGGGGAAGAGTGGTGCATGGACGAAGAAGTGGTATTTCAGAAATTAAAGTACCTGAAACTTGATGGTTTAGATGTTGTGGCTTGGAGAGCAGAGGCTAGTAACCTTCCCGCTCTTGAGACACTTTGCCTTGACAAACTAGAGAAACTGAAGAAATTTCCATTAGGCATCGGAGATATTGATGCCCTTCGTATGATACGTGTCTATAATTGCGATGAATCAGTCGTCCACTTAGTGAATCAGATAAAGAAGGAACAGGATGACCTTGGTAATGAGATTCTTGTTGAAATATATGACAAAAATTATGTTCGCATGATGTTGGATAATTATTAGTCCTCCCTGTTGTGTTATTAATAAAAGGTCATATACAAGTAAGATGACGGCGATCACTCATTAAAGTTTTGGCACACTTTATCCATGAATGATCGATTTAGACCAAAAACAAATTATTCCAACGAGGTTTTTAGTTGTTTTGACTAGTATATATATATATATATGTATGTATATATATATATGTATGTATGTATACTAGATAATTCAAGCCGCCCACGGGACGGTGATAAATGCCCATAAATTCAACAGGTTATTGACTAATTCGTAATTTATTCAACTTGAAGACGAACCTACAAAAAAAGCTTAATAATTTTTATGGTTGTTTCCTCGGAGCATCCACCCGCTATGAATTCTTCTCCTTCAACTGGGTCTTTGTCATCCCATTGTAATGATCTCGGGTTCTTTCCCGCTAGTAACACACAACACGCATATAACTTCAATAATAGAATTCGAATATGGCATGCTTAATTGAATTGACGGACAAAAATACTCAGTTGAGTTCGTCCTAGTCCAGCAAGTCAAAGCTCAATAATTGTAATTTACAGATTTCAATGGTCTACATAAATTAAAATTATGCAACAGCAGTTCAAATCATGAGCTGCTCCAATCTAACAAGAAATCGTGAAATTAAATCAGCAGTTCATTTCATCAAAGGCTCACACTTTGTAACAGAATCTCAATGATTCTTAAACCGATTAATATTTATTACTCATAGCTCAGTCAAAAGCTCCTAAACTTCATTACTACTTCCGTAATATCACCTCATATAAACCCTTTTGCAGATGCAATTTAAACAAAATAGTCCCAACTGTCCGAACTTAACCCATCAAAATGCAACATCATACAGAGCTAAATAAATGTAAGAAAGACACATACGCCTTGCTCATTTAACGTAAATTCCCAGTTGCAGAACTTCTCATACTCGCCTCTATCCGTGCCTGTCTTCTTGACGTGTTGATTGTCAGTCTACTTTCTAGTGGGCAGCAAAACAAAGAGGATCACCGACAACTGCAGGCGTCGTCATAGCCCTTCCTCGAAAGAACCTCGGAGCAGGGTCTTCTTGCTTAATCTGCTCCGTAATTGCGGCCAGCCCAAAATCGAACGTGTGCGGAAGAACGCGACCGCCGAGATCAGCTGCTTGAAATACTTGCTTGCGACTGATGAGCTTGCTTCCCAAAATCGCAGCAGTTGAGCAGTAGCGTGCCTATACCGATTTCTTCTATGTTTTTTGAGGGTTTGAGCCACCACTGAAGCTCAACAAAATTCCGAGAGATAAATTTAGAGGAGATTGAGTTTTGGTATGTGGGTTCTTAGAAATCGTGACCAAAGGAAACGCACTCGATAAATAGGCATATATCATGATAAATAGGTTACTGTTTACGAAAAATAGGTACATTGTGCACTATATATATTGAAGGGGGTCCGTACAAAATGGATGTAAAAACACAAAGTAGTAAACTGATGTTAGGCGTGATGTTGGGCTAACACTCACTCTCACTTTTTATGCACAGCGGAAATGGTAGTAAAGTAAAGACGAAACGAAATGAACTCGAGAGATGATTTTGTGCAGCAAGTCAAATAACTTGCTGCGTGCCTCAAGGCGCAAAAATCCACTATAAAGATGGATTACAAACTATCAAAAAGGATAGCTAAAAACGTCTAGCAAAAACCTACGAATCAAAAATGATTCTACAAACTACAAGATCTCTCGATCTCTGATAAGCTAGACTTAAAAATAAAATCTCTCGTTGAAATATAATGCTCGCTCGAAAGCCTTTTCTCGCTCGATGTTCGTCGTCCTTCAAAAGGCTAAGTCCTTCGACTTATATAGCTCGTCGACTTGTAAGATACTTCTTCCAAAGACTCGGCGACTGCCCACAACGTCCACCAACGTCCACTACACGAAGTTGGACAGTTGATGACCGTTTGAGGTCGACTTAGTCACTCCCATGAGCTTGGTCTTCACTTGAGCTCCAAGTCTTCTATTATTAGTATGTCCTTCCTTCCACTTTCGTTATAGCTTATCCATATCTCGTCCACGTGTTCTTGACTCCTTCTCAACTCTATCTAAGTCCTGCAAAACACTAAAAATAGCCGGGACACGGATCACACACGTTTTGGGCATGAAAGATAAAACTATGAAAGAGAACATCCTCGGCCAACAAATGTTGACTAGAATGTTACCCCAACATTAAAAATGCTGAAAGCTCAAGATTAACATATATATATATATATATATATATATATATATATAGATTACGACGAAAACAATTGTTCATACCCCATTCGCGTTTATAATATACTAGCACACGGTGCACAGTCTAGAAAGCAGGCCAGACAATGGAAAGTTTCATTACAGATTTTTTGAATTTACAAAGCAAGCCAAATAATGGAATTTCATCCACTTGAAGCAAATGTTGCGAATTCGACAGCGTAATAATATTGGAAATGACTGTGAGGATAAAATGGACACGGGAATTTACGTGGAAAATCCCTTTTAACTTGGGGTAAAAAACCACGGGCGAGGTAGAAATTTATTACTGAGGTAAAAACAGGGGTTACAACCTCTCAATCTATAAAGGAGAAAACACTCACTATCTCTCTTTATAGTTGGAGCTAATACCGAACAAACCCTCTATTTTTTTTCACCTCTTTTCTTTCTTTCTCTCTCTATCTTACTTTGACTCTTTGGTTTTTGGTGTGTTTTCCTTTGCATTGGTTTGCCTCTATTTATAGGCAAACTCAAACACTAATATTAATATAATAATATTATTAGTTATAGTATAGTAGATATAATAGAGTAGATAATAGCCAGAGTGCATTGCATCTTGCAAGGAATCCAGCATATCATTCAAGAACCAAACACATCCGGGTGCAATACCACTTTGTTCGTGAACAAGTGGAAGCAGGGGCTGTGGACATGCAAAAAGTTCACACTGCGGATAATCTGGCAGACTACATGACCAAATCAATTCATGTGGACAAGTTTATATGGTGTCGTTCCTCCTGTGGATTGACAGAATCTAAGTAACATGAAAAGGCGAGCTAGAAGAATGGTGTGAAGATCTGATTGGTCTTCAATCAAATCTTCAAGTGGGAGATTGTTAGGGGAGTGGGTAATTTTACCCACTCTACCACTCTACCACTCTACATAATTATCTATCTACTCTATTATATCTACTAAACTCAAATACTAATATTAATATAATAATATTATTAGTTATAATATAGTAGATATAATAGAGTAGATAGATAATTATGTAGAGTGGTAGAGTGGTAGAGTGGGTAAATTACCCACTCCCCTAACAGCAAATTAGTGCACAAATTTTTACCCTGCACGGTCGTGTCACCGCTCGGACGATCGTAACCCTCTACTTCCGTCAAAACCTTCTTCAAGAACTTGCCATCGTTGCTAACGTCGGAAACTGATTTCCATGAGACCAACTCGAGATTAATATGCTTGTGTTAGATATTTTATATTATAGTTGATTTTATAAATTTTATTTGAATGAGGAATTGAGCTTCGAAATTAAATATTATTGGGCTTCGAAGTGACCCAATAACGGCCCGACTTCTAGAAGGCCCAACTTCTAGAAGGCCCAACTTCTAGAAGGCCCATGTAGTGGCTAACCACTACTCAAGTCCATGGCTCAAATTGAGTGATAGGATGGTTAAAAACCACGCCTCAAGTTAATGGCTTTGATTAAATGTTGGAGTTGGTTAAAACCACTCAAACATTATGTCATATTATTAAAAAAAATATATATTATTTCTTTAATAAATTTTGGGTTCTATAAATAGGTTATTAAGCATAAGAATTAAACACAAGAAATAGAAAGAAAAGAAAGTACAAATATCTCTCAAAATTGGTTCTGCTATATCGCTCTTGTTCCGTTCGCTGTCGGTGTCGTTTTTGTGCTAAACGAACGCCGTGATTCGAAGTATCCTGGGAAACAGACGCTCGTCAAAACTTCTAGCACATACCTGAGGGAGCGAATCTGTTTTAAGGAAATTGTGTTCGCACAATCTTCGAATATATATTTTTTTTCCTTTTCTCGGCCAACAATCTTAAAACAGATCGACGATCCCGCAAAGATGTCAGACTATGTGGACTTCCTCAACAACCAAGAATCTACGGGAAACGAAGGAAATATTGACGTTCTCCCTACTACTTTTATCCCCAATGCCATACCTGTGGTTACGAAGCCAAACGTACCGGTCAACCACCTGGAGAAGCCAGAGAAATTTACGGGGACAGCCTCGACGTTCAAAAGATGGCAACAGAAGATGCTCTTCTACCTCACCACGCTGAACCTGGCAACATACCTGAAAGAGGTCGAGCCTAAGGTGAACGACGGCGAGACGAACGCTGAGGTCGTGATTGCTGTTGATGCATGGAAACACTCTGATTTCCTATGTCGTAATTACATTCTGAATGCCCTAAGCGATACTCTGTACAACGTGTATGGTGCGGTCGCTACGGCAAAAAAATTGTGGGAATCATTGGACCGTAAATATAAAACTGAGGATGCCGGCACAAAGAAATTTGTTGTCGGACGGTTCCTTGATTATAAGATGGTCGAGTCCAAGACTGTGATAAGTCAGGTGCAAGAAATCCAATTGATCTTGCACGAGATCCATGCAGAACGGATGGTTCTGAGTGAATCTTTCCAAGTTGCGGCTATTATTGAAAAGCTGCCGCCGGGATGGAGAGACTTCAAAAATTATCTCAAGCATAAGCGCAAGGAGATGTCTTTGGAGGATCTGATTGTTAGACTTCGAATCGAAGAAGACAACAAAAGGTCGGAAAAGAGAGTATCGAGCTCATCTGAACCGAAAGTAAACGTGGTGGAGCATAGCTCTAAAAAGGGCAAAGGTGCGGTCAAACCCAAAGCGAAACTTGGGGCGACCGAAGGCGTCGCTAAGCCGAACTATAAGTTCAAGGGAAAGTACTTCAATTGTGGCAAACTAGGCCACAATTCGTTGGACTGTCAACTTCCAAAGAAGCACCACGAGGCCAATATGGTGAAAGACATCACCAAAGAAGTTGAGGACTTGAGCCTCGTCGCGATGGTTTCGGAGGTAAACATGATTGGGTCGAATCCACAAGAATGGTGGATCGATACCGGTGCTACACGTCATGTGTGCACGAACCGTAGACTCTTCTCTACCTGTGAGCCGGTTGAAGGAGAAAATATCTATATGGGCAACTCGGATGCTGCTACCGTCGAGGGAAAAGGAAGCGTGCTGTTCAAAATGACTTCCGGGAAAATATTGGCGCTGAAAGATGTGTTATACGTTCCAGAGATACGAAAAAATCTGATTTCGAGATTCTTGTTGAACAAGCATGGTTTTCGTATTGTTATTGAATCCGACAAAGTGATACTGTCTAAGTCGGGTGTGTTTGTTGGTAAAGGCTACGCCTGTGATGGTTTGTTCAAGCTCAATGTAATGACTATTTTAAATGAGAATGAAAAACGTTCTTCCGTTTACTTGCTTGAATCTTCCAATTTGTGGCACGGCAGATTATGTCACGTTAATTTTGAATCGATACGTCGATTAATTAACATGGACCATATTCCAACATTCGAAATTAATTCAAAATATAAATGCAAAATTTGCGTTGAAGCAAAAATGACGAGATCGTCTTTCCCTTCGGTAGCAAGAAGTACCGAACCGCTTAAATTGATTCATAGTGATTTATGTGATTTGAAATACGTTCAAACACGTGGTGGCAATAAATATTTTATAACATTTATTGACGATTGCACCAAATATTGCTATGTTTATTTGCTTAAGAGCAAAGACGAAGCATTAGAGAAATTCGTTCTCTACAAAATCGAAGTTGAAACGCAACTCGGCAAGAAAATTAAAAGATTGAGAAGTGATCGAGGCAAAGAATACGAAGCGCCAATTGGGAGCTTATGTGTGGAACATGGTATCGTCCATGATTGACCGCCCCGTATTCACCTCAATCAAACGGAGTGGCGGAACGAAAGAATCGCACATTAAAAGAGATGATGAATGCGATGTTACTGAGTTCAGGTCTACCGCCTAATATGTGGGGCGAAGCTATCTTATCGAGTAATTACCTATTAAATAGGATACCTCGAAAGAAAATGAATAAAACTCCATATGAGTTATGGAAAGGAAAGACGCCTTCGTACAACATTTGCAAATGTGGGGGTGTTTGGCGAAGGTAACCGTACCTGCGCCTAAAGCGGTAAAAATTGGTCCTAAAACGGTGAACTGTATTTTCATAGGATATGCACTCAATAGTACAGCATATCGGTTTCTTGTCTATGATTCGAAAATTTCGGATATACACAAGAACACGGTACTAGAATCGAGGAATGCATGTTTCTTTGAAAATATATTTCCTTGTACATCCGATGATGGATCTGGTACATCTAAACGAGATGATATAGAAACCGAGATTCCTAGTACGGTTCATGAGATTGAACCGAGACAAAGCAAGCGTGCCCGAATAGAGAAATCTTTTGGTGATGATTTCGTTACATATTTGATTGAAAATGAACCACTGACTTATGACGAAGCAGTGAGCTCCGTGGACGGGCCTTTATGGAAAGAAGCCATAAAGAGCGGGATTGATTCTATTTTGAAGAATCATACTTGGGAGTTAGTTGATCTCCCAATGGGATGTAAACCTTTAGGATCAAAATGGATTTTAAAAGGAAAATGAGACCAGACGGGTCTGTAGAAAAGTATAAGGCCAGACTTGTTATCAAATGATACAAGCAACGCGAAGGCTTAGATTATTTTGACACATATTCTCCTATGACGAGAATAAATTCGATAAGGATGATACTTGCTATTGCGTCCTTAAGAAATTTGGAAGTACATCAAATGGATGTCAAAACAGCTTTCTTAAACGGTGAATCAGACGAAGAAATCTATATGGAGGAACCCGAGGGTTTTCGTGCTCCGGGAACCGAGAAGAAAGTCTGTAGATTGATCAAATCTTTGTATGGTTTGAAACAAGCCCCTAAGAAGTGGCACGAAAAGTTTGATCATGCAATGATCAACTACGGCTTTAAAATCAATGAGAGCGATAAATGCGTTTACTCAAAGGAAACAGGCGATGACTACGTCATTTTATGTCTGTATGTAGACGACATACTCATTGTTGGTAGTAACGACAAAATGGTCAAGTCTACCAAGGATATGTTAAATTCAAAATTTGACATGAAAGATATGGGACTTGCGGACGTGATTTTAGGAATTAAAATCAAACGAACGAGTAGCGGTCTTGTTTTGAGTCAAGCTCATTACATAGACAAAATTCTCGACAAATTCTGCAAGGGTGATTCTGGTGTTGCTAGAACACCTTTAGATCGAAGCGTTCATTTGTCGAAAAATTGCTGCGAGGCTATTTCTCAAGTAGAATACGCCCGGATTATCGGAAGCTTGATGTATCTAATGAGCTGTACTAGGCCAGATATTGCTTATGCTATAAGCAAACTGAGTTCGTACACGAGCAATCCGAGTGCGGATCATTGGACCGCTATAATACGGGTTTTGAGATACTTACGGTATACTCGAGACTATGGATTACATTATGGTCGATATCCGGTTGTGTTAGAAGGCTACACAGATGCGAACTGGATATCTGACATGAAGGACTCTAAGAGCACAAGCGGCTATGTGTTTACACTCGCTGGAGCTGCTGTGTCGTGGAAATCCTCGAAATCCGAGTTCTTTGCCTTGGATAAATGTGGAGAAGAAGCTGAATGGCTACGCCATTTCTTGGAGGATATTCCGAAGTGGAAAAAACCTGTGCCGCCTATATGCATACACTGCGATAGCCAATCGGCTATTGGACGAGCACAGAGTACTATGTATAATGGTAAGTCGAGACACATACGTCTGTGACATAATACCGTTAGGCAACTGCTCTCAACTGGAGTTATCTCGATTGATTATGTGAAATCGACGGATAACATTGCGGATCCGCTAACCAAAGGGTTAAATAGAGATGCAGTTGAAAGGTTGGCGAAAGGAATGGGCTTAAAGCCTTAAAGTATAGAAGTGCTAAGAAGGAAAATCCTATCTATGTGACTGGAGATCCCAAGATCTAGGTTCAAGGGACAACCTAATCTTAGGACTTGGTATCACTGTGGGGGATAACCCTGCTCATTCCTGTCAAGAAACAGTGATGACGGAAAAGGCTAGCATTATGATGCTTTAGTGACTATCATAGAGTATTGATATAAAATACTCGCAACGTGAAAAGTCACCTATGTTAGGGAGAAGTGGGGCCGCTTCAAAGGAGAACTGAAGGCTTAGTTCTTTAGAAACCCTCGCAGAATCAGGACGTGTCCATGGCCGTACTGGACAAAACCATGAGAACGGAACAAGAGAAAAATGGTCTCTGTGTATTGTACGTGGATTCGTTTACACGAAAAGCGGGACAGTTCAAGACATCGTGTTCTACTGGACTGCAGTAAACTAAGCGCGCATACAAGGAGGAAGTTCAAATGGTAAAACATACTATCCTCTATGCAGAGTATCATTAGATTAGCAGAAACTTTAACCAAACAATTCTCATTCATGTGGGGGATTGTTAGAAAATTTATATTATAGTTGATTTTATAAATTTTATGTGAATGAGGAATTGGGCTTCGAAATTAAATATTATTGGGCTTCGAAGTGACCCAATAACGGCCGACTTCTAGAAGGCCCAACTTCTAGAAGGCCCAACTTCTAAAAGGCCCATGTAGTGGCTAACTACTACTCAAGTCCATGGCTCAAATTGAGTGATGGAATGGTTAAAAACCACTCCTCAAGTTAATGGCTTTGATTAAATGTTGGAGTTGGTTAAAACCACTCAAACATTATGTCATCTTATTAAAAAAAATTATTTCTTCAATAAATTTTGGGTTCTATAAATAGGTTATTAAGCATAAGAATTAAACACAAGAAATAGAAAGAAAAGAAAGTACAAATATCTCTCAAAATTGGTTCTGCTATATCGCTCTTGTTCCGTTCGCTGTCGGTGTCGTTTTTGTGCTAAACGAACGCCGTGATTCGAAGTATCCTGGGAAACAGACGCTCGTCAAAACCTCTAGCACATACGTGAGGGAGCGAATCTGTTTTAAGGAAATTGTGTTCGCACAATCTTCGAATATATATTTTTCCCTTTTCCCGGCCAACAATCTTGTATCCGTCTATGCTTGTTGAGTGTTGGATTGCGGAGGGAATTGTGCGGCCGTCGGCCAGAAATCATGAAGTTGCCATGGAATACTTGGAAGATCTGATTGGCAGAAATATGATATTCGTTCGAGAGCTGGGGGAAATGGGGGACATCGAAACTTGCGGCATTCACGATATCCTTAGGCAACTATGCGTCGACAAATCTCTTAAAGAGAACATTTTTACCACTTTCAATATGGATGTGTTAAGAAATGACGAGAGTTTCTCTGCGTGTTCATGTTTCGTATGCCGTGATCGAACGAGGAGGACGAAGAGGATTGCCGTTTGTGAAGTCCTCAATTGCTCGACATCATCAACGGCTGTCATGAATCCCATGGTGTATGGCCAGATCGTAGAAATCCCACACACGACGAAGCTTATGTGGCTTTCAATCAGCATTGGCATATCTAGTTGGGGCCGGCTGTTATTAGAATACGCATCTCCGTCCCCCATCTCTCTGCTTTGGAATCTAAGGGTCTTTCGCGGACCGTTTATGCAACGGACAGTGCTATTATGGAGAATATGGGAGATGCCACAACTTAGGAAAGTTGGTCTGCTGCCCGATCCAACGGACAAGTTCATCGTCTTGGACAATCTACAAACACTTTGTACGGTTGAAAACCTGAAGTGGACAGAGGAAGTCGTAAGAAGGATCCCAAATCTAGTCGAGTTGGAGGCTTACTACATATTAGAAGATGACGAGGAACCAAGTGGCTACTGCCTCAAAAACCTTGCACTTTTGCACAAGCTTCGATCCTTGACATTAGTTTTTCTTGATTGCACTTTGCGCATGGAAAACGTAGCCTTCCCAAACTCGCTGAAGGAATTGTTTTTGGGAATTTCTGAAATTTCTGAAATTAAAGTATCTGAAACTTTATAATTTAAATGTTGTGGCATGGAGAGCAGAGGCTAGTAACCTTCCCGCTCTTGAGATGCTTTACCTTATCGGCATGAAGCATCTGAAGGAATTTCCGTCAGGCATCGGAGATATTGATACCCTTCGTGGGATAGACATAGGAATATGTGATCAATCCGTTGTCGACTGGGTGAAGCAGATAAAGAATTAATTATATCCGACACTGTATAATTATTAGTCCTCCGTGTTGTGTTATTAATAAAAGCTCATAGTACAAGTAAGTGTTATTAGTCCTCTGACTCAGTTATTAATTCTGCATAATTGAATCTAGTGTTTGGTTGAGTTAGTGGCCTAATCTGTAAATAGTTGCATCTAAATTTTCACCGTCGATGCCTCTAATTCTTCGCAATAATTTTATATCTTTGAAGCGTAGTCGAAGTTATCCTTTTTCCTTTCCAGTTTTGTTAATCGTTCTTCAGCATTGATGGCGATAGTGATTTCATCGAATAAGTAACAGTCGAGTTAAGCGAGCTAGGGTGAAAGTGTTAGGATATAATATTTATTATAATTATTATTTATTAGTTAATTAGCAGTTTGAATTTGAATTAGTGGAGAGAGTTATTAGGGATTTACTAAGTTAAAGTAGGGAGATTTATGAGGGGTTTGACTAAGTAATAGAGAGATATTTTAGGGAGGTTTTCTCCTATAAAAGGAGAGGGTCTCTAATATCACTTGGAGGTCTTGGTTTAGGGATTTTGAGGGCCGTAGTCTTTGACTATCGGAGGGCCAGAGTTCTTGGTTCTTGAACTCTCGGATTTAGCTATTAGTATCGTTTAATTTCTTTGTTCTTCGTTCTTCGTCATTAATAAAAGAATTTTAGTTCGAATTTTGGCTTCCACCATATTTAATCTAACAATTTGGTCCGACCTGCCGGCGAACCCCCGCCTGAGGATCGCCGGGTTTTCGCCTATTCACAGACGCCGAATTACTGTTCATCGCAAGCGTGCCATGACTCTTTCAACAGAACAGCGAGTCGAAAGGTTAGAGAAGAGTGTTGGAGGGTTACAGAAGACGATGGAAGATGTGTCCGCGAGCATATACAAACTATCCATTCTCATCCACTCCAGATTGGGATTGCATACAGCAGCTGTGGGACTAACATTTGAGGAATGGAAGCAACAACATCTAGTACAAGTGCCATCAAAAACCGCATCGTTGACTGATATTCAGACTCGGGCCGAGTCATAAACCGTTCCTTCCCAGACACTGAGTCAATTGGTGGCTCAACAACAGCCTCAACCTTCTCAACAACTCACTGAAAATAATCGTCACAGCAGCCCCATCATCAACGACGAACGCTCCTCCAAGGGCTGCCCTTGATTTCCATGGCGAAGGAAAAGCTCGCAGACATGCAAAGAACGACGTGGTAAGTGTAGGAACATCAAGCAAGCGGAAAGATCACGGGAACGTGTCGAAGAAAGAACATATTGCTAAAAATTTTGAGAATCACGTCGAGCAAAGCAAGACAGATTCAAATAACTTTTCAGTTGTGTCAACGACCAAAAGATGTAGCAAGGAAGACGTTTTCATGTGAGCCGACCTACCTATAAACTGCACGAGTTTCAAGATATGGGACCCTGGTGCCATTTTTCCCGCCTTGAGGACAAGGCGATTTTTCAAGGGGTGGATAATGTTAGGATATAATATTTATTATAATTATTATTTATTAGTTAATTAGCAGTTTGAATTTGAATTAGTAGAGAGAGTTATTAGGGATTTACTAAGTTAAAGTAGGGAGATTTATTAAGGGTTTGACTAAGTAATAGAGAGATATTTTAGGGAGGTTTTCTCCTATAAAAGGAGAGGGACTCTAATATCACTTGGAGGTCTTGGTTTAGGGAATTTGAGGGCCCTAGTCTTTGACTATCGGAGGGCCGAAGTTCTTGGTTCTTGACCTCTCGGATTTAGCTATTAGTATCGTTTAATTTCTTTGTTCTTCGTTCTTCGTCATTAATAAAAGCATTTTAGTCCGAATTTTGGCTTCCACCATATTTAATCTCTAACAGAAAGTACACGCAGAATCACATATGTTGAGTTCTTGCTTTTTGAAGTTCAATCCTATTGATGTAATAACTGTGACATTGAACTTACAATGAGATGAAGACTAGATATACAGAGATATCTGTACAATGGTTTCGTCCAAGTCATGTATGTTAACTAGCTAGCGCCGCAATTCCTATGGATACCTTTTGTGATAGAAATTTGTGAGGCTATGCCCATATATGATGCCAACGGGTGCTCCAAGACTGGCCTTCGTTGACGCCAAATATCGGTTGGTTAGAAGATAGTACCGCCCTTTTTGGGTGTTAGAATTCCTAGGAAAAATGTTGCTTGCATCCTTGTCTTTATTTTGGATGCTGAATCAGCTTTTATTATTTGCTGGTTTTGCTTCCTTGTCTTGTTCATCATAAGCCCCTCCCCTAATCCAAGAAAACCACGACCTACGGTCAAAACACCTGAAGTACCAATTTTTACGTTTCTTTCCCATATTTTTATAACTAGTAAGATCACTAACGCTCCCTTTTCTCCGAAAATCTGTCAGCTACCTCGTAGCAGCCGCTGGCTTGCAGAGCCTTTGGAGCCTCATATTAGCCATCTTATGCTCTTTTAGTTGGCCGCCGCCTTCAAAACCATCGAGCTGTAAGCCTATTTGCCATAGGCGACGGGGTACGCTACAAAGAATACTGTTCCTTATTCATTGCAATGCTCCTTCAGTGTAGCAAATGTTAACATTCAATTTTGTCGGGTATTTAATTTTCAGGTGACTTCGACGTTAACGTTCGCAGCAGCTTGTTCGAGCGCGGGCATTACGGTCCTGATAGGGAACGACTGGAGCGCATGTGGTAAGAACCATTGCACACAATTCGAAACAGCTACGGCTATGGCCTTCCTGAGCTGGTTTGCTGCTTTTCCTTCTTTTCTGTTGAACTACTGGTCATTGGCTTCTCGATGACGATCATCGTAGACGAATATTTTTTTGCGTGTGTTTGTGTGTTTCTTTCTTTTCTATTTTTCATGTGATTATGATTTTAGTTGGGCATGTATGTGATGGGCAAATTCTGTTAGTTCACACTGTAAAAAAAGAATGGTTTGAACTAATTGATATGTGTACCGTAGCTAAATTTCCAATTTGCCTTACCTGAAAATTCTGATTTAGGGTGTTATCCTCTTTTCAATCAAATTTTAACTTTTGCCTGAAACATAAGTGAAAGATGAGTCGACCTTAATAAGTTGCCTCGACTAAGCATGGCTCGAGACTACAGTGTATGGTCATACGGTTGATGGTTTAAAACGTTCATAATCAGTTTTGAACCTTTGATGCTACAACACTGAAAAAAAAAATGGTCTCCAATTATTCAAGCATAAATATCAACGAGCTAAGATGAATCGAACCCCCTCATCCGGGCAACAACATTCGATCGACTACTTCCGAGGATATGAAAGAACAACGCGAAGCACGCGTTAAGGGTGTGTTTGGTTTGTGGAGTTCAGTAGCGAAAAGAAATGAAATGGAAAAGAAAAACTCATTTTCATGATTGGTTGATCAAAGAAAAGGGTAAGCAAAAGAAAAGAAAATCCAATTTATTTTTTGACTCAAAAGTGAGAAAAACTCATTTTCTCAGCCTAACAGTAAGGAAAACGAAAGAAAAAACTAAGAAAATAATTGTATCTCCCATTTTCTTTCCACCCGACTTTCCGCAAACCAAACACAGTGTAAGAGTAATTAAAAATTTGTCAGGGACCTCAACCCATTTGCACAACCTCGTCGGCGAGATGGCATCCGAGCTTACGTCCACAACCATTCTCATCGATTGAGTGGGTTGGTAGCATCCACGCGCTTTCTGCCGAATCCAATTATTATACACTTAAACTCAACATACAGATTCAACAGTTCCCGAGACAACAAGCTACATACAACATTATTATAGGGATGTCAAAATTCCACCATCCTCGTCTGGACTGAGGCTACTGGGACGGGGAATCTCCGGTCAAAATTGGGATGGAAAGTTGACTGTGATGGGGATGGTAATCGTGTTTGCCACCCATCCTCGACCCCTTTTGAATCAAATGGTGATTTCACTATTCCCTGATTAGATTTATTAATAAATAATATGAAAAAGTAATTTGAATCAAGAATTTTCAAAGGCCATTCTTATATTCATTATCGTATTTAAAAGAAAAAAATTCTACTCTCAATATATATTCTTCATGATGCGGTCATATTTCAATCACATATTACATTATTTTTTATACTCCAATATCATATTTTACATATTAATTTGTCTATATTACTTAGTTTGTTTTTTTTTGCTGCAACAAAAAATAATTTCTTGAATATACATGAATATGGGGAACCCGATCCCCCACGAGGAACTCGATCCCTATACGGTGATTACCCATCCCCGAACCAATTCATCATAAGAGGTGAATTAGTGTGGATGCTATTAAGAACGAAAATTTGGTATGGGGACGGTATGTTCATTATCAGTCCCGAGCCCGCACATTGTCACCCTTAGTAATTCTATATATCCACTCTACACATATACATCTCGCTGATGCTCTGTTTGGATACTTGGATTTCGAATTGAAATCCGATTTTCCTCCAAATCACCCGTTTCGAAAAATGTAAGGATGTGGATTTCGATATCACCAAATCCGATGTTAGTTGTTTATTATTTACCGAATTTGATTTATAAATGATCGGTTTTCGAAATTCAAAGCCAAACTCGTAATAACTTTCCATAATTAAATAATAATAATTAAACATGTTGGTATAATATCTCCATGAGAAATGATTGCGGCGACAGACAGCACGTTTGGCGGGCTTAGCCGTAGGCCATCAATACGGGCCGAGCCCGTCGGGTTGGCCCGCCCTACCATGAAAAATAGGGAGGGTGGTATGGCCAATTACTGGCCCGTTTAGAAGCGGTCGAAAACGGGCCAGCCCGCGGGTTGAGGCGGGGCGGGGCGGTTTGGCTCGCCATTAAATACATGTGATATATATATTTATTATATATATATATATGTTTTGTAAGCTACTTAAAATTAAAATAAATAATATTTATTACTAATGATTTACCATTGAACTTATACTACCTATATAAATGATTTATGTTGAATATTCTGACATTGTTTATTAATAAAACGTACTTGGAAACAAATAAAATAGAGAAAGTTAAAAAAATAAAAAAATATAGTTAGTGGATTAGCCCGCTAGCCCGCCAACCTGCTGTGGGGCAGCACGGGCTACTAGTTTCGTAGCCCGTTTAGAAGCGGGCCGAAACGGGCCAGCCTGCTTGGGCCGCGGGTTGAGGTGGGCCGGGGCAGGCCAGCCCATTTGATAGCTCTACTTCGGTCCATAAAAAAAAATCTAGAAAAATAGGAAAAGATAAAAACTTATATAATTATTTAGACATCTATTATAATATAATTATATTTGTAATAATTGGTGGACTGCACGCGGTCGCGGGGTGATGGGTAGTGTGCGGCTGGAATCGCTTCGCAAAAGAGATAACTCTACTCGAAGTTGGCAAGTACTGCAATTGTCTAACTACTCGTGAATGAGATAACTCTTGAAATCGCTTCCCAAACAGAATAGAAAAAGACAGATAATACAATATTATTCTTCCTATTGCGGTTGCTACTTATGTATTGTTTTTCTAGCTGCTCTCGATTGACCAAGTCTTTTTATATTTAAATTTTTTGATGAGATGCGTTCTACCTACCAATCCTCGCTCGACGACCTCCTGATAATGCAAGATTTAATTAAACAGAACATAATTCAGACATGGCTTCTGTGGGTAGTAGTTGAATAGTCAATGTATACTGAGTGAGGTCAGCTAATTGTGTTCACTCATTCACTTCATACAATATAATTCCTACATTCATTTCTCCAAAGCGAAAAAGAGATTTGCCCAAAATAGCTATGGCCGTAGCAGCTTATGCGTCTCTAATCTCTCTTTTGACTTCTTTGGACAACGTTCTTCTGCCTTCTCGTCGATGGATGATCCCAGACATGTCCCAGATCGAAGCGCTACAGCAGAAGCTCAATTTCTTGAAAGAATTCCTCGAAATTCACTCGCAAAAATCAACTACCAACGAACTACTCCGTGAGCTGGCTGTTGAACTGCAGCATCACTGAAGTCGCGCACGATTTATATGATCTCATCGACAAGTATGTCGTAGATCGACTGAACACCAAAGGACTCCCCGACGATCAGATCGGTGAGAAGATGAGCTCGTCGTTCTATCAAGATCTGCAATTGTTGATTGAAAAGATCGAGTCGATAAATCAAGAGCTGAAGAAATTTGGTGAGGAAGACCATGGAGTTGGGGCTGATCGACGACCGCATATTAGCAACTCTCCTCTTGCAACCTCCGATTCGAGCGATGAGAACTCTGTCGATGAGAACTCTGTCGCGGTGGGGCTCGAAGATCGTGTGTTAAAAGATAATGGATCGACTCACTGGGAACGAGCGTAGCCTACAGGTCATCCCTATCGTAGGAATGGGAGGTATTGGCAAGACGACCCTCGCTCGCAATACCTTCGATATGAAACTCATCGTTGAGCACTTCTGCATTCGTATTTGGAGCACACTATCGCAAGAGTACGACGTGCAGAATATTCTTTTGGGTCTCAAAAAAGATGGAGTTATTGATGGTGATGATGATGATGATTTAGGAACTCATTTGTACAAAAAGTTATATGGTCGAAGGTATCTGATTGTGATGGACGATGTTTGGGGTATCGATGCTTTGGACGAGTTTAAGCGGTACTTTCCAAATAATGAGAATAAAAGTCGAATTATTGTGACGACAAGGCTATCGAACGTAGCTGCCAGTATAAGCAGCGCTCCTAATAACAGTTACTCGATGGGTTTACTCGATGAGGAGAGCAGTTGGAAATTATTTAGTGAAAAAGCGTTTGGCAAAAACGGGGGAAGGTCGACGAGCGAATTGGAGGAGATTGGAAAGAAGATCGCAAAAAACTGCAAAGGGCTTCCCCTCACGCTCGTCGTGGTCGGAGGACTCCTTTCGAACCCTAATAATATGAGCCGCGAATACTGGGAATCTGTTGCAGATGATGTGAACTCATTCTACAATTTGGAGATTGAGGAGAACTGCTTGAAGATATTGTACCTCAGCTACAATCACCTGCCCATTCATCTCAAGGCATGCTTCCTCTGGTTGAAGGGATTTCCCGAAGACAGCGACATTGATGCGTCTATGCTTGTCGAGTATTGGATTGCGGAGGGAATTGTGCGGCCGTCGGCCAGAAATGATAATAAGACATTGGAAGAAGTTGCCATGGAATACTTGGAAGATCTAATCGGCAGAAATATGATCTTCGTTCGAAAGCTGGGGAAGATGGGCGACATCAAAACCTGCGGCGTTCACGATATCCTTAGGCAACTGTGCGTCAAGGAATCTCTTAAAGAGAACATTTTTACCACTTTAAACATGGATGCTATAGCAATTGATCCGAGTTTCTCTGCGAGGTCATGCTTCGTATGCCGTGATGGAACGAAGACGACGAAGAGGATTGGCGTCAACGAAGTCAATTGCTCGACATCATCAACGGCTGTCATGAATCAAATGGTGTGCGATGATTGCAGCACAAAGTATCAACGGCTTATGACATCAAGATTCATTAGGTTGATAAACAAGGTGGACGGCCAGGTCGTTGGAATCTGACTCACGACGAAGCTGACGTGGCTTTCAATCGACTGTGACTCTGAATAGTTTGAGTTAGAATACGCATATCCGTCCCCCATCTCTCTACTTTGGAATCTAAGGGTCTTTCGCGAACGGCTTAGATATGAGAAAGTGCTATTATCGAGAATATGGGAGATGCCACAACTAAGGAAAGTGTATGTACGGAGAATTGGCATGTTGCCCGACCCAACGGACAAGAAGAAGTTCATCGTATTGGACCATCTACAGAAACTTTGTAGAGTTGAAAACATGAAGTGGACGGAGGAAGTCATAAGAATGATCCCTAATCTAGTCGAGTTGGATGCTGAGTATCGTTTAGGAGGTGACGAGGAACTAAGCGGCTACTGCCTTAACAACCTTGCACTTCTGCATAGGCTTCGATCCTTGACACTATATTTTTTTGATTGCACTCTGCGCATGGAAAACATCGCCTTCCCAAACTCGCTCAAGGAATTGGTTTTGTTCGATTGTGGACTCTGCTGGGAAGACATGAACGTGGTCGGTTCGCTGCCGAACCTCCAAGTGCTTAAGATATGGAACGACGCCTTTGTCGGGGAAGAGTGGTGCATGGTCGAAGGGCAATTTCGGAAATTAAAGTATCTGGGACTTCATGACTCAGATGTTGCGGCTTGGATAGCAGAAGCTAGTAACCTTCCCGCTCTTGAGATGCTTAACCTTTTCGGCATGGAGCATCTGAAGGAATTTCCGTTAGGCATCGGAGATGTTGATACCCTTCGTAGGATATGCGTGAAATGCTGCAATGAATGCGTCGTCGACTTGGTTAAGCAGATAAAGGAGGAACAAGACGACCTTGGTAATGAGATTATTTTTGAGATATATGACTGAAGATTAAATCTATCCGACATTGGATAATTATTAGTCCTCCGTGTTGTGTTATATCTCATAATTAATTCTGGCCGAGCTCGACTTGCGAACTCGATGAGTTGCGTCGAATGAAGCTCGATTTCAAGGATGGCGCTCGAGGTCAATCTCGAACTTTCTCGGGAATGTTTGAAATTTATGTCATTACTTTTCTTTGTTGTATTTTTTTTTTTTAAATGTGCATATAAAAATTAGGTCTTGTAGTTGGATTGAAACGAGTTCGCCATATTATTTTTATGTTTCTGGAAGCCGAAGGCTAGCTCGAATGGACATTTCTTGAGAGCCCATTATAATAAACTAGTGTTAAAAATTGCAGGTCAACGAAAAACAAATTCTCAGATACATCAAAAATGATTTCCCAGTTTAAGCTTCTACGAGTACAATCTCTCTCCGAAATCAAAATTGGTTACTTATTAGTAGGCTAATCAGTTCACACATCAAACGATTTTTTATCCTTCAATTCTTGGTTTACCATTAAAAATCAAACCCATGAAAATAATATATAGTAATATAGATAAAAAAATCTCGTTTCATCAAAGTTAGTCAGTCAGTCCTGAAACCCAATCTTCTGCCAAATTGCATTTCTGACCCTACTCAAATCCCTTCCTTTCAAAGTCCTCCCCACACCTTCGTGTACGGACATCGAAGCCACCCTCGTCCTCGCTAGGAACTCGTGCGGCGGAATCCAATCTCCGCCGCCGCCGTCTTCCGTCACGTCATCGTCATCGCCGCCGTCCTCGTAGCAGCAACACTTCGTATCCCTATGCTCGCCCTTCAGAACCTTCGACCAATCGGGCACGTTGACCGGCACCGAAGACGAAGCGCCGCGCGACGCCTTCTTCGCCGCCGGGCTAAGCCTCCGAAACTCGCTCGGCGAAGGCTGCGAACGCGTCGCCTCCGCCGGGGTAGATCCGCCCCACACCTCGGACTCGTCGAACTCGATGATCGCCGAGTCGTCGTTGACGACGTAGCTGTTGTTCGTTGGAAGGAGGTAATTGTAGTTTGGCTTGTAGCATTTCGATGATGCCATTAATGGAGCTTCTTACTTAGCAATTTCTATATTCCTTTTTTTTTTCAAATTAGAGTTCTGATGACTGGTGAAGGAAGTTGAATTGGAGTGGGTTTTATAGTGATGAATGTGGATAAGGTTCTTTCAGTTTTCACTTTCGCCCTTTCTGTCTTTATCCTTCTCTGTGTTACTTTACGATACTGCCCCTCGCTGATTCATGCATGTGTGTGATCATATGCCACGTATGTTCTTCGATGGTCCCCTTTTTATTTTTGTTTTGAAAAACTATATATTGCTTTTGTTTGATTGGGAAGTTTTAGACTGTTAGTAGAAGAATGGATACATACGGCGGTGGCAATGAGTTCTTTGATTTATATCACGTCCAAAAATGGTTCACTAGATTTTGATTTCTGCAATGTCTACTAAACGTATAACTTTTTACTCGGAACATTTCTTACGGCTTAATAATTATTGGTTGTCGACAAAAAGGATGATAAGGGCATAATGGTAATAATATTTTTGTCTCGTTCACCAACCAAGACTTAATTTGTCGCGAGGCAAAGCTAATGCAATTCACCTGAGAAGAGAAGTACGCACGTGGCTGATCGCTCGTGTATGGTGCCACGTGGCTTATTCACGTGACGGCACGTGACGCGAGGGACCAATGTAATAAAATAACTTCGTTCTAGTTTTGGATCTAGCGCGTAGCTTTCGACAGCTGGTGTAACGCTTGCACTCATCAATGGCGACAAAATATTATTTATATACTGTTAAATAAATATATTTTTTTTATTAGAAATTAAGTAGAGGGACAATATCACTTAAATCTCTATTTGCAAACTTACTAACATAACTCCCCAGTCAGAGAAAAATATCACTTAACTCCCCAGTCACATAACCGTTGTACTTTCTATGTTTGTATTGTGTACCACAATACGTGCTACAATGTACTTAAATGTGTTCTTACTGTGTACCTAATTTTTACAGATTTGTGCCAGATCCGCCGCATGTACACCATACAAACACATTTAGGTATACCTAATCAACATATTCTGGTACACTATAAACATAGAAAGGTACAGTGTGACTGAAGAAACTGGTACAAACAGTGAAACATAAGTGAAATTTTTTCTGACAGGAGTGCTATGTGATAGATAGTATGCCAAATAGGGAGTGAAGTTTCACCTTAAGTAAACGTTGATAAACTCAATTGTGGTAGGAGTCTATTATATATAGTGGTTAAAGAGCTCGAATTATTCAATGTATAATCAAATTCCACTTAGAATCTCAACACGCCCCCTCGATGAGCGAAAGCTCGCTATGATACTATATTAAAATCGATGAGTCCTTATTACCAATTAGTTTTACGAAGGACACCACGATTTCTAATATACACAAATTTGCGCTTAGGTTAGCAATAATGCAATTTATGACGGGAAGAAGCTTAGATTATTACTTTCAAGAAGTTACGTTGATTCTCCTACATGGATAAGATGAAATGAAAATCGTTGAGGAATAAATTAGGTTATCTTTTTCCATGGAGTTGAGGATAACGTTTGTAATAATTAAAGCTAATTGCATGGATAACGCAGACGTCGTAGATAAACCATATTATCTTAAACGAGGCACAGATCCAAATCTTAATTTATTATCTCTCTCTCTCTTGCATTTGTATAATCCAAAGTTGTAATAATGTTGTCATTCTCTTGCTTAGTGCGGCTTAACTCTCCCAAGGATAACGATGTACAACTGCCACTTGCATTTTCATTATATGGTTACTTAAATAAATAAATGTAAATATAGCATAAGACTATTGTAAATGGGAAATATGCGGGTCACGCATAAAGCTCAATTTCTTCTACTTCATGATTGTACCGTGACATAATCACATGACTCTCCATATATTACATACATGTAATTAACAATTGTCTATTTTTATGAAGGCGGAACCTTTATTTAGGAAAATACAATCATATGAAAACAATTAATGACACAACATTCATATCATGTTGAAAAAAAAAATTCAAATGAAAAAAAAAAGGAAGCACTCTCCATATCATCTTCAACCTCACGCAACTTTATTATGAAACAGACGTTTGAAGAATAATGTGACCAATGGATTGATTTAGTAACAAACTCTTGAAGACAAGTTACACTTTTGTCCGTTTGTGATGGAAATTATGAAGATCTACTATGCTTTAGTGAATTAATAGACTATTCGTTTAAATGCTTATGGCCACAAAACTTGGCATTGTTCGTCTAAAAGCATGTTTCAATTATTGATGGCCTAGTCTAGTCTACGTCTTCCATCTCCATCTTTATAGCATGGTGGAAAATTGAATGGAATTAGTTCTTAGTTCAAATGGGAATAAAAAAAAAAGGACGAATCACATAGCCCGACATTAAATATACCAGTGACTAACTGTACAACGAGTTGCTAACTTGAATCTTTCAGTTGAGTCTTGCTCTCTTGTTGGGCCGAAGGGCCCATCAGTCACTGGGCCGTAATTAAGACTATTCCATTAGGCCCATTAAGAGCTAGCGTAGGTATATAATCTCTTCCTTCCATAGCGCGCCTTTCAATTATCTACGTTAATAAAGGTTGACTTTGCGTAGATTCTTCCTTTAATCTTGCAGTTGACTTACATGCAACTTTATATTTATTTCCCGTTATTATTGTTGTTATCATGGTATAACATTCGTGGCCTTTATTCATTTTCCTTATACAATAAGCAAGTTCGTCTTTTACTCTCTCTAAGTTTTGTCCGAAGCTATAAAACTGAAACTTCCATGGCATTTGTACAAAACTGATAATATAAAGATCGAAAGTAAAAACGAAAAAGTCAGCAAATGGGTTCAGATTCAGTCACTCCCTCCGCCGCCGTACTACTGTCGTTGGCCGTCGTCTTCTTCTCCTCCGCCGGCGAATCCCTTCTCTCCGCTGATTCTCCCTCACCACAGCCGCTCCTTTCACCATCTCCGGCGCCAATCTCTCCGTCGGCGTTCAGCTCGCCGCCAGCCCCTCCGCCGGAAGATCTCTCGCCGATCTCCCAGTCCCCAGACGACGAAGAGGAGTACGGCATCTCATCTCCGTCTCCGGCGCCGGCCAGAGTGAACTCAAGCCGCGTCGCGGAAACCAATGCCGGCGATTTGGAGCCCTACGACGACGGAGAGGACGGCGACGGCGACGGCGGGATGAGCTCCGGTAAGAAGGCCGGGGTGGCTATTGGGGTTATTGCCGGCGCGTGCGTTGTGGGCTTCGGCGCGTTGGTTTATAAGAAGAGGCAAAGAAATATACAGAGGGCGCAGTATGGTTACGTGGCGAGGAGAGAGTTTCTTTGAATTCTTAAATTCTTTTTTTTGGTCTGAACGTTGACTATTATTCTCTGTTTTTCATGTTATGATATAAACTTCTTTCTTATATGCCTACGTGATTATAGATCTATATGTTTGTATCATAATGTATGAAGACGGTATAACGATTATTTCTTAGATTTCTTAACTTTATGTAATACTAACAATAAGCATATCGGTGTATTACATACCATGGTTGCTCTACAATAGTGTCTATTATGTGTATATTACTTTTATTGTTTATACTCTGCTTCGTTTGAATCGACTATCTGAAATCTTTTGAGTACAATCCTAATGTAGACTAGCTTTTTAACTTAAATCATACTCTCGTTGGTTAAATAAAAGTACCATCTTACATGAAAATGAATAGAGTTGACTATTTTATGTGTTCTTAGCCGACGTGATAATCGTAAACTTCTCACCATGAAAGCATTATATTCATCGAATGACACGTAACCAAAGCTTAACAAGCGAATAATGTTAAAAAATATTGAATATTGCGGATCCCAAGCAAAGGAAAACGTGACAAGAATTGTAAAAAGTCAACGCCCATTACAATATCTATTTTTTGGGGTAGAATGATACTGTCTTATCTGCAATTCAACCCTTCTATTTGTAATTTAAGTAATTAAATATTTTTCATATCGCTTCTAATTTTATATTTATTTTACTTTTGCCTATGTACATTATTTTATGTATTTAAAATTACATTTCATTTTAAACATTAAAAATCGTAAACCTCAAAATTAAAAATAATTTGAATAAATTATATTTTTAGCATACGCACAGAGGGTGCGAAAAAGTACTAATACAAGATAAAAAGAATAACCTTTATTCACTTTCAAACTTGGAGACAATTAATATATACGACATACGAGTAGGGTTGCAAACGAATTGAACTTTATTGGTTCGATTCGCGATTCGATTCGAAATTTTAAGATAATTCGAATATTTAGAATACAAATCCGAATAAGAATATTTTTTTTATTCGAGAAATATACGGATACGAATATGAAATCACAATATTCGATTCGAAAATTAATCGAATTATTCGATTCGAATAATATAACATAAAATATAGTATAATTAATATATATCAACATATAATATATGATAACTCACTGAAACATTTAAAAATAATATGTTAGAATTCAATATATGTTTAAATATAATTTATTATAATTCAATATATATTTTTAAATATCATATTGTTTGTATTTTATTAAATCAAAACTGAAAGATGACTTTGAATACAGATATTCGATATTCGATTCGAATATTCGAGAATATATTCGAATTCGAATAAGAATCGATTTTATGATTCGATTAAATATTCGAGTGTTCGTATTCGTATTGGATTGCCATCCGAATACGAATAGAATATTGCGGTATTCGACTCGATTCGATTCGTTTGCAATCCTACATACGAGTACTCATGCACACTCATATGTGTGTTTATATGTAATATTAAATTTATTCTAATTGAAAATAGTTAATTAAAATTATAATTTAAACTTAATTTTAATGGGCTTGGCCCAATAGTAGGGCCCAAGTAAAAGGCGTCTTTGGAGTTCCCAAAACATTTTAAGCTCCGCAAAACGTGTCGATATATATGTAAGAAATAATAAAACTTGTGAGAATACTGTTTTCTTGATCCTTTTTAATGATTCCATGTTTCTGATTTTACAATATGTACGTTACTGGACAACTCTCCGATATTTGTCCTTTTAAAGTCCATAATAATATTAATCAAATGGTCACATACACAAATGAGTCTTGTGGTTTTCATTCCATAGAGGAAACCCTAGAAACAAAAACAATTAAACACTGTGATGCAACACGAGAAAAATAAGCTCCAAAACTTTCTTACAACGCTGTAGTAATACATAAGACGAAAATCAAAACCCATTATTAATCATGCATTGAGAGACAACTTTTTTGTCACGTCTCTTCCAACATATGCAAAAAAAGGACCCATATTTTGACCTTTCTGACACATAAAAACTCACATGATGATTCTTTCTTTTGTGTTTCTCCCAGCCCAGCAACAAGTCATTATGGTTATATGTCTATTGTAACATATAATTCATCCGCGACGACGTCGTTCCAATATATATATAGATATTGATTTTCACTTTAGACGTCGTTTAAAATTTACCTCCATTATCGCCGATCACAAGCTATTTCCCATGTAACTGCTCATCTTGTCCATCTCAGAGGCGAACTTTACCGGCAATTCATCGTTTTCTTGCAACATCGTCAATGGCCGCCGGCGGCTAATTTGATGATCACTAACACCGCCGCCAACCCCAAGAAAATCTCTGGTCATACTATTTTCAGCTTCTGTTTGGCTTTTCAATTCGAAGGGATAGGTAATATTAGTGTTTCTCGGATCATTATGCATCAAACTCATCCCTCGATGATTAACCCCATCGTCTGCAATAAGAAGACTATGATGACGATGATGATAAGCTTCATTACCATCGCTAATACTTCTGTTCTGATGATCAGAAGAATTGAATCCTCCCATGTTAGAAAAAGTCGAACCCATTTGAGCTGCTCTCTGAAGAAGTGCAGTTGCAGACATTGGAGTAGCGTCGTTGTTTTGGTTATACAGCGAACTCATCATTGAATGATCAGACAACAACAAACTGCTGCTTTTGTTCTCTGCTTCTTCTTTAGGCACCGCTCTCTGCTGTAATAACAACATTGCAGACGAAGATGACGGTAATAGCGAATAAGATGCATTAATTTCTCCACCGCCAGAAAATGACGGTAATAACCCTGATGCTTGTCCTCTACCACCGAAGGACCACTGCTGGCTCTGTGGCGCCATCTCTAGGGGCAAATTGGTAATTGAAGTAGAGTTTGATGTATTGTCTAGCCATATGGGAAGCCTTTGCTTTTCAAGATTTTTATTACCTTCCTCTATTCCACTGATCAACTGTGGCCTAAACATGCCAGCAGCCATTAACGATGAGCTTCCATGGTTTTGATGAAGAGTACTATTATTGCTTAGTCCTTCAAATAAAGATACGTTTGCAGACGATGGAGTTATAACTTGTGTGCTAAACCTTGTTCTTTCTTCAGCTAACGCATCGCAGAAGGCTCTGTGTGTAATGAAGCTATCTTTCCTGCATTTATTACACAAGAGAAACAATCCTAGGACGTAAATAAATAACTCTTTCTGACAGAGAATTCATTGATGTGATTAACAGTTAATAATATATACCTGGAGAAGATGGTTCCACAGTCACACTTATACTCTCTAGTCCCACAAATCTTGCTATGAGCTTTCCAATCTGATTGAACTGCGTACTTCTTCGAGCACTTCTCGCACTTATATCTCTTCTCTCCGTGTTTTCTGCTGTAATGCTTTTTGATCCCAGTTAGGTCTCCCAGCGCACGCGAAGGTTCGTGGTGTACGCATGTCTTTTCGGGGCAGACGTAGACCTTCTTTCTTACAGGTTCTTTGCTGTTTCTCTGCTTGAGCTTCCATGGAAGGTTGTGCCCTCTTCTGTGCAGCTGAAGGTTTTGGTCCCTCTGAAAACCCTTGTTGCAGATTTCGCATACGAATCTGTTCGTCGCCATTAGAGACTTTGGAGAAAGTGCTATTACCTCAGCTTCAGGATCTGCTATTACATATCAGTTCAAAGTCAAACATAAAAGAAGAAATAGATGGTAATAACGATATGTATATGCTTGCCTGGATTTCCAGGGAGACTTCTTTTCCTCTTATTATTGTTGGATTGATTCAAATTAGGGTTTGAAGAACTGGGAATATCTTCGTCGTTAGGATTATCTTGAATGAACCCTCTAATGATGTGGGAAGAAAGGCCATCGCCAGACATCATCTTCTTTCTTTTTTTGGAAGGGTCCTAAGAAAAGAACGAAGTTAGAGTTCTCTGTATTTGTTTTATCTGTGTGTGAGGGAGAGAACTCACTCAAGAACAAAGAGAGAAGACAACAAAAGGTTTTAGCTGAAGATTATTGCAGCGTTGAATCTCTCTGAGAGACATAGAAAACAAAAGAAAGGAAAGAGATGAGACAGAAAAAAGGGGTAATAATTAAGGTTTTTTTGGAGGTGTCTGTGTTGCGTTGATGAAGACTTCTGCTTTGAGAGAAAAACCTAGATTTTAAAGCTCAAAGAAGATAGAATGAGGAAATAATTATATTTTTTTTGTTTTTTCGTTTAATTTAGCCTCTCTCTCTCTCTGTAGAGAGACCTTATCTTACACGACTGCTTAGGTTGGACCACTGTCGTCACTTATGGTGTGCCATAATAATTAAATTGAAATATTGCATGAAAATGGAATAAATTATGGTGCCAAACATTCCAAATAGAATTAAATTAATTTGTTTGGGGTTGGAACATGGAATAATCAACTTAATATCTATCTACGTTCGTCCTTGTCTTGCTTGCTTAGTTCCATGTGGAGTCACGAGAGCGATACCCCTTGATTTTAATTTATATTTGTATATATAAATATATATGTGAAATATTGAGATATTCAAACAACATTGATCAGATTTTGATCCTTTTAACAACGTTGAGATTCTGAACATTGAAACGCTGATAAAGTGTGAGAGTCGGATTCAGTCAGAAGAAAAGGTGAATTGGCTTTTACAGCCGTTATTAGATGCGATTAAAATGATTATACCATCATTTCTGTTGTACGTACCCCATCTTTTATCCTTTATTTTAAGTCCGAATAGTTTCATTTAAAACTATAAATATATGGCTACACTACCTATATATAATATATGTGTATTTTAATTTTAGCATTCTCGTGAAGAACGGACCAGTGCGAGCAGGTGGACGACGTGGTGGGGCTATTAAATAATTAGTATGTCGTATTCTTATATGCGTCGGGACAAGAAAAATAATTTTGAAACAAGAAAAGAAATTCCAAGGAATAAAAGACGTGTGTCCTTTCTCTTTGGACGTTATGCATGTCGAGTTTCCCAAAACATTCTTAAGAATTTTCTTATTTGCTTATTGAACTCTTATAATAAATGAATCAAACTTATAACATGCTAGAAAATCGATTATCGAACTTCTAGTTCAGAATATTATGGGCCCGTTTAGTTGATTGGATATGGGAAGATAAAACACTTTTATCTATCCTAATATTGTTCACTTCAGAAAATATTTGTCTGGATAAAGCCCGAGATAAAGTCACGGCCCGCTGCTATAAACAATCAAGCCCAATGTAAGTTAACCAACCGATCAGGCCAAGTTAATTTATCCCAACCCATCTACTAAATCCGCAATTACTAAAACACCCTTGAAATATTGTAATAACCCTACACCCATTTCATAAAACAAAACGCTGCATTAGCTAATAGAGAACGGCGATCTCGCGGTGACCTAACCAAGATTTCGATGTGTTGATTCTCGAGCTGCCGAAAAATCTTGGCGAACGGTGATTAGCTTCGAACCCTACCGCGAATCTTAGGGGGAACTGAGGAAAATCAGGTCGCTTTGCCTCTTCAGCGCCAAACGGGTCCAATCCTTCAAACCCGACCGTAAGAGGTGTTTAAACTGTCTAGATGGGTGGATTAGGGTCGGATTTATGGATAAGATTTCAGATGAGGTGGATTCTGGTCGGGCATTGGATATGGGTTCAATCTGTCTAGATGAGCTCAGTTAATGGTCTGCGAGAAGTGAGCTGACAAGGTTTTTGCTGCAGATTTGTCGAAGGTGGAGATGGGAACGAAGAAGACGACTCTCCTTCTAATTGAGGATAACCCTAACATCACAAATTATGAGCTTTTTCGATGACAAGAGTTCTAAGAGGAGAGATATTTGTTACGAGTTCTGCTTCAGTTAATCTAGAAATAATTCTCTATGTGTCTGGGTTGCTTGATTTTATGTCAAATTAGTGTTGTTCGTTATCAATACACGTTTATTGTCGATGTGAGAATTGCTTATTCTCATTAGCTTGAATAGTATAGAAGGGTACATTTGTCAATTTGTATGTATAAAATGTGATCGGTTGATTAATCGTGTGAAGTGAACAACATAGTATCACAGTGTGATATTTAAAATAAACAAACTAAACAGGTGTTGGATAGGTTTAGATAAGACTATTATCTCATCTTTTAACACGGGCTATTTTGTGTGTCCTTTCTCGTGTGGGAAACTAAACGGGGCCTATATCGATATAATTTTTGTTAGGATATTAATTTCAAATCTGAGGTTACGATATTCCCTTGGACCCTTCGTCTTTAACCTTTTCCTTCTGATTTTTTAAAGGGGGTCCAATTACATAAAAGGTCCATACTGTTTTGAGTTTGTAGCGATATCTAACATCGATAAATCATTCAAGATTGTCTTATAACATAAGCGGATGATTGCAGTGAGTTCCGTGGACTAAATATAAATGTCGATGGTTGGGTCGAGCACTCACACATATCTATTCTAAATGTTACGGTGTTCAACTTGCGTGATACCATCCGTAGGAACAATTGTGTGATTTTTTTTTGTGCCACATCAACAATCCAAATCAACCCCCAACGGGTTCACTAATCTCATGTGTAAGTTATAGATCAATAAAACATCCCATCGTATGCTTATTTTGCACGTTGATGTGGTTGGTGCTCACGGAGGTGCTCACGCAAGGTGAGCACCATAACATTACTCTCCATTCTATTATCTATTCTATTATATTAAGGGTGAGAGTTATGATAAACCATCGATTGGTCTGTCTAAATTGACCAATCAGATTTTTTCTACATCTATTAAAAAATGAAAACAAAGACTTATTAAACCACGTACATTCCATAACTTCATTATAACTTCCAAATGCTATTTTAGTATATTATTTATTAAAACTATTCAATAATAATTAACTATATTTTAGTATATTATTTATTAAAACTATTCAATAATAATTAACTATATTTTACTTGTTATTACTAACGTATTACATAAGACATTGGTAGACTAATAATATGTAGTGATATATTTTATATTCTCGATGCATTGCAAGTGCAATTTAGTGGGGTGGTCGCTTCAGAAATAAGTTGGCTCTATGATAATCTCATGGGATGTTTTGGTGAAGAAAACGCAATCAATTCATATGAACTATTAATAATGCGCCAAAGTGGGCATAGTTCACCAAGAACAAACAGAAAAACAAGAACTGGGCAGCTCATCCCCAATAATAACGTTCAGTTTATTCAATAGAAAAACAAATGATTGATTGTAGAGTAATACTGGTTGATTTGAACACCCATAGTAACCTTACTTAGCCACAGTAGTTTGTAGAGGCAGAGTACTTTCAACTTCTCTATTATCCTCAGCAGAACTCCTCTGTGCAACAACTTTCGACATGCCAAACATCTGAGAAAAGTCGAGAAACAAAGAATGTATAGCAGCTATTAGCGATCGACCGAAGGATAAAGTACGGGCACAAACATTTGGCTTGAACGATGGAAAGAGGGAACTACTAAAAGTTAGAACCTTCTTGACTGTCTTCTGAAAGCAAGTCTTGTGTTCTTCCATCGAAGCGTGGATGAACTCATCGATGTGATCTTTGACATCTTCCAAGAAAGTTGCGCTCTCGTTCTTCTTCTTGCGGCACGAGGTCATCGATGGAGGAGGAACTTGCGTTGTCGGTGAGGGCTTTTCGGTTGAGGTTTTATCAGTTTCCATTATTGGATTGGATCTATAGAAGAGTAGTTTATGTCAAACGCAGAAACACAAACACTAGGCTTCACTATGATTTGCTTGATCGAATTACAGAGGATGAGCATCACAAGACACTCTTTTGTAGTCTATAATCATATGCAAAAAAAGCTACTTCACAAGATTTGAAACCACAAGTTATACGGAGAACTGAAAAAAGATAAACCCAAAGCTACGGATTGGATCAATTCCATGGAATTTGCCTAACAAATGGCGATCGGAGTATAGTCAAGAAAGGAACTACCCAGAATAAAATACAGAGCAGAACATATGGCAGGCAAAATTGAAGCTCCAACCCTTCAAAAAATTAGTAGGAACGTCGATTGAAAATCAATACGAAACTACTTTAATCAACCATCACAAAGACTTCATAAATAAACACATCGATCAATGCAGGGGGCAAGGAAAACAAGACGAGCACGATAAATCTAAAATAAAATTAAATTTCGAGCTTGCGAACACAGCAGCATCATGAATGTCGAACCTTAGGGCTTAGAGCAGCAATGGATTGAACGACGGCGCAAATACGACACCCTAGCTTGCCGCGAATCGCTGTGGAAATATATAGAGAGCTTGGATGGATTGCCCTCAGAAACTTTGAGAACAAGTTACGAAGACTACGGCCAGGGCCAAGTATTGATATGAAGCATTTTTTAATTTATTTTAACTTTCGTGCTATACAAGGAAAAGATGCAAGGGCATTTCCGTAAAATTACTCTTTTATCAGCTAAAGCCCTAGCAATGCCTGCTATAAATAAGCCCCACTAGTCCGTTCCATCTGCTCTACATCTCTTCTCCTCATCAATTAGCAGCGGCTAGGGTTTCTAGGTCGCGCTCTCTCAGACGTTCGCTACCGCTCTAAGGTTCGATCTTGTTTGCTTGCGAGAAATTGAATTGTTTTAGTTATTCAAATCTGTTGCGATATCTTTTGTTTTTTTTTTACTCGTATACCTGGGATGGATTCATTTTACTATTGTCGTCCGATAACTGATATGGTGTTTCCAACAGTAGATCTTTTGTTTTGCATAGCTAACGTTGCTTGCCGTCTCTTCGTATTATTGATGGTTGGAAGTACATCTGTTTGATTCAGGGGGCTGATCATTGTTTGAATTTCCCAGATCTATTCCCATACAGTACACTTGCCACTTCGTGTTTTACGTTTCTCCTTTATGTGACTGAGATGTAACTGCGGTTTATTTCTATTTTGATGCCTTGTTTATAACAACAAGCACTGGCGCGTGATTAGCTTTTGCTGTTACTGTAGTCAGTCCATTTATTGATATTTAATTGTTATCTGATCGCAATTCTTGGCTGGCATAATTTGTTTCTCCTGATCATGATTGCTTAACTTGATTTCTATTTGCTGCGTTTGCAGTTTCGTACGATATCAGGATGGGTAAGGAAAAGACTCACATTAACATCGTGGTCATCGGCCACGTCGACTCTGGAAAGTCCACCACCACCGGCCACTTGATCTACAAGTTGGGAGGTATCGACAAGCGTGTTATCGAGCGATTCGAGAAGGAAGCCGCTGAGATGAACAAGAGGTCCTTCAAGTACGCCTGGGTGCTCGACAAGCTCAAGGCCGAGCGTGAGCGTGGTATCACCATCGACATAGCCTTGTGGAAGTTCGAAACCACCAAGTACTACTGCACCGTCATCGATGCTCCTGGGCATCGTGACTTTATCAAGAACATGATCACTGGTACCTCACAGGCCGACTGCGCTGTCCTCATCATCGATTCCACGACTGGTGGCTTCGAAGCTGGTATTTCCAAGGATGGTCAGACCCGCGAGCACGCCCTCCTCGCTTTTACTCTTGGTGTCAAGCAAATGATCTGTTGCTGCAACAAGGTAAGACAAGACATAGTTTCTGCTTAAAGTGGGTTGTTGATTGCTTTATTGATAATGATGTTTGATATTGATATGATGGGCTCTTATCAGATGGATGCCACCACACCGAAGTACTCCAAGGCAAGGTACGATGAGATCATAAAGGAAGTGTCTTCATACCTGAAGAAGGTCGGCTACAACCCGACAAAATTCCGTTCGTCCCAATCTCCGGGTTCGAAGGGGACAACATGATCGAGAGGTCTACCAACCTCGACTGGTACAAGGGCCCAACCCTCCTTGAGGCACTCGACCAAATCCAAGAGCCCAAGAGGCCCTCAGACAAGCCCCTTCGTCTCCCACTTCAGGACGTATACAAGATTGGCGGTATCGGCACCGTCCCCGTGGGTCGGGTCGAGACGGGCGTCGTCAAGCCCGGCATGGTCGTCACCTTCGGCCCGACCGGCCTGACCACTGAAGTCAAGTCCGTCGAAATGCACCACGAAGCTCTCCAAGAGGCTCTCCCCGGCGACAACGTGGGCTTCAATGTGAAGAACGTTGCAGTCAAGGATCTCAAGCGTGGCTACGTTGCCTCGAATTCCAAGGACGACCCAGCCAAGGAGGCGGCCAATTTCACCTCTCAGGTCATCATCATGAACCACCCCGGCCAGATTGGCAATGGATACGCCCCAGTGCTCGATTGCCACACCTCTCACATTGCTGTGAAGTTTGCTGAGCTTTTGACCAAGATTGATAGGCGTTCGGGCAAGGAGCTCGAGAAGGAGCCCAAGTTCTTGAAGAACGGAGACGCGGGAATGGTTAAGATGATTCCAACCAAGCCCATGGTGGTCGAAACCTTCTCCGAGTACCCGCCTTTGGGCAGATTTGCTGTGAGGGACATGAGGCAGACCGTTGCTGTTGGTGTCATCAAGAGCGTGGAGAAGAAGGATCCCAGCGGTGCTAAGGTGACCAAAGCTGCTGCTAAGAAAGGTGCCAAATGAATGTTGCTGGATGAAGTTTGTCGTACGAATTCGGGTCATTACAGTCTTATCGTATCTGCTTTTGCATTGAGTTATCGCGTCTTTTGTTGTTTGTTGTGCTGTGAGTCGTTGCTGTTCGTGTTGTTGAGTATCCATTGCCATAAATGGGTGCTCGATAGGCGGTGGCGTGACTTATGGCATGTGTCGTTGAACTGAGTCTTTTTTTTGCTTTGGTTTTGTTGTTTCTTATTGAACCATGGTGTCCTTTTTGCTATTTATTTGAATTTACAAATCCTCTCTTTACACTGCTATGATCGCTGCTCTCGATAATGTGTGTTGGACGGCAAATCATACGTAGGAAGGAAAGACTGCAAGAAAATGTCGAATTAACGCCCAAGAATACATCAATCTCAACTGCAGGAAACATGGAGTTCATTCGATGTGTTAAAGATCATCCGAAGAAAAAGATAAACAAGACAAAAAATCGATCTTCGAAAGATACGACCAAACCATTCATCATTTCTGATTCTTCTTCCAAAACCTTTTAAGCCCGCTTGGACTCTTCTTCTTCGTCAAACCCTCGCCGAACTCCTCCCCATAAGGCGAACCATTTCTTCTTGGGCTCTTATTGTAATGACCGTCCATTGACACCGTTCTCTCCATTAGCTGCTGACCGTTATTATTACCAGTCGCCGAGATCATAGCAGCAGCCGCCTCTGCCGCTTTCCTCCACTGATCGGACTGCACTTTGATCCTCCTAAGCTCCGTTTCTATCTCAGAGTTCGCCAACCGTAAATTCTCCATCTCCTCGTTCACCCTCGAAACCCTACGGTTGCTCTTATCGACTTCCTCCGTCAAGTACCCAACTTTCATCAGTGCTTCCCTCTCCGATGCCCTTATGGATTCCATATCATCGTTCGAAGTTAAGTCTTCGATTTGGGCTTTTAGGGTTTCGTTCTCCTCGATTGCATTCTTGAATTCGTTCTCCTTGTCAGCTAAAAGGGTTTTGAGATCTTCCAAATCTGCCTCTGCCAGCGATTTGTCTTCGAGTTTCTTGATCAGGGCGTCGTTCTCCTCTGAGACGCCTTGGATTTCGTTCTCCTTGTCCAACAGTTTAGACTCGAGCTCTTCGATTCTTTCTTTAGATGTTTGCAGCCGATTCTCTAGCTCGGCTTCCCTTTTATGAGATTCAGATTTCATATCCTCGAATGCCTCGGAGGCTTTCATTAGCTGCTCCTTGTTCCTAGCTCGTTCTTCGTCGTACCGTATCTCAGCAGCTTCGAGGGCGTATCTCAACTGTTGAATTTCTAACTTGATCGAACTCACCTCATCCGTGGATTCAACCTCAGCGCCTTCGCTTTGAGAGCCGTTCGCTTCGATCTTGGCCTTGAGTTCGCTTACAAGCTCTTCCAAGCTGTTAGAACGAGCCCTATATTTCTCAACCTCAGACACTAAATCCTCATAACCTTCATTGGATTTCGCATTTTCGGCCCTAAGTAGTTCCATCTTAGCCTCAGCGTTTTTGACTCGCAGCAGTGTTTCTTCGAGCCTCGCCTGGGCTTTAGCTTCAGACTCTATACTCTGTTTCAGCTTACTCTTTCCTTCTTCGACGAGCAGCTCTGTTTCAGACAAGGCCTCCTTCATTCGACTAGCCTCGGTTTTCGCAGCTTCGAAGCTCTTGCGATGGGCAGCCTCGGATTCAGCCATGGATTCAAGCTGGCGTTTGAGATCTGCAATCTCATTCATGGCAGAAGCCAGTTCTCGAGAGACCTCTGCTTCTTCGTTCTCAGGCCCTAAATCCGTGAATGTTCTCTGCGATTCTTCGAGCTTCAGCGATAAGTCTGAGGCTCGTCGATTCGCCTCGTCAGCATCTTTCTCAGCTTGTTTTTTCGAAGCTTCAACGACGCATAGCTGTTCTTTCAATGCGCTGAGTTCGTTCTCTAGCTCAGACACTCGATTCTGACGCTTGGGCTGCAAAAAAGATTCACCATTTTAGATCTCCCAAGTTCGTACGTTTTCCTAAATCGTAGACAGAGACCAAGAAAATAAGAAGGGCAACAATAATACCTCAGAAGATGGGGTTTTAGGGGATCTTTTTTGGTCAGAAACCTTAGGGCTTCTTTCCTTCGGCGGTTTAGTTGCTAGTTTTAAGGAAGAAGCAGTGTGCTCGAAATAACGTGGGCCCGCCCGAGGAGACGCTTTCTGCGATGGCTCGGTGGGACCCGCCTGAGGCGAAGGCTTAAGAGTGGGTTCGGAGGAAGACGATCGAGGCGAATTCTTCGAAGGTGCGCCTAACGAACTGCTCATGGACATTTCGTAAGTGGTTGATAAGAATCGCAAAATCGAAAGCGAAATCTTGGACGATTCGAAGAAGGAGAAGAAAGAAAGTAGTACCTTGATTTAGGAGTATGCATTGTAGTATATGCAGCTAGTTAAATGCTTGCTTCTTCTACACAGCCAAGATCTGCAAATAATTTGCAGACATGAAACACTAAACCTAGGAATCAGAAATGAAATCAATGAAAGAAAACCCACCTTGTAATGAAGCTAAAAATCAGAAATTTAAGTCGATTTGCCAACAAAATGATGAAACAAAACAGTAAGAATAAATAGCCCAGTTTTCAGTTTCTCTCCTTCCTTACAGAGGTGCTGAGGCCTGAGTGTTGATTTGTGTTTCTAGAATGTACTAAATATGGTCACGAGGAAGGTATTGAAAGCTTTAAATGAAGACAGGCAGCACATGGAAAGTGGCAAGTGATGAAATTTTCAAAAATCTTAAATCTTGGAGACAAAAACAGTCATAGAATAATCAACTACTGTATCCTGGCATCATCATCAATTCTTACACATGAGAAAAATAAAATCTTGGCAAGCAAAACAATCCACACACTCACATAATGGAATCCCAGAACTAAGAAGCATGAAGCTAAAAATGCAGCTGCGTTTTCAGAGATTTAGTTCCTCTCCCACTTCGGACAAGCTCAAGAAAAGATCCGTTATTTTGAATCTATTCACAACCACCAAGAAAAACCTAAAGGGTTTGTTGTTCTATCTAATTAAACAACACTGCTATGCTAGTTTCAAGAAAACGAAAGACTAGAGATGCGACGTTAAATGCAAGCAAAAGCACACCTTACATTACACCAAAAGGAAACTAAAAAAATGTAACCTTTTATCAAGATGGGATTTTTCGCAGCACTGCAAGAACTAGAAAAAGCCATTAAAATGCAAGATATTATTCAACTAACCATTTCCGTGCTATCACGGCTCTGTTTTCAAGGGTAAGAGAAACATGTACAGCTTTTTTCACTCCCCACTTTCTTTTTAAAATACTCTTGTAAGAGGAGATAGTTTTCAAATAATGGGCAAGTAATGCACATGGAAGTAGAGTGGTTGCAATAAATAATGCAAATGAAGACAAAGATATGTCATATGAACGTTTACAGTGACAAAAACTCTCTGAGGGTTGTCCTTCTACGCACGAGAGCCTCTTTAATTTCTCCTTTTACTTTTTTTTTCTTTCCCTTCTATTTTGCTGTCGTCAGAACCGACCCGAATCCGTCTCCGGCCCGATTCGAACCCACATGGCCCTTTCTGTATTGGTATTGGGCTTATGCTGTTTGTTACCTTATATTTCCTTTTTTTAAATAAAAACTGTTATATTTCCCTTGAGCATATTTGGCGGATTAATGGGAGACAGCTTCGATTCGAACGTCTTTATATCTGTTTCCAGGGTTCCATTAATAGACCCAAGATCAAATATATTTAAATAAATAAAGAATGAGCCCCTCACTTCAAGATTATGTAGTGTGATCTTAAAGAGAACGTTAGGAGTAAATTGTAGATAAATTTCAACAGAATACCAAACAAATTTACAACAACAGGGCATGCATAATCTAGTACGATGAGTTCTGAATTCATTCTGTATTTCAAAACGTATATATTTTTCTGGAAAAAAAACCACTGTAAATGCTCTGAAATATCAGAACCTTTAGTTACATCTTGAAAACAAAAAGATGGTTCGTTTTTCATTCGCTCTCAGCGAGCAAGATGAAGAGCTCTTCGTCGGTTATTGCGCCCATCTCCATAGCCCTTTCTAGTGCAGTTAATCCCCCGCCGTCCTTTATAGAAGCCTTTGCACCTCTGTAATAAAGCAACGAGTTACCAATCACATCGATAATGTTAACAGTTTCATCCCAAAACCACTCAGCAATAGCATCACATATACTCGCTCATAAACTGAGTAGGGCCTTCATTTTCCATTTGTGAAGAGTATATAGATTAATTGTAAGGCTCATACCTTCTAAGCAGGAATTTGGCCATTGCATTGTTTCCTTTCAAAATGCAATGCAATAAGGGAGTTCTTCCATGAAAATCGCGCTTGTTCACATCAGCACCTGACTGCAATAACAGCTCCAAGACCAACGAATTCCCGCCATTACAAGCCAAGTGAAGCAAAGAACAACCTTGGAGGCAGCTCCCAGGATCACTGTTAGAAGATTTGATCCTTTCGCAGGTCGCTGGATCAAGTTGTTTAGGCGAGCCCGAGTCATGGTGGTGCAAATCGCAATCAACTAATTCATCGTAGATTGAGTTGACTATGTTTGCATCTGATGCAATAATAAGACGGTACACTTCCTTAACATCGTTGGCTTTAACTGCGTCCCATATCGTGGATGCAGAGAGATCGCTGGGCGGCGCAGCTTCTTTGTTTACGAGCAGCTTTTTAACGTACTGCAGCCAACGAATTATTATGTTCGAATGAATAGTAATCTTTGATTGGATGAATTTTGTGGAGAAACTAAGAGTTTTTAGTTTGACTACCTTTGATTGGATGTACTTCTCCTTTAAATGAGATGCATCCCTAGGACTTGGTTTTGAAACTGGCACCGAGGCTTGAGAATCTACTTCTCTGAAGGAGCAATAACAACCCGGAAACAGATAAAAATAGTCAGATATAGTCATCAAAAAAGAAGAAAATTCTCGGCTATGTCTCGAAAGGTGCTACTGTCTTGAGCTAATTGAAGAATAATGAGGTTGGAGGAACTTACGAAACTTTATGCAGAGGAAGTAACTCTTCCCAGATTGAATTACAATAAGCGTTGCCTAGAGCTTGAAATAGTTCCAACACAGTGGGTTCCCACACTTTCACGTCTAGGGTAACTGACCTTACCTGTACATTGAACAGCTCAAGCAATAAGCAAACCGCTGTTTAAGTTCATCTTTTCAGATTCAAACTAACAGTAATATAATTTTGATAGAGCAAAACAGAGCCCGGAGCATTTCTGAGGTTGTCACGTTGTCATAAAGTTCTTTCTATCTTTTGTGAGATGATTATGAAACTAAATTTAAGTGAACAACTGTCTACATACCTTAGATATGTGAACGCCAAGATTCCGATGAATGCCTGAGCACTCAATGCACATTAAGATGCCAAGATTCAGAGATGCCCAGTCGGGTTCAGAAGCGCCACATTCGGCACATTGATCATTGCCAGGGACTTCCCTCAGAATTCTAGAAACTGAATCAACTCTTGAGTCATCAATGGAGTTTCCTCGGCTATGAAACCGATCAGAAGATGCCCCATAAGAAGGATGGACAGTGTCATCTTTCCCGAAATCAGTCTGTGAAATAAAACCACTCCTTTTTCTGAGAACTGAAATTGATTTTGATATGTATTTATTAATTTCTTACGGTGGAACAGTATATTCACCTGTTGGAGGTGGGAGTTCAAGAGAGATGCAATAACTCCAGTGATCTTGTTCATCCAGTCTATCCTATCAGCTTCATTCTCAGCCTACGTTCATAGAAACAAAAATGGGTTCGTTTTAATTATAAAGAATCAAATGTTGCTAAAATCAAATAAGTTCTTTTCAACATGACACCTGCAGGGTATATGTTTTAGAAGGTGAAATAATTCTGAAGCAAAGTCGAAGATCAGTATCCTCAGCATCGATCTTGATCGTCGAAGTGCGCAGATCAACAGTGTTACAGCCTAAACTTTCTTCCCCGGCCGATGGTGCTCGGTTATGCCGTGACCTGAATCTGGCAAATACACGACTATGGTGCTCCGTTGAGTGTCCAGGTTGAAGTGAAGGAGAACCCTGGAACATACCAAAATAAGGCTCACACTTTATGCAATAAAAGTATGAAAAATATCTAAAATACTCTTTAAAAGTTCCACAATGTCTAAGAAAATGAAATGACAGATGTTCATTTTTGTCACATAAGCTGTGGCAGAGGTAGTCAGTCTGAATGCAAAGAACACTTTTAAACTGATATAGTGACCGAAAAAAAATATAGACAGAGAAAGACATGGAAGGGAACAAAACAATAACATAATTTTTTCAAAGGTTGATTGGTTTCGAAGGACAGCAAAATTAATACATACCCCTGGTTTAGGACCTTTGTTTCTGTAATAATATAAAGTCCCCTGACTGTCAAGGACAAAGAATCTTCTCTTCCAATCAGCTCTAAGGCTCGAAGATCTTTTCAAGAGATAACCCTGCTTAATAGTTTGGACCTGGAAGGTGAGAAAACTTAAAGTGAATAATGTGATCGAATTAATAAAAATAAACCAGATTTTATAGAGATTTAGATCTTGTTTCCATATCTGTTGATAAGTGCAAGGTAATGATAATTGCTCTATTTGTTACTTAATCTGACAAGTTAACCATAATATATGAATGCTAAAGAAAACTTCTTACCTCACCTTTAGCAGTGGACAGCATAATTGTCTCCGTACTTTTATATGCAGACATGCCAACACCATTCATGCCCATAACATTTGAAGTTGGAACATCACTTGATGCCTTTGCCTGTGTAAGTTCCGATTGTGTTCGAAACTCTTGTATCCGTTTCGCAAGTCTATCTTGTTCAATGTTAGCCTGCTCCTTCGACTGTTGAGCATATGTCAAAACCTAACATTGCAGGGAATGCAAAGATATAAGATATCTCAAGTTTTCGTGAAAATTTTAAGTCGCATTTTGAACCCACGATGAGAATGCCCACGCTTCTAAATGAATCGTACACCTATCTGAATATTGATGTCAGCTTTGTAAACATTGTTACCCAGCAATGAAGTTGAAATAAAATTATGAAGAGGATATTCATAATGCAAACTTATTTACCTGGTGAATGAAAGGCTCCATTTGGCTCAGCAGGTCATATCCCTAAAACAATACATCGACGTGCAGCATGGGTACATAAATCGCCGGGATTCATTACATAATGAAAGTAAAACGAGATACTCGTACTCACCAACTTGAAATATCGCAAGTGTGCATCCATAATGGCGCTGAAGGATTCCAAGAACTCATATTTCTTCTTAGCATCAATATTCATCAGAGCATTGACCTGAAGTTCTTAAGATCAAATGGAGATAATTAATAAATGAGTCGATGACCATATACTGTGATATGAGAGCAAGGAACCAAAACGATACCATATTAAAGCGGCTTCTCTCAAATGCCGACTTTGCATTATGCAGATCCTGTTGGAGATGTGGGGGTTAAAATATTGTATTTATGTATTTCATTTAACAAAAAATTGGAAAAGAAACAGTTAAAACATTATATCTAAGTTCGTAATCAGACATAATTTCATTGGAGCTTTGAGAATGTTAAGACAGAGCACCCAATAGAGAAGCGGCAAGGAATATGTGAACAGACGAAAACCATGAGATTTTTTCCTAAATTCATAATTTAAAACTGTAACAGAACCAAAATTGCATACTTCTTCTAGTTCGGCAACAACTTCATCCCGCGTAGTCTTCTTCAAAGAAGCGAACTTTTCTCGTGCCTGAAATAAAAGCCAACATAAAGATAATTGGCAAACAAAGAAGAAAAATTGGATGGAAGATTGGGATCTAATAATCCTTTCACGTAGTCACTACTCAAAATGAAAATGCACATGATAAAATATAGTATTAGTAGTTGGCACAAAAAAAGAGGTATTTGTTTTGTAATTAGAAGTCGTATTCATTTCACAATCAATCAAATCATAGGATAGGTCATAGTTTGTTAAATAGGCACCTGATCATAAGCATATATGGCTTTGTCAAATCTTCGGCGAGAATCCTGAGAAAGGCCAAGGGATCACAAGTGAATATACCAAAGACAAATGAAAGTATCCGCAATAAAGTTTTACGTGATGTACAGAGCATGGGGGGGGGGGGGGGGGGGGGACATGTAAGGATTTAATGGCTTGTACCAGCCTTTACCTTTGCTTCTTGTAAGTCGACAGTTAAGAACTGAGATAAACGGTCAACGAGAACATGCTCAACCTACAAAGAAAAAGTTCCGAAAAAATCCCCAGGCTAAAGATGCATCCAAAAGAATATACTCTCCCAAGAGCAGTTCACATTCAGAAGCAATCGACTCACTTGGGAACGGAGAAAATCCTTGTACGTAGCAAGCTCACGCAATGCACCGCTGAATTTTGATACTACTGGACCTTTATCAACAAGAAAAAACAAGATATTCTTCAAACCCCGTGTCTTAGACTTTTGACTGGCAAAAATGTTGCGCGGTTTCACAAAAAAAAAAACTGTTGCTATTGTTAATCAAATCACAACAGCTTAAGGTGCTAAACGATTACAATGAGAATATTGGATGGAAGGCATTAAGTATAACACCTATCATAAATTCAACAAGCCCAATAAATTAGATTTTCAGCCCAGGTTAAGTTTTCAGCCCAAAGACAATTGCCCAAACTCATTCATTAAATCCATCCTTATCATCTTACTTTCTTCATTAGCAAGCAACGCAAGAGGCGAACACAGAGAAAGGAAAATCTTGCAACTGAGGCCAGCGCCTTCCAAACTCCATTTTTGTTCAACTGTTCTGGGGTAAGCTGGGCTAATTTTTAAGGTAAGCAAGGTCGAATGGGTTGTAGAATCGAAATAGCTTTTGTGTGCATGTTTATTTTGAAATCAGTTCTGCGGACCCTTCGTTTTTAGCGTTTTTGACCTATTTACAGTCCTCGGATTCTTATAAAACTTGTTTCTTTGGAAAGATAACTTCTTCAGCTGTTCACTGCCTCTGGATTCGGTTCAATCCGATTATTGTTCAATTTTCTATGAATTTCTGAAGTTGAGAGTCAAAACTGGAATATTTGCTGTTTTTGGGGAAATTTCGCTGGCAAAGCTGTTGTATTTCTGAATTTTGACCCACCTATGCTTCTTCGATTTCGTTGAAACTGGTCTCTATCGAAAGCTGATTCGATAAGCTGTTCATAGCTACCAACAACATCTCAATCCGACAATCCTACGATTTTCTATGATTTTTTTAAAGTTGACAGTGCAAAACTTGCTGTTTCTGGGAGAAAGCTGTCACGCAGCTTCTGTATTTCTGAGTTTTGAGCAATCTATGCTGTTCCGATTCAGTCGAAACTAGTTTGTTTTGAAAGAAGAGTTCTTAAGCTATTCATAGCCACTGAAAGCGTCATAATCGGATAATCTCATGATGTTTTGTGCATAGTTGAAGTAATTGCTCCAAATCAGAAAATTTCATGTAATTCTTGAAGGTGTTTCGATTTTAATTCCTGGCTAAGGCTTCAATTGATCTGGTAGCTATTCACATATCCATCGTAATGTTCATTAGGGGACGATACATCGAGCAAGGATGCAAGAGGAGCTTCACGTTTTGGAGAAAGCTAAACATTGACACGGTGAGTTGATAATACGGGGACGTCTTCCCTTCGCGGGATGTGCGAACCTCGCGATGGGTTGTTTTACTTCGTTATTTCATGAAATGTGATATTTTATCATTGTGATAGTGGGCCTTGCCGGCTATAGGATGAGCATATTTGTTATGATTGACGATTATTTGGTTGGGCGTGTGGTGTTATGAATTGAGTTGATGATTACACTGGTATTTATGGGTTGTATATTGGTGATGCGATCGTTAGGTGCTAGTGAGCTGCCTCTAGATTAGCAGCCGTGATATCTGATATAGTTGATGTTGCGTTACCCGGTACCGAGGTTCAGTAGCCCGAATTGCCACGGTTCGGGTGAGTGAGAGTGGCATAAGTGTATCAGTAGCCCGAATAGCCACGATTCGGGTGAGTGAGAGTGGCATATATCTATCAGTAGCCCGAATAGCCACGATTCGGGTGAGTGAGAGTGGCACCTATATTGATTAGTAGCCCGAATGGCCACGGTTCGGGTGAGTGAGAGTGGCATATTGAATATCAGCTTGGCTAACGTCACCGTTGTGGGATATGCATGAGATGTATGATTGGGATTATATTCATGGTACATTATTTAGAATACGGTGACGGGCTCGTCTGACTCTCGACGGGGAGTTCAGTTCGAGGTGATTATGGCTACCCACGCGTCTTTATGTGATTACATGCATTATGCTTGACATGTTGTGCCTTCTTATATTTGTTTGTGCGTCTGAGATTCTTTTCTACAATAATCGAAGGTAATGTTGTATATAAGTATGAAATATACTTGGTTAGTGGTATGCTTGGTTTGTGGAGGTGGAATCATCGTTGATGACGCACCTTCTGTGAGGCGAAGGCGTGTCTGTACTATCATCTCACTGAGCTGTGGTTTGCTCACCCCATATATATATTTCATTCTTCTAGGTTGATATCGCTTTTGATAGGAGGTTGCCTTTTTACGTCAACAGTTCCACGGCTGTTTCTTCCGTTTTGGGTACGACATCATCATTCTACATTGGATCCATTGGCAGGGGTACTTTTGGAAAGAGATTTTGTTGTACATTCATTCCTTCCTGTCGTGATCTTTGATATTTTGTAAAACCTCCTTTGATATATATATTAATATATACGATTGGCTTATTTTTCATCGAATGCTCTTGCTTGCAACATATGAGTTGCTATCGAGCCTTGCGTTTATTGAGAAACGCGGCGGCTGTCTCGCCCTCTGACGCGGGTCGGGGTGTGACAGTTTTGTTGGTATCAGAGCCTTATTGCATTCCTTATTGTCTTTCTTCGGTGTCGCCAATGAATCCATCTTCTTCCTCTGTCAGTTATCTTAAGTCTTGATATTGATCTTTATCCTAATCTCCTCTATTGATAGTTCTCATGGCACCTCCTGTTCGTACCCGAGGTCGAGGTAGAGGACGCACTTCTCGTGGTCCACCGAGTCCTCCTCCTGTTCTCCGCCGACCTCGAGCACACACCTTCCATGTTCCTATGACTCCTAGCGAGCAACCACCAACTCAGATGCGCATTGATCAACTGATGACGCCAGAGCAATATAAAATGTATTACGAACATGTTCGTATACATGGCGTTCCACCACCTACGATAGGACCTTCGACTTCTAATATACCACAAGGTCCCGATATGCTCTTTCATCGACCGAGAGCTCAGGATATTCCTCCTCGTAGTAAACCGATTCTACCCTCATCTAACATACCAGTTGCTAATCCTGATATGACATCTGGGGGTTCCAATCCTCATGGCCCACGTTACATTCCTGACTTGGTAAAATCTGTCACTGATATGGGAACTCCGACATTCGAAGGTATGAGAGATGCTACAGAAGCGGGTGTTTGGCTAAAAGAGATTATGGAAACGTTTGACACTTTGATGATCGACGAGTGTTATCGTGTGGTGATCGCAACGAAGCTCTTGGGCAGGGAAGCGCGTCGATGGTGGCAAAATTTGAGGGTGACATCTTCCGAGGCTATTACTTGGCCTATCTTTGTAGAGAAGTTCAAAGATCGTTACTTCTCCCAATATAGTCGAGATCAGAAAAGGAAAGAGTTCTTCACCATCTATCAGGGCAACCTGAAGGTTGTCGAGTACGAAAGTAGATTCTTAGATCTACGTGAGTTTGCTCCAGAATCCTATACAATGAGGGATTTATGCAAAAGGTTCGAAGATGGCCTAAATATAAATATTCGTGACCGCTTGAAGTCGGGGGATAAATATGAAAGCCTAGACGAACTCGTAGAAGATGCGTTGAGAGTCGAAGACTTAATCCAAGCAAGATATAATGTAGCCGACCGGTCTAAAAATAAGAGGAAAGGTGACACACTCTCAAGAAATGTGTCGAAGATGAGTAAGAGTACCGAATCGTCGCATAATGTTCCTACTCCGGTGGCATGCAGTTCTTCTTATCCATGTGAATATACCAAGAAAGGTTGGAACGCATCGTCAGAATCAGTTAGCTGGGTCAACAGATGTGCGAATTGCTTGAAATATCATGTAGGTCATTGCAAGGCTCCACAAGTATGTTTTCAATGTCGACAACCAGGACATATCAAATCGGCTTGCCCCCAATTTATTGGATCTAGTGCACCAGACCTTGCTTATCCTCGTGGCAAGGCATTTCATTCCCAGTTATATGCTTCATCCAAAGGTAGTCGACCGGGAACGCGAGATAACACAGCTGGCCATAACACCCAACAACCCATGCAAGCAAGAAATTGAACTCGAGTGTTTCATATGGCTCAAGAAGAAGTTGTCTTAGATCCTAAGGTTATGACAGGTAAACATGCTAACTTGTCCAAATTCTATAGCTATCATGTTATAAGTTCCACTCTTGCCTTATGATCGTTAACATCCTGGTGGGTTCGATCTAATCTCACAACTTGGCTTCAATTTTCCCTTTGCTTCTTTGGACAAGTAGTTATTGGAGACTGTCTGATTTCTGTTATCTATGATTTTGGTTCTGATCGATCTTACATTGTGGACAATCTTACGATTAGTCTACTTGGTCATCTCTCTTTCTTATATATGCGGTTGTGATTCATACCCCTCTTGGAGAATGTATTGCTCGAGGCTTGTTGTTCAAGATCTGTACTTCGCCGTTAATCAACCTGGATGCCATTTATGGCGGGTAGGGGTACTGGTTATCATTTCGTCTTGTTCCCCAGAATTAATCTTCTTAGGTTTGTTCATTCATACTTCTGATTTGCGATGGCCGTAGACGACATTTCCATTATGAAGGAATTCTTTGATTATGTTATCCCTAAGGATTTTTCAAAACAGAAATGGGAAAGTTCGAGTTCTGTGTCATGCCATTCGAACTTACAAATGAATATAATCATTATTTTCGAATCATACTAGAGAGTCTCGGAGAGAATAGTCTTTATGCTAAATTTTTAAGAGTAGAATTTCGCTTTCACAAAATAGGTTTTCTTGGATTAGCTAGGTATTGTCCAAGGTTCGTCAAAGATTTTTCCTTGTTAGCATTTTTCTTAATCGACTTGACATTCCAAGTAGGAAACATCCTACCTTACTTGCTTTGATTCAGTCAATCTTGATACCTCTTCTGGAGCAGTAAAAAGAACTTCGTATCGCTTCATCGTGGGAGTGAAGCTTCTTGCCTAGTTAACTCAAAGTAGATGTACCTTGTTTTAGCACATCAGAGAAAATCACTTGCGTGATTGATCACTTGCGACTCATTGCAAAGCAGAAACAAGGGAAGGCGAACGAGTTTAGAATTCAAGACAATGGACTTCTTACTTTAGGAAATCATAGTTGTGTACAATCAACATCTTTTCGATTCGTGAAGTACATTTACGGTTTACGTTTCGGGGACGAAACTTTTGAAGGGGGGAATGTTTTATAACACCTATCATAAATTCAACAAGCCCAATAAATTAGATTTTCAGCCCAGGTTAAGTTTTCAGCCCAAAGACAATTGCCCAAACTCATTCATTAAATCCATCCTTATCATCTTACTTTCTTCATTAGCAAGCAACGCAAGAGGCGAACACAGAGAAAGGAAAATCTTGCAACTGAGGCCAGCGCCTTCCAAACTCCATTTTTGTTCAACTGTTCTGGGGTAAGCTGGGCTAATTTTTAAGGTAAGCAAGGTCGAATGGGTTGTAGAATCGAAATAGCTTTTGTGTGCATGTTTATTTTGAAATCAGTTCTGCGGACCCTTCGTTTTTAGCGTTTTTGACCTATTTACAGTCCTCGGATTCTTATAAAACTTGTTTCTTTGGAAAGATAACTTCTTCAGCTGTTCACTGCCTCTGGATTCGGTTCAATCCGATTATTGTTCAATTTTCTATGAATTTCTGAAGTTGAGAGTCAAAACTGGAATATTTGCTGTTTTTGGGGAAATTTCGCTGGCAAAGCTGTTGTATTTCTGAATTTTGACCCACCTATGCTTCTTCGATTTCGTTGAAACTGGTCTCTATCGAAAGCTGATTCGATAAGCTGTTCATAGCTACCAACAACATCTCAATCCGACAATCCTACGATTTTCTATGATTTTTTTAAAGTTGACAGTGCAAAACTTGCTGTTTCTGGGAGAAAGCTGTCACGCAGCTTCTGTATTTCTGAGTTTTGAGCAATCTATGCTGTTCCGATTCAGTCGAAACTAGTTTGTTTTGAAAGAAGAGTTCTTAAGCTATTCATAGCCACTGAAAGCGTCATAATCGGATAATCTCATGATGTTTTGTGCATAGTTGAAGTAATTGCTCCAAATCAGAAAATTTCATGTAATTCTTGAAGGTGTTTCGATTTTAATTCCTGGCTAAGGCTTCAATTGATCTGGTAGCTATTCACATATCCATCGTAATGTTCATTAGGGGACGATACATCGAGCAAGGATGCAAGAGGAGCTTCACGTTTTGGAGAAAGCTAAACATTGACACGGTGAGTTGATAATACGGGGACGTCTTCCCTTCGCGGGATGTGCGAACCTCGCGATGGGTTGTTTTACTTCGTTATTTCATGAAATGTGATATTTTATCATTGTGATAGTGGGCCTTGCCGGCTATAGGATGAGCATATTTGTTATGATTGACGATTATTTGGTTGGGCGTGTGGTGTTATGAATTGAGTTGATGATTACACTGGTATTTATGGGTTGTATATTGGTGATGCGATCGTTAGGTGCTAGTGAGCTGCCTCTAGATTAGCAGCCGTGATATCTGATATAGTTGATGTTGCGTTACCCGGTACCGAGGTTCAGTAGCCCGAATTGCCACGGTTCGGGTGAGTGAGAGTGGCATAAGTGTATCAGTAGCCCGAATAGCCACGATTCGGGTGAGTGAGAGTGGCATATATCTATCAGTAGCCCGAATAGCCACGATTCGGGTGAGTGAGAGTGGCACCTATATTGATTAGTAGCCCGAATGGCCACGGTTCGGGTGAGTGAGAGTGGCATATTGAATATCAGCTTGGCTAACGTCACCGTTGTGGGATATGCATGAGATGTATGATTGGGATTATATTCATGGTACATTATTTAGAATACGGTGACGGGCTCGTCTGACTCTCGACGGGGAGTTCAGTTCGAGGTGATTATGGCTACCCACGCGTCTTTATGTGATTACATGCATTATGCTTGACATGTTGTGCCTTCTTATATTTGTTTGTGCGTCTGAGATTCTTTTCTACAATAATCGAAGGTAATGTTGTATATAAGTATGAAATATACTTGGTTAGTGGTATGCTTGGTTTGTGGAGGTGGAATCATCGTTGATGACGCACCTTCTGTGAGGCGAAGGCGTGTCTGTACTATCATCTCACTGAGCTGTGGTTTGCTCACCCCATATATATATTTCATTCTTCTAGGTTGATATCGCTTTTGATAGGAGGTTGCCTTTTTACGTCAACAGTTCCACGGCTGTTTCTTCCGTTTTGGGTACGACATCATCATTCTACATTGGATCCATTGGCAGGGGTACTTTTGGAAAGAGATTTTGTTGTACATTCATTCCTTCCTGTCGTGATCTTTGATATTTTGTAAAACCTCCTTTGATATATATATTAATATATACGATTGGCTTATTTTTCATCGAATGCTCTTGCTTGCAACATATGAGTTGCTATCGAGCCTTGCGTTTATTGAGAAACGCGGCGGCTGTCTCGCCCTCTGACGCGGGTCGGGGTGTGACATTAAGAGTCATCGTTGAACACCAAGCACATATCGATTTCATATAAATCAACAGAACTTTCGGCCATTCAGTATCATATTAAGAACAGTGCATACCTCCAATTGAAACCCCAAGAAGATCATCAAGACCACCAGCAAATGCTTCTAACGATTCTGCAAAGCCAAGATCACCATTGCAACCCTCTCCAAGAACTTCACTGTAGAGAAAGAAACTCTTAATCAAAATGCATACACTCTCAAGCAATCATAAATATGGCAAACTTCTCTAAAATATTTTCCGACTAAACAATTAATCCAAAAATTCTTGAACCAACTGGGTTGGGCTAATTGCAATGATTAAAGAACACTACAGTGAAATAAACAAATGCATGACCACAGCCCTTCAAATCAGTAAAGCAATAGAGCCAACTAAAATGAGCTCATCACTAATTTCGAATTTGGTTTCCGTTGATCTCAATACCACCCCCACCAATTAAACGATTTTTAAGTTAATCACAGAGAATCGCATCACTAATCCCCAATACTTCCGACAAAATCTTGTAAAGACCCCGACAAAATGTAAGCTGAGGAAACACTAAGACAAGCAATAAGCAGATAGGGACACTCACGTGTACTTCTTACATCCTTTGTGTAGCTTCTGGCATCGATCTCTCAGCTCATCCGAAGTATGCTCCAATGACCTCACCTAATAAAAGCATACATCATCAGAAACTTCCGATTGAAAATCATATTTTACATTACAGAAACAAAGGGAAAACCGGCGATTGCCTGTTTATGAAACATAGGTGAATCTTCGAGCTTGATAAACGCTGCCATTGGTTCCGAAGCACAAGCAGCTGAATCGAGACGTCGGAAAACTTCTGATCTTTGGATTGAATTGACGTCTGCCGCTTTTTTGGATATCTCAGATTTGTTCTTATGTCGCGCTTTTAGCTTTTAGCAACAACTGTTGCTCTATCTGGGCTTTTTCCTTCGTTTAAAAGCGGACCGCTGTCTTTATGACGAATGTCTTTGTCCTAATAAATAAATAGTTGGCGTAAATTGCATGTAAGCACGCATTACAATAATAATATTGCAATAAATCATATCATATATTATTACCTTACCATTAGTCCATTACATACGACTAAAGCTTCAGAGTAGGGCTGAAAATGTGAGTTTCTTTCTTTTTACCTTCAGTTTGAAAAATATTCGCCTTTAAACTCGAATTTAAGGTAAAAATAAGTCAAAAAAAATGAACCAAACTCGAACAATCTCAAACATACGAGTTTTTTTCAATAATTTACCCAGATTTTACATATATTTTCGCAACTAATAATGGTGATGCCGCCACCAAGAAAAAATTTAGATTTTTCTGGGTTTTGTTTTGTACCTATAATTTAGATTTTTTTTCCCTCTCGCTTGATGGATTGAGAAAAGGAGGCGCATTTACATTCATTAAAAAAGCATGCCTATGTTATGAGATTTTATCTTGATATATAAGTAAAGCCTATTTTATCAATTACGATTTAAAAACATCCAAGCAAACGACTTGCTTCGAACACACATCAATATTATTACCAAAGGTGGTCTTCTCCTACATACCAAACAGTTCCAACTCACTACACAGAAAAACACTAAGAAACAAAAGAAAAACAAAAGCACAGCAACATAATAATATATACAGGCAACAATTGCCTATAACAAACACAAACTACCCACAAACACAAACTCAAAAAAAAAAAAATGGTCCGTTCCAAACATACATCAGCACCAAGAAAGACAAGAAAAAAAAAAAGCAACGATTTTTCGATTTTTTATCGTCTCATAGAGTCAGCTACTAAATGTACAAACCTTCGCGCCCCACGAATCGATCCAACGGTTCATATCGAATTTCTACATCTGAGGAGGAGATTCGGGTTCAGATCCGCCGAGCGAAGAGAATGACATAGTGTCTTCCTTGGGTATGGCTACGAAGTTCAGCGGGCCCGTGGACAGCCTTCGAAGCTCCTTGAAGTGCCCGTTGGGTCGACCCGTGTAGGAACGGGGCGTGAGCGGTTCGGGCGTGGCGAAACCTGACATGGTGCTCCGACGGGGCGAGGGTGTGACCGACCCGTTACCGTACCCGTTAGGCTTAGACCTGTAGCTGCTGGCGGGTCGCCTGGGTGATGGTTTCGACCCGTATATGGCTTCCTTCTCTGCTAATAGCATGTCTTGGAGCTTCTTTTGGTCCTGAAATAGTTTAGAGCTAAAATTACGCCGAAGCCCCTGTATTACATCTTGACCGCCTCAAGAAATGGAAAGAAACTGATTTGTCTAAGATTTCTGATGATTTAAGTTGTATATGTTGCTTAGTGGCCCAGGTAATGACTGGATTATGTTCAGCCATTTAGGAGTTCACTTTTCGTCTTCTAACTTGTTCATGTTCAAAACTAGTCAAGTATGTTTATTACACCATTTATCATAAATAGTCTTTTTTTTCGTAATTATCCCGGCCATTTTTTGATTGCTTCAGGTAAGGAAAATATGATTGCTTCCACGGGAACGTTAATTAAATTCGTATCGTGTGGAAGGGCTATATATGAGAACGGCCGGAAAAAGTACATAAAGGACTATTTATGATAAGTGGTGAAGACGACAAGTTAGAGACGAAATGCTAATTTCGTAATAAGTTATAGGATTAAAATTTTAGTTACTCCTCTGCATGTACGGCTAAGACTACTAAGCTTTTCCTAACAAATATTTGGAAAAAAAAATAAACTGTATTAGGATTTACCCGAGAGCGTTTCTTCTCCTCTTCTTTGTTTCGCCTGGCGAGTTTGTAGTCCTCCAATATCGAGAACAATCGCACCTATAATAAGCGTAAGAAAACCATATTCATTTTTTCAATAAGAGAGAATAAAGTGGTAGATTCATTAATTATTTTCGAATAAAATCACCCCATCGTAGAGAAACAGTTTCTGCTTCTGATCTTCCCATGCCAGAGTCTTGCGAGTAGGTTATCCACCATAACTGCACAACAAGAAAATTAAACGCTTTTGAAGACCCGAAAAAAAAAAATAGACGAAACCGAAAGCTCCCAAGAAGAGAATATACCGGGAATTTTGTTCACAGTGATCCTCGCTCGCTCGGCCCTCTTCAGGTTTATGTGCACGCCCCTTCCAGCGCTATAACGATTCTTGTCCTAAAATTATAGAGAGGAGAGTTAGAAAATAGTTTTCAAACATCTTTCTTCAATTACAGCTTACTAGGTTGTATTCTTCGAGCCAATTTTCTTCTTCGCATGCTGAAAGCCAGCGGTCTATTCGATCCATTATCTCCTTACGGCTAAGAGCTTCTTCCTTCGCCTTGCTTATCTGTGCCTCAATGTTAGCCAAAATTTCGCATGGATCTACTAAACCTGCAAGATAAACGAGAATTCGTAAAACGGGAGAGAGAGAGAGAGAGAGAGAGAGAGAGAGAGATTCATAACCTGAGTCAATCAACGCATTCGTTTTATCAGCAGCAGTGCTATTATCGGGTTGAATGTGGGCCCCACGGCACAAGTCTTCCAACTCCGACCTCTTCTTCATTACAAGCTCCTTCAATCTACTCGCCTTAAGCTTCGTCAGCCTATGTACTTCAGCTGACACCTGTCAGTTTCGACGCGTTAGGACTACTAAGGGAAACTAAAACCTCCTTACGTATACATAGAACGCCCAGCAGTGAGTTTAAAAGAAAAAATGAAAGATGTCAATCACCTTGTCAATGATCTCCGTTGAAAGAACTCCTTGCTGTGTAACCGTAGATTCTGGCGAACTGAGTATAGAAGTAAGCTTCAAGAAGTTGGCTTTCTCCTCTAATGGCGTGTCCATTAGCTTCCACAGCTCAGAGAGAGAGCTTGCCACGTCTTTTAACTGCATGCAAAGAGAAGATGAAAAATGTAAGAAACTCATATGTATGTATGTATGTATGTATGTATGTATGTATGTATGTATGTATGTATGTATGTATGTATGTATGTATGTATGTATGTATGTATGTATGTATGTATGTATGTATGTATGTATGTATATGTATGTATGTATGTATGTATATTGTTAGTCATATGTAGCACCTTCTGAAACCGAAATTTTCTCTCTGACTTGAGTCTCTGAATAGTCTGATCGAGCCCTTGAAGAACGTTGTCGCTGACATTCGTGCCATGTTCGAGGTCTGAGCCTTGCAAGCTGGGATGTACGTCGCTCACAGTTTTGCCAAAATCCAAATTTAGAACGCCGCTCAAACTGTGCACTTCGTTCACATAGTCCAGCACTTTTTGGAGACGTTCAGACTAACGAAAAACCATTACAGCCCAAGTCAGAGACAAAAAATCTCAAATCATATAGACAAGTTTCTGACAGAATCTTAGAGAGTTTTCACGATCTCAGAATATCCTTTGTTAAGACCATAGCTTTACTTGTTGTGAAGGTTTCATTAATGGGAAAGATCTTCAAGATTTTGATAAAAGATACCTCTCAGTCTCACCGACAAGAATCATAAATACAGCTTCGATGATTGCTTTACTACACACACATTCTTACATACCTTTTCTTTCTGAAGAACGCGGAGATTCGATTGGTACTCACTGAGCTTTCTCAACGAAAGGTCTTGTTCTTCGAGGCTCAACGAGCCCACAGAAGACAAATTAAGACCATACCCTGAAATCTCGTTGGAGATTTTGTCGATTTGCGACTTAATATCTGCAATCTGCTTCACCCTTTCCTCTTTTATGCGTTTCAAGTCCTCTAACAACGGCGTGATTGAGGCCAACTGCTCTTTCAACGACTTTGTCTTGTTGTCCGACTGAATCTGTTCGGTCGAAAGATTCTTTGCATTACGAAATTTCTTACAGAATAACATAGGATTAAGATAAACTAACTAACCATGGTACTGTACTACTGTTACCTGAGAGGAGACATTAATTTCTCCAAGAGTTGCCATAAGCATCATAAGTTCAGCTTCTTTGGCTGCAATAGACTGATGCAAAAGAGCTTTAGTGCTCGAAGCTTCGTCGACTTTCCTCCGATAGATTTCGTAGCATTCACGCTCGAGCTCTGAGAACATTCTGTCTTTGTCTGCTTCTGTTTCGCCGATGTCGCTCCATATTTGCTGCTCGATATTCGAAGGTCAGTGCAAGAAAACAACCAAAACGCAATTATGTCGACTCCAATCAATTCCAAATCACTTCACATATGTGAATAGCTGTTAAAAGAAGTCCAAGATTGATCATACAATACATGTTCATCACTTTCTTCTTCCCAGAGAAGGAATGGCCCAAATACGAAGGTATAATCGAATTCAATTTTTAGTCAGTATCAACCACACCACCAACTAAAGAACAAACATTCAAGAATAGCTCCCATACAGCAGATAAAGAACATGTAACAAACTCACGAATGCTCTCGCAAAAGGCCAAACACTGACATGTACAAAAGAAAACCCAAAATGACAAAACCCCATAAGAGAAAAACAACTCGCAAGCATGAACGAACAAACCCTGAAGAAGATTCTTGAAAAAGAACAAAGAACAGAGAGAAACATCACGAAATACCACGAAAAATTCACCAAGAAATACCATAACAATTTCTCGGAAAGAGACTCATTAAGCCATGAAATCAGTAATGCAACCTTAGAAGAGTCGCAAAAAAAGCTCAAGAAAGCTACAAGAAACAAACCTGAAGTTCTCTGAGCAGAGTATTACAGCTACTATTGCCTGCGAAGAAACGGCTAACACTACTTCCCCCAACAGCTAACATCTCTCTCCTTCTCTCTCTTTCTCTCTCTAGTGTGCGTAGAAGGGATAGTGTCCGAGCGTTTCTTGCTTAATAATTTCCTTTTCTTCCCTCTTTTCCCAAAACGTCGCTCTTTTGTGTAATGATATCTTTCCTTTCTGCTAAACAAGATCCAGAGAGCTTTTTCCCACTCAGCAATAATTCAACGCTGGACAAGCACACAGCACCAACCACTAATTACGTCAGCAGTCTTTTTCTTTTCTATTATTATATTTTATTTTGTTCTCATTATCGTAATCTTTGGTGTTTTCTTGTTTGTTTTGGGTCAAAAATAAATTAATGAGCGAAGGAAAAGAAAGCACTTATGGATGATAATGATACAATAATAATTAATGACGTTTTTTTATATATGAACGGAAGGTAGCAACAAACTAATTATTACATAGCGTAACAGCGACGGCTATGTATTATTACACACGTATACATAATATAATTCTATTTTTTCAATTATGTAGTAGGAGTAGGAGTACCTTACTTTTACAATAATATATAAATCAAATAAACTAAGGTAGGAGAGCACCTACACTTTCATTTAGCTGATTCATGGGGCCATTTAAAGTTTAGAACCAGATTCTACGCTATTTCAACCCTTTTCCTTTGCATGAGTTTTTGCGCCAATTTATTGTGTAGAAATAATAATTTTTTAAGTCAAACAGAAATAAAATCTCCATGTCCTTGTCTAATTTATTGATTGTATTTTCACCTTTGAATAACATACACTAAATGAGACAGCCACGTCGTCATCGGCATACTAGATGAGATTATGTTTTCTATTGTTTACCTTTTTTATGCAATTGTCACGATTAAGTATTCATTTCTATTTACCAAAAAACAATTTTGATTAGATAGATATTGGAGTAATTGAGGATTAGACAAATGCAGTGGGACAATGACTAAATTTTTTTTCTCATCGTGTGAGGTGAGGTCTAATCGCACTTGATTTATATAAGACATAATAAAATTTAATTAATCTTGAAGTGGTTGTAGTGGGCCATTCATAAATATATGTTTATTATTTGAGAAAATTACATTCACTTTTCCAGGTCAAACAATCAACAAAATGTTCAATCCCCATTCTTATCCGAGTATATATAAGACAGAACAACCTGGCGGCCACTTAATGGGCCCATTACTTTTGACTTAAAGAAAGAATTGGCCCAATTCCTTTAATTCATGATTTGATTTTAGGGCAATTGACATTTTTGGTCCCTTATGTTTAACGTGGCCCCTGATGTTCCCGGGTTACATTTTTAGTCCCTCGTGTTACATTTTTTACTTGCTTTTAGTACATCCGTTAAGTTGAACGTTAGTTTTAACAGAAAAAACACGTGTCATGCTTACATTCCACCTCAATTTATAAAGTATATAAAAATAAAATTCCAGAAAAAAAAACAAAAAATTAAGAAAAGAACAATTTTAGGGTTCCGTTCGGCCTCACACCTCCCAGCAGTCGCAAGCCGCCGTTAGCCGGAATTCGTCCCATCGGATGCCGATCAAACCCAGACATATCGTGACCCTCGCCGACGACAACCACATCAACAAGCACAATTCTATGGTTCCGTTCGCTGGGGGTGTCGGAATCTGGGCGAGGTGCTGAGGAGAATCAGGGAAGGTATCCGCCATGATTAGGACCAAAGGCGAGGCTGGGACCGGCAACATCATCGACGCCATTAGGTATGTATCAGATTTCGAAATTTTTTAGGGTTTTCTGCGGATTTCGAGCCCTATTCCCATTCAGGCACGTGCGATCTGTGATGGGCGGAGTGGGGACGGCGGCGGACGCTGCGCTTGATGATGCAGCTTGGGTTGATGGGGTGTTTGTGGGGTCGGGGTTTTCAAGAGCGGTGACCCGGCGAAGAGGGCTCGAGCCATAATCCAGGCAGTGACTCATTACAGTGACGCAGAGGTTCTTGCGGAGGTTAGCCACCACCACACCTCTCCGAAGCCACCACCACCAGACACCAGATCCGCCACCGTCGCTCCACCACCAGATCTGCACCCAATCTCGCACCACTTCCACCAGCCACCGCCTCTTGCTCTCAGAATCAACCACCACCGCCAAATCTGAAGTCGCCTGTCAGATCTGAGGTCGCAGCCGACACCCCTCGAAGCCATCGCCGACCTCGCCAGTGCCTCAAATTTCGCTGGAATCCAGCTCGTAGAAGCCCGACTCCACCGCCAGAGTCTCTGCTCGGCGCTCCACGTCGCTCGTCGACTGTCTTCCGTCGCCGCCAAGCAGAGAGAGGGGGGGGGGGGGGAATGTCGACATTTTCTTAATTTTTGGTCAAAAATTGACACGTGTTCTTTTGGGGTTAAAACTAACAGTTCAAGTTAACTGATGTACTAAAAGCGAGTAAAAAATGTAACATGAGGGACTGAAAATGTAACTCGAGAACATCGGGGACCACATACGCCCACAGGTTAAACATAAGGAACAAAAATGTCAATCGCCCTTTGATTTTCCTAACATTTCAAATCGAGAATTCATTGGTTTGCCAATTGCCACTACTGTTTTTTATCAACTATCCTCAGATATGAGAGAGAGAGAGAGAGAGAGAGAGAGAGAGAGAGAGAGAGAGATTGTACGAATACAGAAAATGTGAATTAACAAAAAATAATTAGAACATTTGAAATGTAAGCAAATATGCCACTCATAAATAAGACATTAAATAACAAAGATCGTAGCAACTCATCAGTGTTCGATCACCTTCTTAGCAAAAGAGGGCAAGCAGAAAGCTGCAGTGTGAATCTGTGGTAAAGAGCATTAAATTATCTCAGCACCCAAAAAAGGCACAAATAACAGTGAAGTAAGTTATTCATTGTACAACTATGGATCTGCTTTCTTACCTCGGAGTTGTAGAACTTCAGTGGTCCGAATTTCTTCTCATGGCTTTCGTCGCCGTCGATAGGGTTGATAGGATGCTTAAAGTCGACCTCAGGGCCCTCAGTAGAACAGAGCATAAACCCAATGACGCCGCTGAAATTAGTCAAGAAATGATACACATTATGAGATAAACGATCAAATTTTGCCCGGAGAGAAAAAGGGAGGGAAGAAAGAAAGCAAAGCAGATAGATACCTGGGATATGTGGGGACGGTGGTCCAAGCGTAGTTGACAGAGCCTTTGAAAACCTGGCGGCAGTTCGAAACTATGCCTTCGATGATGTGCATGTGAAGCCAAATGCTCTCGGCCTGAGTACATACGACCCCGCCTGGGCGGAGTGAATTGGCTACGGATTGGAAGAATGGCTTTTCGAACAACTCTTGGGCTGGACCTGAGAATAGTAAGATTTCGAATGTTTTGTAAAGCTGGAACATTTTGAATGTGTTTTGAAGATGAAAAATGGTATTTCGTTTTATGCTAAGAGCAATAATGGGGTACCAATTGGGTCTGAAGAGTCGACTATTACTGCATCGTAAGTCCCTGCTGGCACTTCTTTGAGGAATGCAACTCCTGAAAAGGTTTGGATAGAAGTAAATGGTACAGAAAAAACATTTACGATGGATCGAAGAAAGGAACACGGCTGAAGAGATGGAAGAGATGAGCTTACCATCTCCGATGTGCAGTGTCACTCGAGGATCATCGAATCCCACTGCAACGCTTGGGAAGTATTGCTTAGAAACCTGGAAGCAATTGGCTCAATGAGAGAGAGATAGAGGAGAAAGACAGCTTATCCAAACATTTAAGGGTGTTTTGTGCAAGTATATGATAATTAGGAAACTAAATAGGATATTAGTGAAACGGTGGAAACTCACATCAACCACCATCTTATCGATCTCACATATGTCTATCTTCTCAACAGAGGCATGGCGGGAAACTTCACGCAACACTCCTCCATCACCTCCTCCAATTACAAGAACCTTGAAGAACGAGCACATTTTGTTCGGAAACATCGAAAAGATACTAAGTCAGCCAACTCGTTCATTATTAGGGGCTTTTTGTTGCCCACGTCACTACAAAAGCTACACATCAAGTTCCATTTCTTAATATTTTTCTTGCATGATGAGTCATTAGCAAGAATGAAGCCAGTAACTGCACATGCTGATTAAAACCTAACATGAGGATTGACACGTTGTACAACCCAACATAAATACCTTTTTCGGGTTTTTGATAGAGCAAAGTGGGAGGTGAGTGATCATTTCTTGATAAGCACATTCATCCCTCTCTGTTAGCTGAATTACACCGTCCAAGACAAGTACTTTTCCATAATTCGATGACTGCCAAAACAAATATCAACATGAACAATACGATTACTTGTTTCTACAATATTAGATTACTAAGTGACGGACCCGCTCTTTTCACAAAAACACACAGACAGAACACATCAATACCTGGAAAACCATAACATCTTGGTAATCAGATTTCCCCTTGAATAACACTTTCTCAACCTTCAATGAATGGGCTTCTCCTGCAATGGTACCACATAATTGACCATTCAAAGTAAAAAAAAAAAAAAACGTAAAGGGCTTCTCTTTAGCACCACATGTGTTCTTCCTAAAAATCGAAAAGGGAGTGCCCCATTCATCATTTGGGAATCAATGTTAAATTCTTTCTATGATTCAAAAGCTTCACATTCTCCAAGTACAACTAAAGCTAACGAGATTTTACGGATTACATAAAAGCAATGACACGCATATCTATCCTCACAGCACTAAAATAATTTCCATCCGAAAAATTCTTCGAGTCGCTACAAACACAGTTTTCCAACACTAGAACATCTCAAACTACACAATCAAAAACCCCAAAAAACCAAATTAAGCATAAAAAAACACGAAAACACAAGTGAGAAACAAACCAGGCCACATTGGGCTCATCTCCGAGAACCAGCCGGGGATAACGGAGGGCATTCCGTCGGCGCTGTTAGCATCCATCTCCACAACAGCAATCGAAACGACGCCGCTTGGCAGCTAACGGTGTTCTACGAATAGCTCTGTAGAGAAAAAAAAAGTTGCGTGCAGCCTCCGCTGATAAGGTGAGGTGCAAAAACCTATTTATATATATAGTGCGATGCGATGGAATCGAGTTCGTTAGCTTTAGAGGGTTAGGATTGAGATTGGAGTTGTGGGCTGCATTTTCTTTCTATTTGTGATTTTGTGAAATATTTTATTAGGAAAAGGAAAAGATTGTGATTTATATTATTTTAAGGTCATTTGATTCTTTTTGGCTAAGAGTTGCCTATCTGTAAAGTAGTTAGGAAATGATTCGTTTGATTGCTTACGATTAATATAAAAGTAATCATGGGGATATAATTTTTTATCATCAACTTTATCATAATTGTAGCACAATTGTGTATAAATTCACTTTCTCGCTTTGTGTAAAAAAATGTTGTCCGGATGAACTTGAGACAGAAAATATGGACTTGGAGTTTCGAAAAAAAAAAATTCATTTTTGAGGAAAAGAAGATTTTTATGCTAATTCGTATTTTTAGGTTATAAATAGAAGTAAAGGTGTCATCCTAATTGTTGAAAGGTGTTGTTTAATTTCATTGTTACAATTTCAAATTTCACTAATGTTCATACTTGCGTCAAGAAGTTCAAATTCGTTTCAAAGTGAACCTAACTGGAATGTTGAAATTAGGATGACAGTTGCATCGAAATAGCCAAAATAAACAAAAAATATAGATATTAAAAAGCAATATATTCCTTTCAATGAGCTTGAGCATAATCGACTTTATATGTCTTTTCTATTTTAAAACGGAATGGACTCATTAGTGAGTTCGTTTTCTTTTCTTTCTTGAAAAATCAAAGCTCCATATAACTTCAATATATGTTATTTGGATTTTAGCTTTTGCTCGGGACTTACCATTTCTAAATAAAGTTACTCTATCTCTATCTTTGGCAAATAAAAGAAAATAGAGCATTAGTAATTTGTTCAGTACGGAAGAATTTATTTTTAGGTAAATGGTTTTCAAGTAGGAAGTAGGTGGTTTTAAAGAGAGAAGTTGAAGGTAACCCCTAAACATTTGTCAATCATCCATCTCAATGTTTTCATTTTTTAACATTGCATATTCTAATTAAGAACACTCGAATTTCTGCGAGCGAATACATAAGTGCCTATTTGAAATGTACACTTAAAGAGGGACGTAAATGAAAATAATTTATAAAGATATAGTTAAAATAAATCAAAATTAAAGGACCAAACTATAAAGTCGTTCTCCCTTTATATAAACTAATTTCTTTGCACATTCAAATATGTGTGCTTATATAAATATATAATATAATTTATTTTACTTTGAAATAGTTAAATATATTTAAATTTAATAATGTATATATAAATTATAAAATTAAACGTATAATAATCTAAAAAGAGTAATTAACTAAAAATAGTAATTAAAAGGTAGTGGGTTATTATTAATTTTACATTGACATACCAATGACAGTTTATAGTCATTCCAAACACTTCATAAGATAGAATAGAAAATAGAAGATGAAAGACGAGATCGAGCTGACTCGCAAATTCAATGAGCTGGCTCGAAGAAAGCTAATGATTCTCAAATCCAAGTTGAAACTCGTGAGTGTCGAGCGACGGCTTACGAGTTTTTTTTAATTAATTTTTTCACTCAAAATTAGCTCGACTCGTGGCTTGCGTAATTCATCTCCCGTTCAAAATAAATCATCGAACTGCATTTATTATTTAATTTTTAGGTTCCAATTTAAGTCTATGTTTATCTAATTCCTTGTGCGTTTGGTCCGTGAAATGCGATGCGGAAAAACAAAGAAAATTGTGGTCTTACGCATTAAATCATTGTACATTACACTTCACGTGTCGTAGCATTTTACTTTTTCTTTTATTTTCTACGTCAAAATCCATAAACGAAACGGAGCCTTGCTTCATACTCTACCCTAGAAAATGAGACGGGCCCGGCTCATTTTACACCACGTGAGGGGCAGGGTTGAAATCAATCCCAAATCAAAGTAAAAAAATAAAAGAAATAGAAGTAAAATTTCTCCGCCGAGCTGCTTCTCCTCTCACCGGCACACATCGGCGTGTGTATGGAAGGTGGAGGTCAGAGAAAGCGCAAGGTCGGCGCAATTCACCTCGACTGGGACAAGCTGTTGCCGGACGATAGCGACCAACCTCCGCCGTCGATAGTCGTCGAACGTGTCAAAACCGAGTCGGAGAAGATGGGCGGTTGGGACGAGGAGTCGCCTGACCTGTTCATTAAGAAAGCATCTGATAGTGAACTGATTGATCGCATTGCTAGGTATAAGAGAAGTTTGCCTGGTGTGACTGCTAACTTGCCTGATGGCGGTGCTAAGTATAGAGATATGATCAGGAAGCACGAAGCTGAGCTAGAGTCGAGGGAGTTAGCGAGGAAGGTTGGTTGTTGTTTTTTGCGATTTTTTTTAATTAACTTCTCGTGTGATCGTTCTAGACAGAGGTTGCGTTTAATGGGTTTGGTATCTTAAGTGTTTGTTTTATTACATGAGTTTGGAAATTTATTGTGATATGAAGTAACTACTGTGGTTGATATAATGGCGTTTGAAAGCTCGGAAGTATGTTTGCCAGCATGAGATGTTTGTTCGTCTGTGCGCAAAATTGGAATTCATTATCAGTGGGTTTCTGATGATCGTTTGAATGAATTTGAGGTAATGTATAAGCAGGACTTAATAAGATGAGTTAGATGTTAATCGACTTGAATAATTGGAAACCTATGAGATGTGGCATGCATATCAGCATGTTCATAGTCAAGAGATCAAGAGATAAGTGGTCTTTTGAGTCGCCTTTATGTTTGTTACTTTAGCTTCTTTAGGATGTCTTTATACGATTTTCTTTTGGCATTCGATTTTATTGGGACAATCTGGTGTTAGTTGCGTTATTTTCTGAGCCCTCATACTTGGATAAATAGACACATTTTTTTTGAGTAATGGCTGGAACCCTCACCAGTGATGGATATACCCACACCCACTGCAATAGATTACGAACCACGATGGGATGTAAACCCTAGTCAAGTTCTGGTTGACAGGCTCCTGTGAAATCGGGGTTGATTTAGAAATGGGTTACCTTAATAGAATAGAATCCTATGGTGCTCATATGTTAAGGTTTGGCCAATTCCTAATTCATGTGCAGAGATGAGAATTGAACCCAAGATATCCTCTTTGGAGTAAGGATGGTTTTACCACCAAACCAACACCTCATTCACAAAATATGTTTGCTTGTTCACAAAATGAACGCAATTTTAATTTAACCATAATTCATTGGTTTGTATGACCTAATCGTTGGATTGCGTGGTTGTTCTGCCCATTTGATTTATATGCTATTTCTTACTGTTTTACTTCTGATCATAACTGGTAATGTTGTTTCATGGTCTTCTTTACAGTGCAAAGACCAAAACAACAATGCCACCCAGTCTGATGGTAAATGATTTGGAGCAATATGCTTATGCTGTTAATTTTCGTCTTTGTATGCGTGTCATATGCAAGATAAAAAGGAAAACCAACCATGCTATCTGGGTTAGAACTTATCTTGCCCAAATGAATTATTTATCATGCTATAGGGGTAGAAACGAAAGGCCTTGCCACAATGAAACAAGGGAATGAAAAGCCGCTTTGCGTTCGAAACCTTGCTGTTGACATAACATATGGAATTCCAATGTTAGATCTTAAGATAGAGAACTGGATTGTTTCCTATGCACCTTTCCATCCCTTTATTCGATTTTTTTTCTATTAAGAATTTTTCTTTATGTTTTTCAGGAGCGCCTGATGTCTTACCACCTGTTAAATCTCTTCCGGCTTCAACATCTACTTTTTCTCGCCTTTTTGGCAGCAAGTTGGATGATAGTGTAAGACTTGGCTTATAACTCTATGTCATGACATTTTAGTTGTGTGACTGAGATGCATGTAATCAAATCCTCTCAATTTGTGTTTTATCAGAAGGAAGACAGATCCTTCTCAAATGAATTGTCACTGTTAAATCCTTGTGACAAGAAAGATCCTCCGGAGATCAGAAGACTTTCCAGTCACAGAAATGACGGCACTGGTGTATCTTTGCGAGAAATGCCTTTTAAATCTCCTCGGCAGCTTTCGGTTAACCTTGACGATTCCAAACGATCAAACAGTCAGCAGTTTCGAGGCAACTCAGCTTCTGCTTCCCCTCATCAATCTTATAGATATTTATCTGATGTTTATGCAAAAATGTAAGTACCTCATCTATGACAAGTCAAAATGCTTTTGTGCTGTATCACAATGCAGTATTTTCATCATCTCAGGGAACCTTCTCATATGCGGACTAGACATGGCTCCAGACAAAAAGATGTAATATCCTCAAGTTCTCACTTGAATTACTACCATTTATTTTTTATATGCTATCTGATCCAATGATGTAAGCCGTCACTAGCAGACTAGTCTTTTCTTTTACTATTGATCTTCTGATACTCCTTTAGCTGTATGACCCTTTCCTGTCGATGCTATAGACAGATAACCTTTTTTGGACGTTCATCACCGTTCATCCTTTTATTATCTTTGTTGAGCGACAAGCTAACTTCAACTTCTCACCAGGAAGCTGTTGTTTTATTAGATGAAGAACTTGAGGTTTTGGCAAAAGATAAGGCAGGCGTGGATCAGAGGTATTGTTAATCCACAAGCTTCAGTTGAACTCTGTTATATCTACCTCGATTTTATTTACATGGCTTTCCATGCACAGACTAAAGGCTTTATTTTTTTTCAGGATGAAGGATTTCCAGATATACTATCCGTCAAGGTACTTTTGCCTTTGTCATTGTATCTTCTATCTTGGATGATTTTCCACACGTCTTCTTTGTCACTTCTTATTTATGGAACAGGGATGATCCTGAAGCTGTTGACATTTGCTACTCAGATATAGAATGCCTGGATCCCGAGTCATATTTGACATCAGGCATAATGAATTTTTACATTAAGTAAGTTGATTATATACTTGTTTCTTTGTCGAGAATGATTATTTTTCCAGCTTAGTGCAAGCTCTGCCAAAATCTGTTTGTTCTTGACAGTGCTGACAAATGATTTGACTTCGACCAAATTTTTTGTCATCTTTTCATTTGATTGGTATCAGGTGTTCCTGTCGTTTTTTCATTTCCGGTCATGTTGTTGGAAAGTTTTTATCCACTTCCTCTGTCCCACTTGTAAATTAATTGGGATGCTTTTAGATGAGTTGATGTTGAGGTCACTCAGGGACTATTTTTACAACTCTAGGTACTTGCAGAGGGAGCAATCTTCTAATTCCGCGAGGAGAGACAATTATCATTTTTTCAACACATACTTCTATTCGAAGTTGAAACAGGATGTCCTGAGCAAGGTAATAACCCCGCTCAACCTCTCGATGTTTTCTCAAGAAAATTATTCGCAGTTTGAACTTTGAAGTATATCGTCTTAATGACTAGTGTGTAAGTTGAACCTTACTAATTGGTTCTTCTTGTCATTGGAGTGTAGATCCCTGATCTAATTGTGTAGCTCTAGCCGATGAAAGTTTTTAGAGAATTTTGACATGCAGAGAAGATATTTGTTTTACATGGGCGTTGATATGTTCATGTTGGGCATTTTAACGGTGGAGTTCATGGTGTTTATCTTTTGATTCATTTTAACTTTGTTTTACGAGGTTTCTGGTCTAGTGATGTTTCTCTAAAGGTTAATAATCAATTGTTGAGAAGCTTTTTCTTTTTCTTTCTCTTTTTGCCCTTCTACTATTCTTTTTCCTGCTTTCTATTCTTTTCACATGACACACACTGAAACAATTTTATCCCTAAAAACTTGCAACCTGCAGGTCGACAAGGAAACTCCGTTTGTGAAGTTTAGAAGGTGGTGGAAAGGCGTCAATATATTTCAAAAAGCATATCTTCTTATACCAATCAATCAAAGGTAAATTATAAAGAAAAATATCTGAAACAACAGTTTATTTGTATTACAATGTTGTAATATGCATGGCTGTATCTCGCACTTTGACGTCTAATGTACTGATATAATTTCAAAAGTAATCATGTGACTTGCATTTTAGTGCATAAGTTTGTGGTACATATAATCTCCATATTTCTACAATCTAAGAAATCAATTCTCTGACTTCTAAATTTTTAAGTACAAGTTCTGAATCTGATAGAACCTACAATAAACTTCTGCCATTCAGTTTGCTGCCTCGAAAAACTCATTATCTCATTGTTTTCTTGTTTAATAGTCGTCACTGGAGCTTGGTTATTGTTTGCATGCCAAGTAAAGAAGATGAATCAGGGCCAATCATTCTTCATTTGGATTCATTAGGAATGCACTCATCCAGGATGCTATTTGGTGATGTGAGGAGGTCAGTACAACTTTCCATCTCCTACGTAGCACTTGATATTCTGATCCTTTATAGTGAAATCGCTTGTTTTTTCAGAAATGTCTTGTTTCCAAACTTTATCGCTTACCTTACCCGACTTTGTGTAGTTGATTCTTTCCCTTTGGTATTTACTGATTGAATTCAGTAGTTGACAGTTTTATAGTTAAAATTGGGGGTTTTTAGTCTAAAATATATGCATTTATCTATTTCTTTTCAGTTTGTCATCTAGAATGCTAGCTGTAAGTCTCACCCATGCTTGCAGACGGGTGGTGGGGTGAAATGTGTTTTACGGCACAGAAGAGAATAGATTGTTGCATATCATGACAGGATTGTGCCCCCTAAGCCTTCATAATATTGAAGCATGGGTTGCTGTGTGTGTCTATAGGACTTATTGTTTCGAATCTCTTATTTTTCGAATATTCAGCATTTGTTTGCAACACTCCTTTATCTTCATGTGCAGTTTTTTGATAGAAGAGTGGAGATTTCTGAGGCAAAAACCGCTACCTGAACCTCCCATGGCCAACAGCACCTGGGACAAGCTATCTCGTCGAATTTCTGAGAAAGTACTTGCGGTATGTATAACCTCGTTCTTACACTATCTAAATTATGTTAAATCCATTATGGTCTAAGAATATGAACCCAGTTAACATTACAAATGGCTGTGTGATGTTGAAACAAGAGTTCACTTAGTCAACTACAAACTGTCTCCACTCTGCCCATAAAATTTCGGCATATTCCATCTGACGACACAGTCGATATTCTTTACAGGTGCCTCAACAGAAAAACGACTATGACTGTGGCCTTTTGTTCTGTACTTCATAGAACGTTTCATTGAGGACGGCCCCGAAAGGCTTCAGAAGCAGGATCTTGAAAACAATGTACCTTTTTTTTCTCTCTCTCTCTCTCTCTGTCTATTACCATCGTATGCACTTCTATTTTGCATCTTTTTGATTTCCCTCTCCCATCATCATTACAATCGATTTCGTTCTTCGCACGGTATATGACCTCTCTTGTGTGTGGATTCCGCCCATCATTCGTTCATCATCACAGTTTGGCAGGGACTGGTTCAAGCCCGAGGATGCCTCTAATTTGAGACGAAAAATTCGAGACATACTTGAAGAATTCAAGAAGTCCAATTCAGAAAATGGCACTTGTAAATCAGATTTGTGATTATCTCTCTATACTGTAAATTGCATATGTGCATAGTGGTTTTGATTATGGGTCAGTCGATTTTAGAGATAAACAGTCTCATGAGAGAGACAGAGAGAGAGAGAGAGAGAGAGAGAGAGAGAGAGATGTCAAATAGATTCAAGAACATTGCAGCTGGCTAATGACTGACTCTTAACAAAGTATTAGGAAGTTGATTTTGACGTTCATTTTGATGTTGTGACGCAAAGCAACACATTTATTTCTAGTCAATGTTTGATTTCCTATGGTCTGAAAAAAAAAAAGCTCAAAAATTGTTTAATGTTGATAACAATAGGGGTTGTTCTGTAATTGGACGAATAACTATGGACCTTTTTGTGATTTCGAATATCACTCGAGGCCTGCACCTCAAAAAATGATGGAAATTTACACAATCCACAGAAAAGGAAAAACGGACACAAATGGCGACTCTACCATCCTCAACTCTCCACATCAGCTTCCCTTCCACCCCACGCGCGACCACCTCGAAACCCCACGCGCCGCCTCTACGCGCCACCACACCCGACCAAGAAGACTCCACGACCGCCTCCAACACAACCGACGAGGACTCATTCGACGCCCGACTCTCCCAAGTCCGCCTCCGATACCGCAGCGGACAAGGGAAGAAAGCCGAGATCCGAAAGACCCGAAAGGGCAATAAATCCGGCTCGGGTCGAGAATCCAAATCGGACTTATTCCTCCCGCCCGTCCCCTTGACCGAGCCCATCTCCGAGGGCCTGGAAGTGGAATTCGGGTTCAGCCCATATTCGGAGCGGGTCAACGGGCGGGTCGCAATCCTAGGGCTGACCGCCCTGCTCTTGGTGGAGGTGGCCGCCGGGAAGGGCGTCGTCAACTACCACACGCCGGCGATCGTCTTCTTACAGATTTACTTCGTCGCCGCCGTCTCAGCTTTGTACATCAAGTACGAGAAAGAAAAGGTTAGTGTTTGGCCATCGAAAGAAAGCAAGTGATTGATTAGTGGATTGTAAAGACTGAAACTTTTTTTCCCATTTTCGTGGAATTAAATTTATGGAAGGAAATGGAAACTTTGAATGTTCGAATTGGATCGTTGACTGTGTGTAAAGCTTGCAACATTTTCCATTTTCGTTGAGTTGAATTCATGGAAGGAAATGGAAACTTCGAAACTTTCATTCAGTCTCTCTTCTCTTAAACACACAATGTAATATGTTTTCTTCACACTCACAAACATACATTATTCGAATCGAATCTTTGATGTAATAGACAGATATAATCTCATTCAAGGGTTCTTCATCTTAATCCTTAGCTTCCTCGCTATAACAGCAGCTCTAGGATGAACGACCCTCTTACTCGGGTCGCCCTGTTCTACTTCGACCCAATTGATCACCTTCAGTATGAGCGACTGAGGTACTTTCCGTGCTTCTACTTCACTATTCCCTTTCGTCGATCTTTTCATCGCCCCTCCTTTCTCCAAAGCTCTGTTCAAAAACTCCATGAACCAATTCCCAGCCTCTGCTTCGATCTGCTTACCTAATCTGATGGTGTTGGACAATGGAGAAGCGATAGCAGTAGCGGGTTTCTTGTTTTCGTCGTTCTCAAATGCCTGCGTTCTATTCGATGATCTCATGTGCTTTCCCAAGATCGATCTTTGATCAGTTCTTTTCGAATTGGATACTTTAATTTCGTGTAAAATCGAGCTCCCGCCATCTCCTTCTTCGATTTCTTGACTGTTTGATTTCTGGGAAGTTTCAGTAGCAGCTTGAGTAGACACCATTTCTGCAACTGCTTGCACTATTTGGCTGTGAAACTCCAAGAACTGATCGAAGCACGCCGACGGGTTTTCTAATTTCGCAGCTTTCGTAAGGTTCGAAAATTTCCTATTTCAAGAAAGAACAAACACATTTACGAATCCCATAAAAAAGAGTTTTTTTTTTTCCTTTCGCCTTCTTACTTGAGCGATCGAACAAGATTCTCAGTAGCCGAGGCGTCCCTCAACGCCTGAAGAGCAATCTTCTGAGCAATTTCCCTCTGTTGCAAAGCTTCCTACAAAAAAAAAAGAAAAACCTCTGTTTCATTACACCATAGTCAAAACATAGTACTCCAACTGTAATAAAATTTCGTATTATTAAGCTTCTTCTTCACCTTCCCAAGTATCCCAAGCTTCCCAGGCAAATTCGCATGAAGACTCTTACTACAAGAATCCTCCTCCCCAGGCGAATAGAACTTCGAATCCATCATCTTAACCTTAAACTCTTCCTCGCCAGTCGAACCCTTCTTCAAATCATCAACGCAAGTCAGAAAAAAGAAACATCAAAATCATGGAACTATTACACAGAAAGGCTAAGATGTACCTACAGCTGCGTTAGAGACAACTTTCGAATCCCTAATCTCGCTCTTGCTTCTAGAAGATTTCCCGGGAGTTAAGCTCACAGCACAGCTCTTCCTCACAAATGGAGTAGTCATCATCGTTTCTCCTTCGTCTCTTCCCTCCATAATCATCTTCGACAAAAGCCCACCACCCACCGAGGACCTCACAGCACTCCCGTCCCTCATAGTCGTCGCCTTTCCCTTTCCCCGACTCCTCATCGCCATGGGCGAAATTCCAATCCTACCCCTCTCTTTAACCGGGGTAGAAAACTGATCGAAATCGAGGGGCGTAGGCTTCAGCAAACTACGGTTAGGAGTCTCAAGAATCTCACCCATCAGCCCTTTATCCCAAGAACCTCTCCTAGGAACAGAACTACACCTAGTGCTATTATTATTACATTCCCCTTTAGCTTTCAAGAAACCCGTCAAAGGCTCGGGCGTGCCCATCAATGGGTGTCGACCCGGCAAAGGTTTGAGGTCCTTTGCGACGGGCACGGGCGACCCGGGTTCTAAACGGGTTACGTACACGAACTGACCCAACTGAACCTTGTTGCTCAAAACGAGGTCGTTTTGGTCGTAGGGGAGTGATACGTATATCGAGTGTGACGAATCTGAGACTTTTACGAAGAACCCTCTTTTCGGTACGAGGTTTTTTTCGTCGAGGTCGGCCGGGACTATGTCTGTGACCTGTAATAAGGAGCTTCTGTGCTCGCCCGTGGGCTTTACGCCTGTTTTCATGCCGTCGAGGAGCTTCAGCAGAATCCCAGGTGCTAAAGCTGCCATTTTTATTTCTTCGAAATGTGAGAAATTTGGAGAAAAAAATTGGAATTCCCTTCTGCCAAATCGTCTGATAAATCGAGGAATTTGAAGTAGAGATCGCTTCTTTTGTTATCTCCTGGAATGGAAAATCAAGATTCTTGATTGTGGAGAATTTAATTCAATCTTTCTTTCCGCCTGAAAGTTGAAGAGAGGGTTTATTCTTGTGATGAGTTTGTGAGGTTGGGCTTTCAACGGTAACTTAGCGGCTGTTTAGCGTATTTTTAAATTGTCTGAAAATTTTCAGAACGTTTGAAGCAACGGTCATATTTGTTATGCGTGGGGTTAGTGCTTTTGATTGACCAAATTATTATTATTTTTGTATTTTACTGAGATTTTTATTAGGGTTCATCCATGTTTTTTAAAAGTTGCGTAGTATGTATTATATTGTGAAAGCAAGTGTGGATGGTGATAAATCATGATAAATTCACTAGAAATCAAATGACCTTAATTTGATATCATTACTTACCTCAAATGAAATTTCTAATCTCCACGTTTTAAAGCGCATACATTTTTTAAAATGAACATACTTGTCTCTAAACAAGATTTGTGTAATGAATAGATAGTAGGATTTCATAAAATTTAGACCTGTAAGTCGAGCTCCTGATATCTTCGAATGAATGTCAATGATTCGATTCCACTTATTTCGTTGTAATTTATTAAGTCCTCCTGACTGATGATGTGATTCAGATTTGCTTCTCATACTAAATTTAATCCGAATACCTCATCAATAATGAAAATAATCAATAAATAATCTATATACTATAGAAGTAGGATAGGGACCCTATTGTGATGACACGTGGCAACAAATTCCCCTAGGAAAATGTGAGAATAAGTTTTTAGCTCTTCCCGCCAATCAAATTGCTCTGTTTGATTTTAATTATATTTATGTATTTTTTTTTATCTTATTTAACTGTTGGACTACTCCAAAATGTGGCAAAATCGATGTATTCATTTGGTATAGAAATGAAAAGCCACCCCGTCTTAAATAATGTACCGAAAACAAAAAGAAACCCGAACGGTCTTGCAAAACCAGCATCTTTCCTGCCCTCCTCAGATTCGTAGCCTTCGCCGGCCGAGTTTGCCCACGCCAAGCCATCCTCCAGTGAGGCTCTGCAGATTTATTACACAATCGGCCCTTACGCCCACGAAACCCAGCTTGTTTCTCCGCCAATATTCTCCTCCGCGTTCACCACCGAGCCGTCGACGGCTTCTTACACCTCGCCGTCGGAGCCCATTCAGACCACCACCGCCGCTCATTCTTCGCCAGACGTGCCCTTCGCTCAGCTTCTCTTAGTACGAACTGTTTCGACAACCTAATTACCATCATCAGTCGGCGGCGGGCGCGATGTCTGATTCAAGGACTACTTCTTCCCCTTCAATCGACGGCGACCCACCCTATAATTATGATCAGAGAGTGTCGTTTGAGCTCTTCGACGAGGACGACGTACCGGTGTGTACAATGAGGGAAGCCGTCGTCTCTACGCATAAATGTTCAATTTCAAGAACTGAAGGCCACGCTGCGAATTGCTTTGTTGGATATAATAACGAGGAGTTTTGACCTCACCGCGTCATCATCACCTAAACGAAGCCCTCAAGTATCCCTTGAAGCCATCGCCACAGTCCACTAACAGTTCCTCTACTCGAAAAGGTATCTATTGATGTTTTCGTGCCTAATTCTTCATTTTTTTCTGTCGCTAGGTTTGCAGTAGAGGTATTATTTGTACTTGATCAGCTGTATTCAGCTTGGATTTAGTGCGTGATTGGAGATTAGAGGATGGTAAATGGTGTTTGCTTAACATGGCAATTGAGAATATTAATTGGGTATTGTGGTTCTTCTGCTTATGTTCATATGGAACTATACATTTTAGGCTAGGTATATGGTGTCATTGATTATTGACATAGGAGATTGATGTGCTCACATCCGATATGAAACTCTTTTGCTCCAATATTCAGAGAAACTTGGGTTTAGAATAACTGAAAAGGTTGTTCTCTTGAAAGTGCTGGATATTGTTATGATCGCAGATGTGGATCTTATTATATGCATTCTTATTTCAGGCTTGCTATGTCATTCTTCAGAGTTGGTTTCCAAAGAAGTTCATGACGGGATGGTAAAGTGGTGGTTTCTGAATCCGCGAATGTGACTTCCATGTGTTTGCCAAAGTGATGGGTTTTTTCCTTGATGATATTGATCTGTAGTGTTGTTCTCTTCCCAGTTGCTGTTACATTTTTATAACATGGTGGTTTATTCAGTTTGTGGATGGTTTCTTTAGTCCCATATATGAAAGACTTGGGATCGATGTATTTAGTAAGTCCTCTAAACATTATTTGACAAATCGTTCAAAACATTACGGTTTTGGTGCTTTTGTACAGCATATGGTTAATTGCTTTCGTTTACCTCTTTTGTTATACAATGTACTATCTCATATCGAGTGCAGGCCTTAGATTCATCACTTCACTTCTCTTCATTTTCATCGTCGGAGTGTATGCTTCATCGTGGATGGGCTTTACAGTTTCATGATCGGAGAATGGTTCATAAAGCGAATGCCCTTCGTCAAACACATTTACTCTGCGTCCAAACAAATCAGCACCGCAGTATCTCGAGACAACCATTTTATCCACAATGTTGTCATCGTCGTCCTACATCAGAACGTCACGCGCCAAGCTGCAACTCAAGATCCTCATCAAAAACCCAAACCACATTGAAGGATGCTGTGAACGTGGGAAAAGCACAGCTGTACCAATAGAGAGAGTGAAGCTGTTGTTGCAGAATAAGGTCGAGTTGATAAAGAGGGGCGAGCTTCAAAGACCTTACATGAGTATGAGCAATTGCTTTCAAAGGATCTTCAGAGAAGAGGGCGTTATCTGCTTTTGGAGGGGTAATCAAGCCAATGTCATCATATATTTTATGACACAGGTATAATCATGACCGCAGCCACTCTTACATTGAAGGGTTTGCGAAAGAAGAATGGAGAAACATTTGACTTCTTAATTTTCTGATTGTTTGGGCTGAGATTAGTAATGATTAGAATTGCTTGAGAGTTGAGAGGTCTTTGGATCTGAGAGTTGATTTCTTATCTCATGTGTGTGGGGGTTTTATTACCGCTTACGATGATTCGATTTGTTTGGATTTGCCTAGGGAGTTGTTGAGTTATTAGGCCGTGTGATTCTGCTTATTTTTAGTTTTCACTGGTAAAATGTTGATCTTTACTGTTCTATTAGTTGACTTCAAGCAAACTTCAAAATAGTTGACTTTGTAAGTTTATTTAACGGACAGTGCTATCTTTTTTCCTTTTTTAACTTTTGTCATAGTTGGAGATTGATTCAATGAACTGAGTCCCTAAGTATGATCAATTTGTGATTCATTTTTATGAATTATAATGATAATAGGATGATTGCAATGCGGATGACTACGTTCTGGATGATGATGATGATTACGAGGAGAAGTTGAAGGAGTCTTTAGCTATATTCTTTCTTGCCACGTAAGTCTATTTCTTTCCTGATGGTTCACTTTCTCAGAATTGCATAGTTCATTTTCCATGTTATGATATCATTTACAAGAATTTATTCTAAAATAGTCTCATGTTATATATCGAGTTGTTTGAGGGTTGCAGATACGAAGAGGGTGAGCCAGCTGATAATGCTGGGAGGTCCTATAAGTGGTTTACTAAGGTGAAAATATGTTATTAGCAAGTGTGTTTTTTGGGGTCTCTCAAAAGATTGAGATTCCAAATGTACTGTACTTTCATTTGGACAAGGAAATGAAGAGGAGAATCGCTTAAGAATCTTCAGTTTGCTGTATTTGGTCTTAGCAACCGCCAGTATGAGCACTTCAATGAGGTATATTTCTCATATTTTAGTAATCCAAGTTGTGATCTGTGGGGTTGCTACTTCGTGCTTATAGTAGTTTTTAAATTGTATTTCTTGATTAACATATTGGGAAAGTGGTCGATGATCTTCTTGAGCAACGTAATTTGACTTCTTCCGTGTTTCATCTGCACGCGCTTCAATCCCTTCAAACGTGTTTTGCATTCGATTCTTGGAAACAAGTAAACATTATTACATGTATACGTTCATGTATAGTTGTGATATTGATTAAGCTTCTTTGGATCATTATATGTTTCTTGGAAGAAGGAGCAAACTCATGATTTATTAGGGTTTGCATGCTTTAATCTGAATTTAATGTGTTTGTATATATCTTATTACATTATCCAGATGGTCTCAAATCGCTGCACGTCTCCGTGGAAGGACCGACAACGAAATAAAGAATTTCTGTAATTTGACCATCAAAAGAGGCTAAAAAACAACGTTAGTAGTAATATGATCAACACTTCATCATCTGCATCCCCTAGCATTGACATCGATGGCTCCTCAGATTTAATAGTGTTGATATTTTCCTCTGATTTATATGCATGTCTCTCTGAATTTGATTGCCTTTCCTTGATTGTAATCACAGACTTTGATTGAGAGCTTCTCTGTCTCTAATGCTATTTTCCGCTCTTTCGCGGTTGAAGTCCCTGTTGAGATCGAAAACGTGATCAACATGCAATGGCTGGTAAGAAATATCAACGATCATATATTGCATTTTTCAAAGAGGAGATTATGTGAATAAATTAGAGTATGCATTCTTTTTATTGTGTAATATAACACCATAGCCAACTATGAGGAGAGGGGTTCGTATGAATATCTAAGCTTAATACGGGGTTTGCATGTTTGTTCAGCGAGATTCTTTACCTCTATCTCTCTCTGTGATGCACAAATTTTGATTTATTGTGTGTGTTGCGTGGGGTGTTTCTTTTTTACTTTTGTGTTGTTTATGTTTTTACTTTGGATTGTTTTTAAGTATGATTTATTCGAGATTTATTTCTATTTTGCTTATAATACTAACTTCTATTGATAGAATGCGTTGATTATGTTATATATTTTTTCCTTTGCAGGATAAGAAAGTCTGGATCATTAGCATCCCCGCAAGTATTTTAACTTATGTGAATATGCTTGGTTCGCTCCTCTCTCATAAATTCGTCTAAATAGGTTTCAACATCCAACCAGATTTCAATTTTCTTTGATAAAATTTTCTCTATTGCTTTAATATCCTTTCGATTAGGGTTGGAATATGGCAGCTTCAAGAAGACATTTAAGCACAAAATGGATGAAACAATTGAAGGATGGTTTATCTAGAACTACTTCAGTTCGGAATAAGCTGGTTAGTTCTCGCAACCGTTCTAAGAATGGAAGGGCTTTGATTAGTAGAAACGAAGATTCAGAGTTTTCTCAAGATGATTCCAACGTGAGTGACTTCTTCGTCTATAATACAAATTTGTATACATTATTTTCAGGCTTTGTTTGTTTTAGCAGAAATCAATCAATTTTCGGAGCTTTAAGGTATCTCATGTGGAGGATGAATCTCAACAAGCTCCTTATCAGATGCAGAAGCAAAAACTATTCAAGAGTTTTACGATAACATCATCGTAAACCCTCGACATTTTATAAATATTAATGGTTTGTTTGAATTACTAAAAATTCATTAGTTCTGCTGTTTTATGTGATCTGATTAATTCGAGGGGTATTATCAGGGTTGTGAGATGTGGATTTAAATGAGGTGAGATTACGAGGTTCTTAATGGCGTCGGTGCAGGTGCTGAAGAAGTAGGAGCATTTGGAAGTTGGGGTTTGGATAAAGGAGGAGAATCTGTTTCCATAGAAGCAAGTTATGTTTGCAACTTAATGTTGGTAGATTTTTCAAGTATAATTATCTTCTTCACTGCAGTATCTTAGTTTTTTTGTTTTCGAATGTTGTGCAATATAAAAAGCTAAGCTGAATGCAAACACAACTAAAGCAGTTTTTTTCGTAAGTTCCAACAGTTGTCGTAGTCGGAAGAAAAGCCTGGTGGCATTTGTAATAATTGTTGCGTTATTTATTTTTATTTTGTGGTTAAAGATTGCGTCTTTTCTGTTCGGGAGCATTGATTAAGAGCTGTTTGTTGCATTTCATAAGGTAGTTTTGGCGGGTTCTTTTTTTCGAGTATAGAGTATGTTGTTTCTGCATGAAGTTTTTAATGGGTTTTCTATGTCGTTCTTTTCCTCTATTTATTTATCAGATATTTGTTTCTCAAGTACAGATGAAGTCAAGAAATGGTGTTTTTTGTTGTTTTTTCTTTGATTGTATGGACAGAACTTGAATTGTATTTTATTCCGACAATTGAAATAATTGTTGCGTTATTTATTTATATTTTTGTGGTTCAAATTGCGTCTTTTCTGTTTTGGGAGCATTGATTGTGTGGAACTCTGATGTTATAATTTCAGTCGAGTTTTCTCTTTGCATCATTTTTTGCATATGAAAAGCTGAGGTGTGTAGATGATCTTCTTTCGAGACGTTTCTTTTGTTCGTCAAAGGAGTTGCCTTGAAGTTAGTCAAATGAGATCAAAATGCTCGAAACTGGTGCTGCAAGGTAGAAATTCTTCATGATATGCGGAAGAAATTTTATTTTTTGTGCGACGAATTATTTTTTTCAAAACATTGGGAATGAATTGAAATCCTACTGTTACTTGGAGAAAGTGTGGGTAAGTGGCGTGACACTGTTTTCAATTCTGTATACTGGGAAAAGATTTCAAGTTCATTCTGCTCACCTTCACTTGCATTTTGGAGTTGTCCACCTCAGATCCATGATTAGGTAACAAGATTGCTCGATTTTTTTTTATTTGAAAAGGGTGTTGGGTATTTGTCATCTTGATGACTGTGAGGACTATGTGACAATGATGCCTTCGCTTTTTTGTCAAGTGTGAAATATTACTTGCATTGTGATGGGAAAAAGGCATCGTTGTTTTATTTATATATATTTTTATGAACCTAGGTAATTTCGGGGTAATGATGTTGTAGTTGTATTTTTCTGTCAAATTACCTTCAGCTGTTCAAGCTTCTGGGAGCCAATCGCTTTTGTTTTGCGAGCTTTATTCAATTCGCCTGATCTTTTGTTTGATAATGAGAAGTCACATTTCCAAGATTCGTCTGGTTTGCATACGAGTTACCAGGCGCATACGGAGACTAAAACATAACATCGAGTTTTCATTAGAGGTAGTATTAGTTCCATTTTTCATACAAGAGTCATTACTTTTTTATCTCATTAACCTCTTTGATGTTTTTCTTAGAAATTTGGGACATGGGACATAGAAAATCTGCGTTAAAAGATGGGAATCTCAACGTTATGTTGCTTTGTGCCGTCATCGAGAAAGGTCTTTCAAGTGTTTGAATAAAAGGTCTGTATGAGATTGTGCGCTTTAAACAACAAAATATGATAGGCGAGTGCTCAGGGGTACGTCAAAAGATATCGAAATATATTTTGATTGAACAGCGATTCATTGGTGACCGTTTGTTTTAATCAGAAAACTACAATGTTGGAGTTGGATGGGAATGAAATCGATGGGATTTAGGGCGTTGTTCGACTATTTTCTCCTTACCGCTTAATGTGTTGTAATTTAGTTTCTTAATTAGCTTCTGAATATATGTGTTTTTTCACCTATTTTTTTTGCTGATAACGTCAAGGTTAAATCTTTATCTATTGGAAGATTGCTTTATATGTGGACACATAGTTAATGATTTCGGATTCATATAGTCATAGAAATTACTATAGTCTTCCAAAATTGCAGTCGCACGGGTTAGCAATCTTACATTTGTATGTAGCCTTACACTGAAGTAGTCTTACGAAGTTCGCGGTCGTACACTCTTTGCAGTAATACGAAGTTCGCAGTTGTACACTCTTACAACTTACTGCTATCTTCCAAAATGAAGCGCAATTAAGCAGTTTTATAGTATGCGGTCTTACGCTGAAGCAGTCCTACGAGCTGCAGCCATACAAATTGTTGCAGCCTTCTACAGTGCAGTCGCACAAATAAGCAGTCGTACAGTTGTTTGAGTATTACACTAAAGCAGTCTTACGAAGTTTCACAACAAGATTGAAACAAACTTCTGCATTTCCATAGAGCTTTGGTATCGGACTTTGAATTTGGTCTACATCATATGGATGATACTGGTGTCTTATCTCATGAATGATAACATAAAACATTGAGTCTAAGAATGGTTCACTTTTGCTCTGGAAGAGATTATCTGAAATGTAATCTTGCAACTTATTATCATGGAGCCAATTCGAGAATCACCAATGTTGTCTGAGACTAAAGCTTTTGAAAGTGATATGCATGATTTTGGAAAAGAGATTTAACCTTTCTCTTTTAAGCATATTATGAGCATCAAAGAAGACAACGTAGAAGATAACGAGTTCACCAATGTAGTATACCACAATGTTTTCAGCACCATAACCAACATATCGTATTGTCGTTTACTATGAATACGATTGTATTTGATGAAAATCTGTTTCACTGTTTTTAAATTAAGGAATTGTATTACTTTTCGCTTTTAATTCGAATGGAATGAGTAACTGCATAACTGTAAGACTGTAGAATATGTTTTTTAATTAACGTTCTTGTAAGAGCTAAGGATATTCATGCATTAATTTTATATTATACAATAAAAAGAATGATGTGTGCCATACCTACTATAAATATACCTAAAAATTGTATATATTTTGACAAAAAATAACCCCGTGCATCGCACGGGGCGACACCTAGTAGTATCTATTTGTATGCTGCGAAATTCATTGCTATTTACTACGACTAAAAATAAATATGCATCGATATCCTAAGATTCTCATCAAGAATAATAGTGACCATACGTAGAGAAGCTTCACTTATCCACCTTTTCCGTATCCATATCAACCATATCATCAATATGTCATCCATTTATTTCAACCTTCGTATTTATAAAAATAAATATAAGTCAATAATCTATTTGAACGCCAACCACATGATAAAAAATATAAGTAAATCCACTTATATAAATAGCATGGTCTCCACTTTTTTTCTTGTTCTCGTTAGGCATTAGCTCATCATAAAATAAGAGAGGTACATACCTTCGTATATATATATATATTATATATATATATATTGAAACAAAATAACCTTATCTTCTCCATCTCCATTCACTTGCATAATCTATTCTGGATAGAGTTTTTATTTATACAGTTTGAGTCATGTAAATGATTATTGCAGGTGTACTAAGGTTTCGAAGATTATATCATGGCTGCGAAATTCAAGAAATGCATGTTTTGCTGTACAGGGAAACCTGTGGTAAGTTTTTTTTTTAAAGAAAAAATATATTGCAGTATCATTCCATCAGGTTGATAAATTATTTAACTGTTCATTTAATTATTTGGAGAGACTAATAATAGAAAGAGGAAAAATTATAAGAAATGTTATCAATGATACTGGCGTTTTCTAATGCTGTTTTAAAGATATGGTATATGGATAAGGTGCACGTTAAATTACGATGAGTTTTCACGGCTGAGATCCTCTCATAATCATCAACATTATATATTTATATATTGTGCTTAAATATTATGTTTAATAAATGTAACGATATTTATTAGTATTTGAACACTGCTACGAGATTCTCTATTCCACTAAGTATTCCAACTTAGAAAAAAAACCGTTAAAATTCCCCTGTTGAAACACCTTTATATATATATTATATATATCATTACACCGGGTTTTTAAACACAAAAGAAATATATAATTTTGAAGAATATGAAAGATAATAAATACGTATAATATTAATTTGAAATACGTAATGGAGTAACGGAATACTAGTGGAATAGAGGATCCAAGCCTAGATTTTAAGAAATGAAGGGGTTCAATGTGTAATAAATATAAACTCATATACCAACAAATTAATTTCCCAAAGCATGTTTATATAGAATGACGCCATCTTATTTATGGTGATCATTTCAACCATATTTCTTCCCTCCTGCGCGAGAACTAAACAAAGGCAATTAATGATTTCAATTCAATCCATTCGATAATCAGTAAATACGCCTAGCTAAATTCAAGTTTAGTTTATGGAAATCGGAATCGATCGTCGATCTTATAGAATTGCGATCCGATTCAAGTTATACGTTTTCTCGGCTTTCGTTGGGTCCTCTCCTCTCTGAAACGATGATGGGTGAATTTTCCTTTTTGCAGCGAGAGGAAGACGAAATGGCGAAGGACACGTACGAGGAAGCCATTGCAGCCCTCAATAAGCTTCTCAGGTGTGGACGTAATTTATTAATTTTGTCTTTTTTCCCTGATTTGACCTTTTTCTGAACCTGGGGATTTTCACCACGTAAATACAGTAAATGCAATTAAGATTTACAATTCGACCAATGATTTCTTTGCCCTGTTTTCTTGCCTTGATAAAAAATGATAGCGAGAAGACCGAGCACGCTGAAAGCGCAGCCGAAAAGGTGAGGCAGCTGACGGCTGAGCTCGCCGGAAAGTCCATGTCCGACCCGGCGACAGATAGGATCCGAACCGGGTTCGATCACTTCAAGAAAGAGAAGTTCAAGTAAGTATTTCGAACATATGATAAACGTATGACAGTAAGAATTTCTAAGATAACGAAACGTTTTTTCTCTACTGTAGGAAGAATCCGGCCTTGTTCGGAGAACTCTCCCAAGGACAAAGCCCCAAGGTAATAATTTCCATTTAATTTAGCCCTTTTTTCTTTCCCTTTTCCCTTTCTTTTCCCTTCATGATCAAGAAATACCTTCAGTTCTTGGTATTCGCATGCTCCGATTCTCGAGTTTGCCCATCCCATATATTGGATTTCCAGCCGGGCGAGGCTTTTATGGTCCGAAACATCGCTAACATGGTTCCACCATTCGACCAGGTAATAATCTACTACACACACTCACAGAACACACATTTTTAGTATGTCTTAATCATGGTTTGACTTGCAGACAAAATATTCTGGAGCTGGGGCTGCAATAGAATATGCTGTATTGCATCTTAAGGTAATATATATTTCCATGTGATCTTGGCATTATGGTCTATAAAAGTAGAATGTAATTAATTGATTGTATATCAGGTTGAGAACATACTGGTGATGGGACACAGCTGTTGTGGGGGAATCAAGGGCCTCATGTCCATGCCTGAAGATGGATCCACTCAAAGGTTCAAGAATAGGGACAATTAATGTTATGTGTTAGAAAAACTTCAACTTTTCTTTATTCGTTTTATTTAAAATACTGCAGTGAGTTCATAGAGGAATGGGTCAGCATCTGCAAGCCGGCCAAGGCCAAGGTGAAGGCAGAGAGCAAGGATTTGGATTTCGACGGTCAGTGCACACAGTTAGAAAAGGTATAATAGAAGTAAACAAAATAGTATCTAGTTAATTCTCGACTGTAATGAATAAATATCTGAAATGGTAGTAAATTACATTATCAATTGCAGGAAGCTGTGAATGTGTCGTTATCGAACCTGATGACGTATCCATTTGTAAGGGAAGGAGTGGCGAAGAAGACGCTGTGTCTGAAAGGGGGACACTATGACTTTGTCAATGGTTCCTTTGAGCTTTGGGATCTAAGCGTTAGTATCACGCCTGTTCTATCCCTGTGAATTAACAGAGGTACAAAAATATATACGTATAGGGCATTGAAGTAATTGGCTTATACATGGTTCTTTCTTGTTCGATTGATGAGTTTCTTCAGTTTCATAGCTGACATGTTGAGCCAACAATGAAATGAAATAAATGTTTTTCGTATTTTGTTGATTATGATGATATGATCCATCATTTCTTACATCTTTTGTAGTCCCGCTTAACTAAGAATTTCAAAATCGTGCCCATGAGACGCTTTGCAATATTTTTCTTTCTTATTCCATCGAGTGTTTTATAAAACACATATATACATGCATGCATGCATACATATCCAAAGGACTGAAATTTCACCGCAAGTCGCGAATTTCGAGCCTTAGATTAGGACTAAAGATGATGTTCGAAGAACAATCCTCGTACACGGGACTTTGCGAATCAGCAGTTTCTGGGTGAAGATGAAATCCCCTTTCTTCGCAGTTCTTGATAATGTTCATACCATAAGGGTCAGATAATCTGAATATTCCGTATTTCCTGAAGAAATCAGCAAACGGAACAATTTCCAATGGGATGATTATTATTATTACAAGATATAAGGAAACTGATCTCAAAACTGTGATCGGTTAGAGAATTAAAAAAGACCTTTCTTTATCCGTTGGAGATACAACAATGGCTATTGCTTCTGGCACCATTACCTTAACAAAAACAAAATAGCAGCAAAAAGCAGGGACGATAAAAATCACCATCTTTCTTTCTAAACGGTAAACCCTAAGGGTGCTTTTGGTTCATGGAAAGTAGTAGGGAAAATAAAAGGAAAATTGTTTTCGTGTTTGGTTAATCAGAGAAATACGTAAGAAAAGAAAGAAAAGAAAATTAGGTTTATTTTTAACTTGAAACTACGGAAAACTAATTTTCTCACCAAATGGTGCGGAAAACGAAAGGAAAACTACCGAAATCATTTTCTCCCACGTTTTCTTTTCCACCTTAATTTCCTCAAACCAAACACAGTGTAAGGGTGTGTGTGTTCAAGGAATTTAGTGAGGAAAAGAAAAGAAACGAAAAAGGAAAATCATTTTTTGTGTTGGGTTGATTCAAAAAATAGACGAGAAAAATAAAATAAAAGAAAACTTAACTGTTTAAAGCAAAACAATGAATCATTTTCCTCACCAAATGAAGGAAAAACTAATGAAATCAATTTCTGATTAGTTTTCTTCTCCCACCGCTTTCCATGATCCAAACACAGCCTAAAACACAAGGCTATAATAATTTTTTACCTGGTATGTGAAGTGTGTGTGCAAGTCAATCGAAGACATGAAACAGCTCTGCGATGGGTGTGTCTGAATATTGTAAAAGAAAGGAAGCTGGTAAATGTAATGAAGCCCAAAAAGAAACAGAAAAGAAAAGCTGAATGATGATGCTTTTTACATGAATCCATCCTATAGGAATCTGAGAACCTTCGGTTTGAATTGCGTAAATCTCCTCCTCGTTCTTCGCCTGGCACTATACCATCGAATGATCAAAGCGTTGGGCCCATAACTTAAGGTTAGTTTTAAAAGTATAGGACGTTACTTAATGTACTTACAGAACTCGACGTTGCCTCTTGTTTTGGAATAATCAGAGTCGTAACATAGTATGTCTCGTCTTTCTGAGTATTCCACAAATCGAATTAAAGAGAATGCATCTTCGCACATACATTATACTTTTTAAATTTTGAAAACGATATATGAAGAACAAATTACCAGGAAAGCGCCAAGAACACCACAAGTCTCGAGATCCTTTGCAGTGTTGTCCGTTGCAGCATTAAGGAAATCTTCAATCAAGCATTCCGACTGATATTTGTCGATCGATTCACATAGCGTTATTATCATCATTAATTCTTGATATAAAGTTGTTTAAATAAAAAAAAAAACGAACCACAAAAGCTATAGAAAACACCTTATCTCAATCAACATCAGATAAACACAATTAGTTTGATGCCAACCAAGATTTTTTCAATTTCTCAAATCTCACCATGTGAATGTCCCTGAGGTTTGCGCTCGAAGAACATCGACTGCTATTTGATGCATTTATTGCATCGTCCACTGATAATGCGTTATTATTATAATTGTCTGAGATTTTTTCGGGTCCATCGGGTGGATACTGTAAGATAGAAATCCCAGGAGATGGATTGGACTTTGTGACTGAGTGCACATCGAAAGCGCAAACTTCACCGTTCATCGTCCAATAACTTCGATATGAGAAACCAAACAATCAGATAATTGAGAATTAATTCGAAGATCTCAGAAGCTTAAACTGCCAAATTTCGTGGATTGAGCTGCCGAAAAAGGGACAGCAAACAAGGCATTACTGAACATAACTCAGAATTATTGCAGAGCTCTAATGTAGTCGAATACTCAAATCAAAGCATAAACACAATCGACATAGGTTAAAAATTCGGCATGAACACAACCATTAACAGCCACTCTTGTCATTTTTGGATCCATCATTTACACTGATTTTGCCTAAATTACGATTCATTCGTAAGAGAAATGCAAAAGCACTTCAAATAGCCCATCAAAGAAACCTGAAATACTAACCTTGATACTTGATTCCACAGCAGATTAAATCATCTCAGAAAACTAATCAAGAAACATATTTGAAATCAACCCACGAAGAAAAATACGAAATAGGAACCGACCCAATAATTTCTAGATAAGGAAAGGTGAATCGACATGAAATCAGGTAAGAATAAACGAACCGTGTCGTCACAACTGTAATAACTTCGAATAATCGAGAATCATAATGCTACTGTGGATCTCCGTGTCCGTACACGAGTTATTATGCAACTATAATCTCCGTACACGAATTATCCTCAAAATCTTTTTATATTTTTACTTATTCTTTTCTTTTTCCCACTAGTTGGTTTAACAGAATCTTTATTATTTTTCTTACGTTTGCTTAACTACCCAATTGAGTATAGATAACCACACTCTCAATTAAAAAATTGAGATGTCTTTTTTAGTGAACACATGTATGTGTGTTTAATCTTGTTGGGTTAGGATGTAATATGCTGCGTGTCATTTTATGAGTGGAGTTGAGTTATATCCAATTGGGTAGTAAAGACAAGACCATTTCTTACTTTTCAATAATGTGCTAGTTAGCTTTTTAAAATCACGACTATACGTTAGGTGTACATATTTAAAACCCTTTGAACACCAATTGGAAAACCCTTTAAATACATGGATATCAATTGGAATTGAAAAATACTTTGGATAACAGTTGAAAAAATCTTAAACACATATGTATATGCCGAAATGAAAAATAACTTTACGCCTAACCGGAAAAAGCCTCAAACACAGGGTAGCAAGCAAAGTTTCCCTTCTATTATTATTACTCTATACAAGTCTCCCAAGACAACCAAGTTCCAATTTAAAGTGCATCTTACTCGTTGTTATTAGAAATTAAGGAATCCTTCCTAAAACCTTAGTGATAGAGGAGAAAGTCTCTTATATATATAGCGGGTCGAAAAGCTTGAATTAGTCGTTGTGGAACAAAACCCTATTTTATAATCTCTAACAGACTTTTCGTGAGACTAATTCTCCGGTTTGTAAGGATTCTGATTTTCAATGAAATTAATTCTGTCCCTTACAATAGGTTCGTTCTTGTCCGATTTCGAGTAGGACTAATATTGCATACCCATTTATTTCGTTTCAATTTCATAGAACTAATCTCAAGGGAACCAATTGAAAATACTTTGACCCATAACTAAAATTTGATCGATAAAAGTTGCACTTTCAAGCACAAAATAACGTCGACACACAATCATAACATTAATATTTTCACGACACACGAACACACAATCACACACTTGAGTCGGCACAAACCACAGAGACAACCAAACGACAAAGACAAAAAAAAAAAGAAAAAGGAAGCTCCTATATATGCTTTGTCTTCGAAAGACAAAAGCTTATTTCCTCATATTATTGCACCAATATAAAAAAGATCGATCATTTTTTAAATCAAGGAAGCCTCGGGAATTTCGAGAAATCGGGCTTTCTGTGCTCGAGGTAAGCGGTTTTTTCCTTCGGTGCCTTCTTCGGTACCGTAGAACAGCAGCGTTGCGTCGCCTCCGATCTGCTGAAGGCCAGAATGGCCGTCGTCGACTGCGTTTAGGGCCGACTTTATTACACGTACGGACATTGGGCTGTTCCTCATTATCTCCCTGCTCCATTTTATTGTCTCCTCTTCTAACTTCTCAAGCTGTAATTTTTATCATTAAAAAAAATATATATTCAATTTTTTTTTTCCATTTTCCATCTTATGACGATATTGTAGTCAGTGTTAGAAAATATTGTAGTATGTAATGAAAAATTTATCAACTCACTGGGACAACTGTGTTGACAAGGCCCATTTTGTCTGCCTCGGCGGCGGTGTAAAATCTTGCCATGAACCACATTTCACGTGCTCGCTTTGTCCCAACCTAGCGTTACATTTGAATTCAATTACATATTTACTTTTTGAAGAGACTTATGTATGTGTATTAATTTCGTTTACCAAGCGAGACATTATAGAAGCTCCATAACCAGCATCGAAGCTTCCAACCTGGTATTGCATTGTATTAGATCGAGTAAGTTGGAAAGCTTTTCGAATGAATCCTATATATATTTTAGAATATGGTAAAATGATGATTTAATTTATAATTGTAGGAGCGCACCTTAGGACCAGTTTGTCCGAAAATAGCATTATCTGCTGCGATTGTAATATCGCATACCATATGAAGGACGTGCCCTCCTCCAACTGCATATCCAGCAACCTATATATATAACCATATATATATATATTAAGAATTAAAATTTATTACATAATAGAATAAATAATATTAAGTTTGGAAAAAAAAAAGAAAGAAATAAAGAAATGTACCATGGCTATGACTGGTTTTGGACAACGGCGGATTTGCACCTGTGTTGTGAAAAGGAGAAGAGCTTTTTATCCCACAATCATAGTGTATGATTAAATATTCGAAATGAAAATTAAATTTCTAAATTATTACTTGAAGATCCAAAACGTTGAGACGGCCAAAGTTGTCATAATCTGCGTACCCATTTTTGCCTCTAAACGACTGATCTCCACCACTGCAGAAGGCCTTTGTTCCCTGCAATTTAATTAAATTTTAAAATTAAACAAAGATATGAGATACTATCGATTCACATTTAGTTTAATCTAAAATGAATTACTATAATTTAATTATTTCGGTGACGATGGTGTTTGACCGATCCAAAGCATTATTATAACACAGTTCTTTATATCGTATACACATTTAAGTTCAGTATTACATTACATATATATTGGACCCAAAAAGAGAAGATAAAGATAATATATTATAATCCATATATATATATATATATATATATATATATATATATATATATAAACATATACCTTCCCAGTGAAAATAATAACACCAATCTTATTATCATCCCTCGCATCATTAAAGGCACGCATGAGCTCCTTCACAGTTTGCGGCCTAAACGCATTTCTCCTCTCCGGCCTATTAATCGTTATCTACTCATGAAAAGCAAAATTATTAAAAATCAAGAAAAACAACAAATCAATATATTTTACAAAACGAAATGTAATAACAAACATGAATTATGTAATAAAACCTTTGCAATGCCTTCGCCGACGGCTTTCTCATATATGATATCTTCGTAGGGTTTTCCTCCTTCGTCGATGGCCGGGGCCCACTCGGGGATGTGCGTGGGCACTTCGCCGTGCACGCGGTGGTAAGAGTCGTTCAATTTTCCGCTGCAATTCGAAAACTCGAGGGCATTTTCGTCATTATTGCCAGCAGTTGGGGTTAAATGGGCTGCGAGGGAAGACATTCTACGGTTAACCTTCTCAAGATCCATGTTGAAAGCCATTCTTTTTCTTTTCTTTCTTTCTTTTTTTATGGGATGGATGTAATGGAATTTTGAGTTGAGTTGATAGCTTATTAGTAGTAGATTCTTGAGAAGAAGGGCTTCGAGTGTTTGTTGGGAGTGAGGGAAGTGAAGAGGTGGAATTTATATAGAGGATAGGGTTTGGCTTAGGCGTGATCCATGTTGATTGTCGTTTGTGTGGGGCGGAATTTACCCTATTACCCTCGAAGTTCTCTATTTTCTAGTTCGGCGTGCTATGATAGTGAATTATATCTTTTTTTTTTCTCATTTTACTAATTTTGCAAATTCAATTTTTAAGTAATGGCCTGGACAGGTCGAGTGGTTGAACATGTGATTTCTTTTTACAGAGATTTAATTTAAAACTAGACTACTATAGACTTTCATTAAAGACCACACACACGGTTTATACGAATCGATCTTAATGGAAGGACTTCATGACTTTGCTGCTCTATCAGGACTTGCCGTGAATACACAGAAAAGTGAATTTTTCGTATCCAAGAGAGCAGTTGCCCTCGCACCCACCATCAGCGGTATTACGGGATTTTCTATGGGTTCCCTACCCATTCGCTACTTAGGAGTCCCTCTCCTCACGTCTCGCCTCACCATTAAGGATTGCGCTCCACTGATTACTAGCGTGGAAAAAAGAATCGGGTCCTCGCTGAACAAATCGTTATCCTACGCTGGAAGGACACAACTGATTAGATCCGTTCTTTCATCCCTCTATGTGTATTGGGCTGGGGTCTTCCCACTTCCTAAAGGCGTCATACGAGAGATCGAGGCACGGTTACGAAAATTTCTCTGGAGTGGGTCGGCAGCTAAGGTGGCATGGGCAGATATTTGCCTCCCGCGTAACGAGGGAGGATTAGGGATTCGCTCACTCGCGAGTGATAATCAGGCTCTCCTAATGAAACAGCTGTGGAACCTATCGACTCGTGACTCTTCATCGGTTTGGGTGGACTGGATTCTCCGCACACGACTCCATAATAAATCTCTCTGGACTATCAACCCCTCCACTCATGCTTCGTGGAGCTGGAATAAGTTGCTCAAGATGCGCTCACGTTTTCTCACACTTATCCAATTCAGGATTGGAGATGGCTCATCCCTGCTGCTTTGGAAGGATCCATGGATGAATGCCAGACCACTCATTGACTCATATGCACATGGGCCATCTGTTATGGGACTTCCAATGGATAGCAAGCTCTCCACCGTTATCAATGCTGATGGGTGGCATTGGCCTGTCCAAAATACGAGAAGATACTTAAATTTCTCCCAATTTTTACCCCCTGTTTTCCCTGATGATCATGACTCTATTGTGTGGACAGGTAACTCTCATGGGCGATTCACTGTATCTTCAGCTCGTGAGGCCATCAGAATCCACCAAGATCCACCAATATGGGCTCACTTGTTTGGGGGCTGCCTTAGCATTCCCAAAAATGAGTTCATTCTTTGGATGGCCTTTCGAGAAAGATTGCCTACGAGGGACAAACCCTGGATTGCTTACCAGGCTAACTCAAACAGTTGTATCATGTGTGAGGATAATAATGTAGAGAACATTAACCATATTTTCTTTCAGTGCTCTTTCTCTCGTTGTTGTTTGCAGGTTGTTAAGAATAAGGTGGGACTTCGCTGGCCGAACACGAATTGGCGCACTGACGTAGCGTGGGCAGCCCATACCTGGAGAGGAAGACACATCATCAACCTTTCCAACCGCCACCTTCTTGCCGCACTTGTATATAACATCTGGATGGAAAGAAACAAGAGATGGCGTGAGAACGCCCGTAATACACCGGACAAAATCGCGGATGAAGTGATTGCAACTCTACAACTCCGCTTGAAGACTATCTCCCCGAGATATAGCCTTCAGTTGTGCGCTCTGCGCCGTATGTGGCACATTGCCTGGTAGCCCGCTGGTACTACATCTGGTGCTAGGAACCTGTTGATGGATGCGGTTTTGACAACCTACCCTAGCCTGCGTCTTCATTGTATTTTCCTTTGGCTACGGTCTTGTAGGGACTTTGTAGGTTGTCTGGGTTGTTGGGTTTTTTGTGCTGTCTGGCCGGTATAATTTTACCGCTAGTCGCGACATGAGCGATATCATGTACTCCTGTTTTTACCTTTTTTTAGTGAAATTCCCCCAAAAAAAAAAATAGTATAGATTATTGTAAGAGGGGGACATTTGGGGCAAGAAGAGTGGATGTGCCATGGTCGAAAATGGTAAGCTTCGTTAGACTATATTTATCCATGACCTTCACAACCGGTCATGAGAATAAAATATTAATTTCTCTCTCTTCCACATGCACAACCTACACTTCAACAATTTTCATACTTTATCAACAACTCAGCACAACCTATAATATTTATATTATATAGTTATTTTAATAGCATTTGAATGTTTGAAAATAGATTACATTATATGATATCAAATTTAGATACTTTGATCATTGGAGAAAGAAAAATAATATGAATTATGATAGATTATATCATGTAATTGAGAAATAGATAATTTCAAATTGTGACTCAAAATGTAGCAATATTAGTCTCTATTTGTAGAGAAAAATAAATCATACATTTTGGTAAAAAAAATAAAAAAAAATTTTAATAGATAATTAAATGTATCATAAAAATTAATAAAAACAACATAAACAATTATGGAAAACTGTGCACAACCGGTTGGTGAACTAGGTTGGTCCACCAACCGGGTTATGGGAGGTTGTGATAAATATTTACTTGTTTGATTTATTTTATTTAATTATAATCCACAACCAGTTGTCCGGGTCATTGATAAACATAGTCTTACGAAAGCATAAGGTTGTGATAAGGTCGCTACTAATTTAATTATTATAAGATGTTTCTTACAATATGGTCAAATTTGTACAATATTTTACACATACATTGATTGGTTGTTGTTAACCTTGCATTTGAGCATCTTTTATTATTATTTTTTCTCCTGTTTTTTTGGATATTGATGGGGAAAATGTATATTAACGACCTTTGGACAACGGAAAGGGTACGAATGGATTTGAGTTGAAAGGATATAAAATATAACTATTTCTAAAAGATTAAAATATATAGATTGCATTTGTGATTGAATTAATGGTGATTTTGATGACGACGATTTGGGACCTTTTTTAAGGTAAATAGGGAAAATCGATTGTATGTATGATAGTCGAATTGAAATACTTTTAATTAAAACAAATGTATACATTTTCATTATTTTCACATGTGAACATCAGGAATTTTAATATTAAACAACTTGTTATTGGACTTCAATTCACTTCAGTCACTCAGGTAAACGATCAACATGCTTTTCAGTCGTATGGAAGAAAATAGTCAAAAATATGATTTTTTTTCCCTATCAGTCAAAAGGAATTTAAATGGCAGTCTACTTACGGCAGTTTGGAAATTTTATAATATCGTATATAAATCGATAAAACTAAGAATTACAGAAAACAATTAAGTAAGCCAATATATTGGGAAGTTTCGTACATTTAAGATTTTTGGCTGATAATATTCAGAAAATGATATTGGTAATACTAATATTCTATATCGCCGCCATTTGAGCAGTCACCAAAGAAAAATAAAATGTTACCGTTCAAAGTACGTAAATTTCGTATTCATATTTATACTCTACATTAAGTGCGAGCAACTTGATATAAACTGCTATTTTGGTATGTCACTATTACCAAATCCTAACGTGTTTAATTCAAATTAATCTTTTTCTTTATAATTTTATATTTAGTTGAATTCTGGTTTTTGATACTGGATTGCTATTCACCGCCCCCTTTTTCCTAGTCACCGCCCCCTAAAGGACTGAAAAAAGACTATTTTGCCCTTTCTAATTTAAATTTCTATTTAAAGTCATTTTCCTTACAACTCATCTGATATCGCAATCAGACATTCAAATCACAGTCAAACATAACAAAAAATTAAAACATTTCAATGAATCGTCTATTTTCGAAATTGAAAGGTCAAAAGAAAGTGTCTACTGGCACGGATGGTAAGCAAATTCTCGAAAATTCCGTTCGTATAGACGTGAATTCTGGAACTTAGATTGGATTCGATCGGAAAATTTCGGTCCGACCGAACAACAATTTCGGTCGGACCAAGAGGTGACCGAAATTCGGTCACCTCTTGGTCCGACCGAAATTGTTGTTCGGTCGGACCTGCCGCCGAAATCGGATTTCGGCTACCTTGGAGGCGGCCGAAATCTTGTTTCGGTCGCCTCTTAGGGTAGCCGAAATCCGATTTCGGTCACCAATTTTTTTTTTTTAATTTTTTTTTTCCAGACTCGGAGATTGTCCCGGAGGATTCCACGGGTGACGGGATAAATTACAGTGAGCATTTCCGCGAAGGAGGACGATTCCGACCGACGTGGAAGCCTAACTGGGCGAAAGGCGTCGCTATTGGTCTTGGTTTCGAGGTGATAATTTCGTCGCACAAGAAATGTGGAACAAAAAAATTGATTAGATGTTCTCGCGGAGAACGTTACAGAGGCAAGGGGGATGAATTGGAGAGGATGTCCATGTCTAACAAGTGCAGGTGTCCGTTTGTAGTCATAGCCCAGCATGATCCAGCTACTAGGGAATGGTACATTCGTACGGGTGCACCCGAGAATTCCATACACAATCACCCTCTGATACAGTATCCCGAGGGACACCGCCAGACGAGTGGGTTAAGCAGCCAGGCAAAGAATGTCGTAGAGGAAATGACTGCGGCCCAAGCGAAACCAGCACATATCCTCTCAGGAGTGAGGGCTTGACACGCAGAAGATAACGCGACGATCCGACATATATTTAAACAGAGATCGTTTGAAGAAGCAATATTCTGAGGGTCGAGACGTCGTGAGCCAGTTGATGCACCAGGCGACAGAGTCCGGATATTTTGTTGAAGCGCTGAGAGATGAGGAGACTAATGTGCTGACACATGTCTTTCTCGCACACCCGGAGTCACTCGCACTGCTGAGGACGTATCCTTATTTTATTGGGATTGACTCGACGTACAAGACAATAGATATAAGATGCCTCTAGTTGTGATTATAGGGATGGCTCCCTGTAATCACAACTTTCTGTGTGGGTTTGCCGTCATGGAGGACGAGACCGAGAGAAGTTATGGGTGGATGTTGAAGTCAGTCAGGGATATTCTAGGGCCAGGTGTCCACCCGTCCGCGATTGTCACTGATCGTGAGTTGGGCCTTCTTCGACCGGTACATATGGTATTTCCACATTCTCACCATCTGCTGTGCACGTGGCATATTTATAAAGATGTGGAGAACAAAATTTATTGGTTGGGGGGGAGGAGCAAAAAGACCGCAGCTCACTTCACGCACAAGTCCTGGAAAGCAGTCGTGGAAGCTCCGACGGTTGACGAATACGAGAAGGCAGTGAATGACATGCGTCTGCGTTGGCTACCCGACTCATAAATCGTTAGTTATGTTGAGCAGACGTGGTTGGTGCATAAGGAGAAGTTCGCCAGAGCTTGGACGAACCAGGTGCTTCATTTCGGGAACACCACTACATGTCGTGTGAAGAGTGCTCATAGCGAGCTGAAAGGATGGCTGAACTCCGCCACTGGATCACTTGACACCGTATGGGTGAAGGTGCACGAGCAGATCCAGAACCAGTTGATTCGCATAAGAAAGGTAAATATATTATTATTACGTGTCAGTGTTCCTTATCTAATAATTTTGTTACTGTGGACATGTAGACACTTGAGGAGTCCCGGTCGAAACGACCTATTCCGATGTCAGGATTTCCATTCCTAACATTATTATACAGAGTTTCACACCATGCAATATTAATTATGGGACTGAGCTGCGGCGGGCCAAAGAGTTGTCGAATGAAGTTTACTCCAGGTGCGGATGTGTAGTACGACGTACGCACCAACTACCGTGTGCTTGCGAGCTTCAGCAATGCGTGGACAACAACTATCCAGTTTCGTTAGAATGCTTGCACGACTTCTGGAGGACACTCACAATCGGTGAGGGAATAGTTCCAGATATTTCTGAGCAGGAGCGCTTTTACGACCTCGTGCGTGAGGCAGAAACGCGCGATCCCGCCGTTATGCGTGGCCTCCATCGAGTAGTTCACGAACATCTCTATCCCGAGGCGCAAGAGTGGAATGAGCCAGTTGTTAAGACACCTGTAAAAGGTCGGCCAAAGAAAAGAGACTCGACGAAACGTGATCGAAGTGCTTGGGAGTACGCACTCCCAAGGGGGGACGCAGCGGAGGGCGCAGCAGTACAAGCCGTAGCAGCCAGGGTCGTTCCTCTGCTGGCCGTACGTCATCTTCGTCTGCGAAGCGCTCTCGTACTTCTATTACGGATACAGGTACTTTTGTCTTTCACCCCTGTATTCATGCGAACATGGATAAATCCTCTAGTTTGGCAAAATGCTTTGTACAGGTGAATCCAACTTCTTCCACAGCCGCTTGCAGTACCACGTAACATCGGTCATCCATCCGTATATAGTTAGTTATAAGGATGTGGTGGCTGACGGCAACTGCGGATTTCGCGCTATCGCTTCCCATATTTACAATGACGAGGACGAATAGGTCACCTTAAGGAATAACGTCGCGAACGAAATCGAGGCCCATTGGGATCTTTACTCGCCATTGTACTACGGTGATTCATTGGAAATGCAGCTGGATCGTATACGCTGGGAAGGGGGGCCTTGCTTGGCAAACCACTGGATGTTGACACCGTGCGATCTGTGGGCTGTGGCGACAATTTGGAACGCTGTAGTTACCCTCTACGGGTACGGCAGTGGATCAACCATCAACATGCATTCTTTCACGATACTGCCACTGCGTGCCCCCGGACTGCCAATGGACCGAACCGAACTATCGTCATACCGCACCTTGGAGACGAGTACCAGCATTATATTAGACTGAATTTACGTCCAGACGTTCCTATGCCCGTCTTGCATCCGTGTTGGAATACGTATCGTGATAGTCGACTTGATGGGTGGGAACTTAGATATCAGAGCAGATTCGAACACTGGTTGCACCTCATGCGTCACAATCGTCTATTGTAATTCCGTTTGTATTATTAATTTTATTTGTCATTAATTATGTATTCTTTTTTGTATTAGTTATTATTATTTTTTACTAATAATATTTTGTATTATTATTATTATTTGTTAATAATATTATTTTTTATGTTATTATTTTGTATAATTATTATTATTATTTGTTAAGAATATTATTTTTTGTTATTATTTTGCATAATTATTATTATTTGTTAATAATTATTATTATTACTATTTGTTAATAATATTATTTTTTATGTTATTATTATTATTATGTTATTATTATTATTATTATTATTTTTCATGTTATTATTATTTCTTTTATTATTATTATTATTTGTTAGTATTATTTCTTTTATTATTATTATTATTATTTGTTGATAATATTATTTTTATGTTATTACTTTGTATATTATTATCATTATTTGTTAATAATATTATTTTTTTATGTTATTATTATTATTAGTTATTATTATTTGTTAATAATATTATTTTTTATGTTATTATTTCGTATTATTATTATTTGTTATTATTATTATTTGTTAATAATATTATTATTTCGTTAACAATATTATTTTTATGTTATTATTATTATTTTTTACGTTATTATTATTATTATATTTTATTATAATTTCTTTTATTATTATTATTATTTGTTGATAATATTATTTGTTATGTTATTACTTTGTATATTATTATTATTATTTGTTAATAATATTATTTTTTTATGTTATTATTATTATGAATCGTTATTATTATTTGTTAATAATATTATTTTTTATGTTATTATTTCCTATTATTATTATTATTTATTATTATTATTTGTTAATAACATTATTATTTCGTTAATAATATTACTTTTATGCTATTATTATTATTTTTTACGTTATTATTATTATTATTATATGTTATTATTATTTCTTTATATTATTATTATTATTATTATTATTTGTTGATAATATTATTTGTTATGTTATTACTTTGTATATTATTATTATTATTATTTATTAATAATATTATTTTTTATGATATTATTAATATGAATCGTTATTATTATTTGTTAATAATATTATTTTTATGTTATTATTATTATTTGTTATTATTATTTGTTATAATATTATTTTTATGTTATTATTATTATTTTTTACGTTATTATTATTATTATATGTTATTATTATTTCTTTTATTATTATTATTTGTTGATAATATTATTTATTATGTTATTACTTTGTATATTATTATTATTATTATTTGTTAATAATATTATTTTTTATGTTATTATTATTATGAATCGTTATTATTATTTGTTAATAATATAATTTTTTATGTTATTATTTCATATTATTATTATTATTATTTGTTACTATTATTATTTGTTAATAATATTATTATTTCGTTAATAATATATTTTTTATGTTATTATTATTATTTTTTACGTTATTATTATTATTATATGTTATTATTATTTCTTTTATTATTATTATTATTTGTTGATAATATTATTTGTTATGTTATGACTTTGTATATTATTATTATTGTTATTATTATTTGTTAATTATATTATTTTTTATGTTATTATTATTATGAATCGTTATTATTATTTGTTAATAATACTATTTTTTATGTTATTATTTCGTATTATTATTATTATTATTTCTTATTATTATTATTTGTTAATAATATTATTGTTTCGTTAATAATATTACTTTTATGTTATTATTATTATTTTTTACGTTATTATTATTATTATATGTTATTATTATTTCTTTTATTATTATTATTATTTTTGTTGATAATATTATTTGTTATGTTATTACTTTGTATATTATTATTGTTATTATTATTTGTTAATAATATTATTTTTTTTATGTTATTATTATTATGAATCGTTATTATTATTTGTTAATAGTATTATTTTTTATGTTATTATTTCGTATTATTATTATTTGTTATTATTAATTGTTAATAATATTATTATTTCGTTAATAATATTATTTTTATGTTATTATTATTATTATTTTGTTAATAATATTATTTTTTATGTTATTATTATTATTTTTTATGTTATTATTTTTTCTTTTATTATTATTATTTGTTATTATTATTTCTTTTATTATTATTATTATTATTTGTTGATAATATTATTTTTTATGTTATTACTTTGTATATTATTATTATTTGTTAATAATATTATTTTTTTATGTTATTATTATTAGTTATTATTATTTGTTAATAATATTATTTTTTATGTTATTATTTCGTATTATTTATTATTATTATTATTATTATTTTTTGTTATTATTATTATTTGTTAATAAGATTATTATTTCGTTAATAATATTATTTTTATGTTATTATTATTATTATATTATTATTATTATTATTCTTCTTATTATTTTTTTTATGTTTTATTATTATTATTCAATGAAAAAAGTACGCGTTCGATAGGTAGGAATAATATAAATAACAAAAGTACGCGTCCGATACACAATAAAGGACAAATAAAACACAACCACATCACGGGGCATTGCGCCAGCGGTCGTTCATGTCGTACAGCCTGTCTCTGTAGCGCTCTGTCTGCTCCTGGTCGTGGAGCTGCAGCGTAGCCAGCATCTCGGTGCTCAAGGCATACATCGAGCTGTACCACTGCACACATAATTGATACATATAAAATTTGATTAAACATACAAATATATAAAATCCAAATCACATTAAATTACGTACGTAGTCGGTATGGCTGCGGGGGGGATGCCGCCCGAAGAGGATCCTGACTCCGACGAAAACAGACGAGGATGAGAATGCCGCTCGTACCAGTCCATGTACCCTTCAACGGTCTCACCAAGGTACTCTGAGGCCGCCCGGCTGATGTATGACAGGTTGAGGATGTACGCGTAAGGGAACTGCCGCCAAGCAAATTCTGCTGCGTCGCCAGAATGGTGCACCTTATACCTCGACGGGTCTGCTGGCATATACGCCTTCTGCGGCGGTGTCATCGGTGGCGGGATGTGCTGCACGTAACCCAGCTGGCGCAACACTCTCGAGGGTACGTAGGGCTCCACGATGTCGCGATATCTAACCCAGCCACGAAAAGAGTCCTCAGGTGCTGCGCCGCTGGATCGGGACCGTACGACAACCAAGCAACCTGGTAACAGTTCGTTATTATTATATAATTGTCGTGAATATAGAATATAAATTGTTAATATACCTCGCTCGCTGTCATCATGTCTAGCTGACGGCGGATCTCAATTAACCGGTGTCCCGTCCGCTCGACCTGAGATACGGACCACATGCGTGATCGTGCATGGCCAGGCTCCACCTGATGGGGTAGACGGTGTGGGCGGAAGCATGAGAAGTACTCGTAGATCCACGCATGTAGTAACGACAGACACCCAGCTAAACCCCTTGCATCCGCGCGGCTTGCGAGCCCAAGCTGGCGATAGAGGTAAGCAAGAGCGGCCGAACCCACGAGTAATGACTGGCAGATGGCAGGGAGCGATAGAACTCGTGCATGATGTCGGGCTTCACCCTATTCCCGCTCTTGTTGACGAACAGGTCGACCCCAATAGAATCCACAGCCAAGCGATGGCATGGAATCCCGCCGGCAACCCTCCCGCATCCTCTGCATCACGTCTTTCGACGCAACCGACCCTCCTCTCCAAAATCCCCTTAGGGTGTCTGCGGAGACGCCCATAATCTCCCTCGCCGCGATCTGCTGGTCGCCGGCGTCCGGGGTGCCCGAAACCATCGTCCCGTCGATCGGGATACGGAGGATCTGCTCGACGTCGTGGAGCATGATCGTCATCTCCCCCCACGGCATGTGGAAGGTGTTCGTGTCGGGGTGGCAGCGCTCCACAAAAGCGCACAGAAGAGGCTGGTCCAAGTGTACGAGCATGGCATCTGTGAGGTGTAAGAGGCCTGTGCCATCGATCTCGCTCTGTGTCTCCGGCGGGAATTGGCAGTACCACTGCTTTAGCTGCCGAAGCACTAACGCCCGCCCCTCGCACTTCAGCAGGGGCCTCTCCTCCTCACCCATCCAGATGCGGGGCGCGATGTGCCCCAAGTAACTAGGGATTACCTCGCCATCTTGCGGACCACCTGGCTGTGGCCCCTGCACCCTCCAGGAATCGTCATCTACGACCCTGGAGCGCTTGCTCCCTATTTTATTTTTTACGAATACCACATAAATAAATTTAATTTTTTGTACGATAGTTAAGACACGACATCGCAAGTCAGTTTATAATGAAGAAGGGATGTACCTGAGGAGACCGGTATCGCCTCGTCGTCGGATGACTGAAACGATGCCGCATCGTATGGCACCTCCTCATCCGCATGCGCCTCCTCCTCCGTGTCCGGATCGTATTCCGCATACACGGAATGCGAATCACCCGCTCGCTGCCGCCTCGCCTCCTCCCGTTCCCTACGAACGGATGCATCAACGCCGCGCGCCCTCGTATGACGCTCTCCAGATCCCTCCAAGCAGGGACTTCCCACCCTCCGCCTGCAATTAGATAATTTTTTTTAAAAAAAAAAAAATGACCGAAATCAGATTTCGGTCGGTCCATGGCCCGACCGAAATCCGACTTCGGTCGGATAACGGCAGACCGAAATCGAGTTTCGGTCGACGAGGCTCCGACCGAAATCGGATTTCGGTCGGAACCTCGGCGACCGAACAGTGATTTCGGTCGTGCCGTTTTTCGCCCGATTTCGCGTCCGATCAACCGTTTTCCGGCCTATTTCGACCCGTTTTCGACAATCTATCTAAATACGAATGAATTTTACGACAATTTTCTTACCAATCGTGAGAGCACCCCCTTTCCCTTTCCTTTCCTTTTCCTCGTTCCATTGCGATTTGCAAATTTCTCTATTTTTTTGTTTGATTTGGATGTGTGATTTGAAAAGTGTTGCGTAGTAAAGGACTTTAAATAGGAATTCTTACTTTTTATTATATTTTAGCTTTTTAAATTATTTTAAATAACATAGGGGCAAAATAGTCTTTTTTCAGTCCTTTAGGAGGCGGTAACAAGTAAAAAGGGGGCAGTAAATAGTAACTCTCTTTTGATATACACACGGCAGAGTGTGCTCCAATTACTCGTATAAAGAAGGTAGGGTGATAAAAATTTATCAATGGTATGTCATTTTGATTAATAGTTATTTACAGTTTTATCCTTAATTGCTTAACTACAATTTACTTTTAATATTTTAAGTTATTACAACTCTATCCTTAAATTAAAATTTTATTAATTAATAATGTTCAAAATATAAAATAACCTAATATATTTGCACACAGTGTGCTAAACGTACCGGTGTTGATTAATTGCATGGACCACGTCGAAATTTAAGAATATTATTAGACTATCGAAGTCGCACATTTCATGTGGCTCTAAATTATTGAAGGGTTCTCTATTTCATTTAATCTAATATGGGAAGAAAAGAACGGAACTGAAAATTGAATTAGTTGTTCAAATTTAGCGTGCTTTGTCAAGGACTACTGCTTTATCCTTTCTCTAAACCTTTTCTTTTTCCTTAAAAGAAGTATTTTCAATGCATGTCACCATAGTCTTTTACACTATTGGGTAATTTTAGCGGAACTCATTTCGAATCTCAATATCAGCCGCTTTGCCAATATTCGTTCTTCTCTTTTTATTTTCATCTACGAAAAATATCCATGCACAATCAAGTTGGGTCCGAATTGAATCTGAACTTTATTTTCATTTATGTAACATCGCCTACTTTTAACTAGATTTGACGTTAGAAGTTTCCTCCAAATCATCCGTTTTGGAATCAATTGGAAATTGATTTCGATTTCATCCAATATGAGAAACTTTTAATGTAGGTTGTTTGTTTAAGGGTCGTACTATTGGCACCCCCTTAACACCCTCTTTATACCCCAGTGTAAAAACATGAAATTTACTGTAATTTTAATTACCTAACCACATGAATTCAACAATTATCATTTAATTATTTTTACTTTCCATATAATTCAACAACATTATTGCATGAGTTATTCAACAAATTAATATTATATTTAATTTACTTTTCATTGTATATATCCTTATAATAAATGAAATTTTATATTAACTTTAAAAAATTAATTTTTTAACTATTAATATAAATATTTATTTTATTTTAGTAAAATAGCATGATTGTTAACATACAAAAAATAGCAAACAATTAGCTAAAGATTATATTGGTTTTCATATCATTGCAAGTCATGTTTGACTATTTTCTTCAGTTAACGGAGACCAATTATATAATTATTCATTAGAGTTTTAATCAATTGTATACCAATTAATGATCATGTCGATACATCATCTCCAACGAGGAAAGCCAAGTTCATGAATTTATTCCACGAGCACACTTTTTTTTCTTGGCCACTTTCCAAAAATAAAAATATACAAATAGGATAATTAGATTCTTTATCAAGGAAAGTTAGAGAAAATAATTAATAAAGTGGTAAACCTTCAAAATAGAAGTATTTAATAACTCCATTCATTATTAGGGGGTATAAATAGAAAAAAAGTCGGTGACAATAATAACTAGTATTTTTGGCACACTTAAATGTATGTGCATATATAAATGTAATTATTTATAAGTATATAAGAGGACAAATATGATTTATTATCAAATAAATTTAAAATGGTAATTCATTTAAGAAAAGGGTAAATGAGATAGTATAAAATATAGGGTGTTATTTTTCTTTTCAATTTATGTTTTAAAAGAAACTAATTGACAAATGTTTAAATTCTAATATTTACCAAACTCTATGCAATTATAGCTCAAAAAGAATAAAAGATCATTTAAAATCGTGGGTAAGCCCAAAAAGAATTTCAGAAGAACTCAAATGAGTGTAAGTCCAAACTCAAACCCAAGACCTTCAAGGAATAACAGAGCTTTTCTGATAATTATGTTATGTGAATTTAGTCACAGAAGACAATAAACTCATTACATAAATGACAACAGACAGTACAAGAACCAACTGTTATCAATAATTTGCATTTCAACTCTTATGGCTTTCTTACGTCTTATAGTTTATTTAAAAAAAAAACAGTTGTTGATAAATGTTACTAAATCTAAAGTCTAAATGTTAGGTTATAGTATTTAAGTTTAGCAGAGTTAAGAACTGTGAGTAAGTAAATCAGAATTTGTTAAGTATTGTTATAGGATTTAGACTTTATATATTAGTCAAGATTTGACCTTTTTTTACTGGCTATATTTCAATTCAGGCCCCGCCAGAAGTATAATTTATGATTCAGGCCCTGTCAGAAAAAAAGTATTGTTTAAAGGAACCAATTCTGTAAAATTTAGAGATAAAAAAAGTTACATGAACTGGTATATGATGATCATTTTGTGTTACAAACTTTCAATATATTGTTATTCCAGAACAATGAAGCGGTATGCAGAAATTAACTGGTGTCGCATGATCATTAACTGGTAACGGAGGATCGTTTGTGTTTCAAAATTTCAAGATATTGTTATTTAAGAACACTGAGGTGTGCAGAAAGATATTTTTGTCACGTAGTTGCATAATTTAGTGTGTGGTGGTTTACTCTTCAACAATTATTTATTTAAGTTGGCCAACTATCGTAGCTTTTTAATTCGTCTTTGTGCTCCATTTTCAAAGTAGACTATTACAAATATTTTATGAAAGTCATATGCATCATTTTCTGATTCTTCTAATTCTTCTGATAACCGATTTAATGAATTTTTAGATATACATTTATAATTTATATAACTTTTTTTCCCTCACATTTTCATTCCCATCCGTACCAATAAAAAATAACTACCATAATGTACGTGTTAGAAATCATAATTGAAAATATAATTTACATATATAATTTGGTAAGTTATAGATACTAGTACTTTATTGCACACCCGATGTGTGTGCTTAAAACATAATTATAATGAAAATATTTTAAATTTTAAAATCATAATTTCTACTACTTAAGATTAAATATAAATTTTAAATATATAAAAAGAAACTTAGTTTTAGAGGCATAAGTACGTAAAATAAAAAAAGTAGGAGTGATATGAAAATTACTTAATTAATGAAATTATAAATGATGGACTAAATTACTAATTATTTACGGACCAATTATATAATAGTATAGATACGACTATACAGGCCACCAAATTAAGATTAAATATGATTTCGATAGAGCATCTGCATGCTTATTCATAAATGGATTACGTGAATTTGGGATGGCAAAAAAGAAATCGTACAATTGTTTAATGCAGATGAAGCCTTTTATCCTATTAATTGCAATAAATAAAATTCACACACTGGTGGATATATATAAAATTAGAAAGAAAAGCAAATCCAGACGAAAGGGTTTTATAACCAGAGATATTTCCATGAAATTAGAATTGTGGTGTAAATTCAATCAAATTGTCTATTTTACATTTGGATATTTGATTTATGGTTATCCGCAGTTGGTTGGGTATAATTATTATTCTCTTATCCATTTGTGACCAAAAAATTGATGTATTCAATGGTTGGATTCTTAATTTTGATTTAGAAAATTGAAGCTCACGTTTTAAAAGATTGTAGCTGTTTTCTTAAATGGGTTCGCTAGGATTTTCGATTTCTCAACATTCAACGTTTCACCTACTTTGGTTCACAATGTATCTATCATTTATCAAACAGCAATATATAATTTTTAATCCCCGGTCATTATGAATAATTAATCTCGAGCTCGAAAATATTAAAAAAATAAAATAATAATATTAATCAACATGCTGATCTCATGGGCTCTTTCTTCGATCTCTTACTATAGCTATACCACATTATTTATGTTGCTGAACAAAGCAAATGCTAGCACAATTTTACGTATTGATTTCAAAATATTTAAAGAAAGTATACTTTGTGTTACAAAATATATGTACACACAGTAAAGAGCATAGATGTCCGTCCATTCTGATTAAAAAAAATTGTAATGAACTTGTTGGGTTACATTATAGATATTGAAAAAAAATGTAATTGGCCCCACCCATGTTACTCTATAAATAGCAATTCAAATCCCTCTTAAAGAAAATTAAATCAACCATAAAAATCACATTTCAATAAAGGAAGAAAAAATGGCCACAGAGGAATATTCACAGATCAGCCAATCGCAAATCAACGACGACATATTAGAAACGATACTTTCCCACGCGCCGCTGGTCGACCTAGTCTTCGCCCGCCACGTGTCCCGGCAATGGAACGACGCCGTTTCCTCCACCCTCCACCGCCGCAATAGGCCCAAGCCGTGGCTGTTCCTCCACTCCCAGTCCACGCGCTTCCCATACCGCATCAAGACACGCGCCTACGACCCTCGATCCAACGCCTGGCTCGGAATAATCGCCCCGGCCAAGCCGTCCTCCGCCGCCGTCAGATCTTCCCACTCCAGCTTCATGTACGACCTCACTCCATCGAAGCTCAGCTTCTCGGCGGACCCTCTGAACGCCACGTGGCACCACGTCGACCCGCCCCGCGTGTGGCGCGCGGACCCCGTCGTGGCGCGCGTGGGTTCAGTCTACGTCGTCGTCGCCGGAGGCGGCTGCGATTTCGAGGGCGACCCACTCGCCGTCGAGGTCTACGACTTGAATCGGCGCGCGTGGGAGACGTGCGGCTCCATGCCGGCGGGGCTGAGGGAATCCTCGGCGTCCACCTGGTTATCCGTCGCCGCGACGCCGGACAAGCTCGTAATCGCGGATAGGCAGACGGGCTCGGCCTATTGGTTCGATCCGGCTTCGAAATCGTGGTCGGATCGGGTCGTTCTCGACCCGGGTCGGCCCGTATCGACGTACTGTATCGGGTGGGCGCGGTTCGGGCTGATTTTGGTCGGGCTTGGCAGGTCGGAGGGAGGCGGCGACGCGGTGAAGATATGGCGGTTGGGTGATGATTTCTCCGTCGAGCGTGAGATCGGCGAGATGCCGTCGGAGTACGTTAGGGATTTACTCGGCGGCGGCGGCGATTGTTGTAATAGCAGCAGCAATGGAATCGATATTAGGGTTGCTGGGGATTTTTTGTATGTGTACGGCGTCGGGTGGTCGGTGGAGGTGGTGGTGGGGTGCGAGTTTGTGGAGAATGGATGGAGGTGCAGGTGGTGGCGCGTGAAAAACGCGGTGGCGCGTGAAGACGTGATAGGGGAGAGGCTGGTGTACACGTGCGCTGAGGTCGGCGTTGAGGATTTGGAGAGGGTTGTGTTTGAGGAGAATTGGGGGTTTGAGGTCGTTAGGTGAATAATATTTCACTTTTGGACTTTGAATTGAATGGCTTTGTTTTGTTAGGGAGGTGTTTGTAAAGTATTGCCCACGTTAATCATTATGTTCATGTATTTTCTTTATTTTTACTATTATTTTCACTACGTAAAATATATGAAAGTGCAACATATTTATTAAATACTTATATTATTATTAATTAAGTTATTTAAAAAATAAAATCATATAGTAAGTATAAAATTGTAACAAACTGAAATATTAAGGATGAAAAGGTAAATATTTAGATCAACTGACGATATATAGACTCCTTCAGCTCTTTATATAAGAGTTAGATATCTGACATTGTATATTTTAATTTTAATGAAGGTGTATTTTCGAAGGGTTAGGCTTTTCTTGTGTGAATGCAATTCGTTTGTCTGTATCCGTTAATTATAAATGAAAATCAAAATTAAAGTTTTGTGTTTCATACCCAATTGGATATAATCCAATTCCATTCGAAAAATGAATGTGGCATACTACATTATTACCATCGGGATTTTCAGCTAACAGTAAAATAATGTTAACGATAAAATAACCCGTGAATCGGAGTGCGCAAAAGGGATGATAACGAATGAGGTGGATAACCCCGAGAATGAGCCCCGAGTGAAGAGTGGAGGCGCGAACAACGTGGGATGATGTGAAAGACCATGTTCCCCATACGAGGCTCGCGAGAAAAGCGGGCTAGGGTGAAGATTAGGTCCAGGCAAGACGAAACTAGGTTAGTATAAATAGTATTGGGTGAATCATTTCCCAGGTACGCATTCGATATAACCAAACTACCTTACGAGTCTAACACGTATCATTTTACCTGTTTTCTGACTTAAGCATCGGAGGGGTTACGCCGGCACCAACCCCGGTCCCCTTCTAATGTGTTTTTTGAGTTTTGGTGTCCGGAATTGAGAGAGAGACGACCATTGAAACTGAAGCACTCGCGCCGGAGATGATCGTTGGAAGCCAGAGCAGCCGCGCCAGAAGTCATTTTACGCGGTCCACATCATACATCATACTCCAAACATGTATGTTTGTTTCACTCAACAACACAACCCATAACACATGTTATATTTTTATTGGGTATAAATCTTTGGCCCAAAATTAACTTTTTTTTTTCCACCAATTGTTAATAAAGTGTTAACATTTTCAGGTTTTTTTGGTATTTATAATCAACTAGAGTATCTATCTAATGTTGGCCCGTAGCCATATTAAACAGAATAAAAGGGCAAAACTAGGCCCATTGCTGTTTATCAGATAAAAGAAATGCACAATATCAATATGATGTATATAGTTCACTTATTAAATAAACCTTTCACTCTCCACTCCACTGGCCAATTATCGCAAGTTATGTTTGTACAAGAGTTAGGTTTTGGAGTTAATATATGATCTGTGAGTGGCATTCGCTATTTGTCGGGAATTGGTGCGCCTAAGCTCGCCGGAGCTGGTCGGAAAGTCGCCGGCAAGAAGGCCTGTCGATCACTGAAGAAGAGCTGAAGGAAATCTGCTAAGTTCAGGTGTTAAGCTGCGAAGAAATAAGGACTGTCGATCTGAGTTGGCGCGTGAAAGGTCATTGAGGACAATGCTGTTTTTGAGGGGTGGATAGTGTTAAGAGTCTATAATTAGTATTATTATTTATTTGAAGTTTGAATTTTAATTAGATTTGATTTAGTATTTAGTATTTGAGATTTATTAGGAGTTTAAATATTGGTTTTAGTCCTATATATAGGCGTCAGTTTCGTCGAAGATGGGTATCGGGTTTATTTTGGGATTTTTGAGGGCCGTAGTCTTTTGACTATCGGATCGTGATGGCCGGAGTTCTTGGTTCTTGAACTCTCGATTTTAGCTATTAGTATCGTTTAATCTCTTTGTTCTTCGTTCTTCGTCATTAATAAAAGTTATCTATTCTGTTATTATCACCTACCACCGTCTTTTCTCTAGCACACTCAAAAGGTCACCCTCCCCTGTCAATGAAGATCACACTGCATCAAATTCCGATGTGTTATCTGCTGCAGTTCACGTCAAGGTATTGAAGTTACAAGGAACTCAAAAAATTGATCAAGTTCAGGAACCTATTTTCTTTGGCTGAAATTCCAATAGAGTGTCCTTGTCAAGGGCTGGGACAGAAACACCACGGGGATATATACGTCACCAGATCTTATGGCGATTGTTTTTAGAGGCCTCTGCATCCAAAGTACTATCAGACACATTTCAAACTAACTATCTGAAAACACAGAGCTGGCAAATAAAAACAAATGTGAGCAAATGTCAGGAACCGACATGCCGTCAAAGATATTTCCCAGGATTCCAGGACCCAGTTCCACCGACAAAGGCTGTAAGTTCAGCACACGAGCATGTATTAGTTCTATGTATGGAAAAGAAACAACTTAACGAAATGCAATCAGAAATAAAATAAACTTACCTTGTGTGTTCGAAGAACAGTGTCATTCACCATCAGCCCAGCTGTTTCTTCATACACTATGGACAAAGAAGAAGTGACACATAAATAACGATCTCATGTAATTACTACCTTTCAGTCACGAGATGTGTACGTAGAGAAGTGGAAAGGGGAAACACGTATATTCTATTTTCATAATCCAAACAATGTTTCTTCGTAGTTAAGCGGGAAAAAACCATTTTCGGTACCCGATGTTTACCCTATGGGCGCTTTTGGTCCCGATGTTTTCACTTGCCACATTTATCCCTTATTTTTCGTAATTTGAACCAAATTGGTCCATCTGTTAAATCAACGTTAATTTAGACGGAATAGGTCAGCATTAGCGATGGAAATTCCTCGCAAAATTAGCGGCGACATTTGCGACGGAAATTCCGTCGCTAAAGGAAAAAGTTAAAAAAATGATAAATTAAACATAAAAATGAGGAAAAATACCAAAAAAGGAAAAAATTCAAAAAATAGAGTAAAATATTCAAAAAAGAGAATATTACTAGTAAATTAAATAAATAATAATAATAAAAAGATAAATAATAATAAAAATAAATAATAAAATATTTTGTATTTTTATTTATTATTTATTACTTTTATTATTTATAATAAAAATGTATTAAAATAACAAATTAAAATAGAGAAAAAATACAACATTAAACTAACTTAAGTAAAAAATAAAAAAAAAAGAGAGAGATAAAAACTAAAAAGATAATAAATAATAAAAAATAAAAAATACAAAATATATATTTATTGAAAACTAAAAATAAGTGAGGATAAAAATGTCACTGAAAGTTGACGATAATTCCGATCATGTCTCTGTTCAGTTAACGGAGATGCAATCATCCCAGTATACTTGTTAAAAACAAATTCGAGAATTGGGACGATTATGTCCTCATTAACTTGGCAGGGACGGACTTCGTAAAACTTATAGAGGCATTTTTTATCCTTAATTTTGTTTTTCCTTTTTACTTAATTTTTACTAAATTAATATATTTTATTTTTCAATTTTTTAAAATCTTAAATTAATATTTATCATTTTTAAATTTTAGTTTATTATTTTATTTTTATTATTATTTTTTATTTTTTATTAATTTATTAGTAATATTCTCTTTTTTTGAATTTTTTTACTCTATTTTTGAAAATTTTTCCTTTTTTGGAATTTTTCCTAATTTTTTGTGTTTAATTTATCGTTTTTTAAAACTTTTTTCCTTTAGCGACGGAAATTCCATCGCTAATGCTGACCTATTCCGTCCAAATTAACGTGGATTTAACAGATGGACCAATTTGGTTCAAACCAAGAAACATGAGGGACTAAATGTGGCAAATGAAAACATCGGGGACCAAAAGCGCCCATAGGGTAAACACCGGGACCAAAAATGGTTTTCTCCCTAGATAAGCGAAGGCACTGTTTATAGTGCAACTTAGCATAAGCAAAGGAAGAATGAAAATCGAAGGAATCAGAAAGCACCAACCCTGAATGGTGGCGGAATCTCCTTCCAGCCGAATAATTTCTGCAATTAAATTGTCATTACCGACACGAACGAGTTCATACATAGCAGCTCCAGCCATTCCATCAGCAACAACATGGACGACTAGTAATTATACAGCGTCGGATAGAATTAATCTTATCATATAATAGCTCAACAAGGATCTCATTGCCAAGGTCGTCTTGTTCCTCCTATCTGCTTCACTAAGTCGACGACGCATTCATTGCAAAATCCCACGCGTATCCTACGAAGGGTATCAATATCTTCGATGCCTGACGGAAATTCCTTCAGCCGCCACACTTCGTCAAGGGCAAGCATCTCAAGAGCGGGAAGGTTACTAGCCTCTGCTCTCCAAGCCACAACACGTAAATCATAAAGCTTCGGGTACTTTAATTTCCGAAATTGCCCTTCGACCATGCACACTCTTCCCCGACAAAGGCATCGTTGCATAGCTTAAGCACTTGGAGGTTCGGGAGCGAACCGACCACGTTCATGTCTTCCCAGCGGAGTCGACAACAGATCAAAACCAACTCCTTCACCGAGTTTGGTAAGGCGATGTTTTCCATGTGCAAAGTGCAATAAAGAAAATCTAGTTTCAAGGATCGAAGCCTATGCAGAAGTGCAAGATTGTTGAGGCGGTAGTCGCTTAGTTCCTCGTCATCTTCTGATACGTAGTAAGCGTCCAACTCGACTAGATTTTTTTTTTCCAAAAAACTACATATATATATATCTACTCTATATTAAAAGTGCGAATAGCCAAGATGTTTTGTCATATTGTGAAATAACCATTGTGTCCTAATTTTTTGTTGTGTAGTCTATATTTATGAATCGAACGCACTCATAATCGAACACACTCATAACTAGACAATATCTTATTTTTAACTACTTTGTCAAATAACCTTGTATATCTATCTGTAAAACCTAAATGTCCACGGCTTTAGCAAGGTCTTTTATTTATATAAGAGCACTTGTATATGAGTTTGGTCTTTAACACTTGTGTTCTTTAATTATTATTATGAAAGAACTAGATGTCCTAAACGTTTTTTTTGGAAAGTAATGTCCTAAACGTTGCTATAGAAATAAATAGCAATATTATATAGAACCCGTTCCCTAGACAACTCATCAGACGTTTTTTTTTTCTATTAACATTTTTTAATTTTTGATATTAAACGTAAACCTAAACGTTCAAACCATCTTATACATCAGATAAAGTTATTTAATCGTAAACCTAAATATTATATGTACATCATATACGTTTCTACTGCAAGTTAAAATTAAACACATTTTATGGGCATATCAGTCCAAACAAATAGGACAAAACTCATTTCGAACACACTCATAATTAGACGATATTAACTTCCTTATGGATAACCTATCTTGCTTTGTTTTCCTTAATTCATGTTGTCATAGCCATTTCGTCGATTGTGTACTTCAGGAGTTTTGCGGATGAGTTAATGTGCCGTTTGAGTATGACGATGAACTGTTGGGAATGAGCCGTTATCATATATCTTGGGCAAACCTAATATATTCGAATATCATGAGTTCTATTAGGCTAAATAGCATAAAATTTCCCAGTGGTTTTAACACTAAGCACTAATACCCCCATGTTTAATAAACATGCTAAAACTTACTCGTGGTTTATTTAAAAAATGCACACACGACCTTTCCGGTCAAAGGACTTGGGGTCAGAAAATTTTGGCAATTCCCCTTATAACCTTGTTAAAATTGCGTTATGAAAGGGCGGGACCTTAATGAATTAAAGAGATCTAATTTTCCAAACACATCAATAATCAACCGCAAACCCTTGATAACGCCTGTCTAAAGGTTGCACTAGAGATAAATAGCAATATTATATAGAACCCGTTCCTTATAGAGTTTTTATCATTATCAATCAAACTTAATAAGCCGTGGCTAATTATTCAGACTTTACAAATTCCAACGTTTCTTATCTCAACAAAACGATTAGTATATTCTAATAAATAAGGTAATGGCATCTCACAGACATGATTGTACGACGAACAATCACAGGCCTTCTTTATATGTTTCTTCACATTGATCTATTGCTAAGCTACACCAATTCGGAAGGTTAGATATTCGCTACTTGAGCTCGTATATTCATTCCATTGTAAGTACGTGTCATTCCTGTAAAGAACAATAAAGGAAAAACTAAGACATGAATGGATGTGCAAACTGGGGATCATTCCCTTCTTCTCAATTCGATTTTCTTCATATGAAATACAATCGTATCCCTTTTCTATACAGTGGGAATTCTATATATTTACATATTGACCTATCTATAAACTATCTTACAGAATGGTTCTTACAGAGATCAAAAAACTTTACAATTAAATTCCTGAATATATTTCAATATTCCCCCTCAAGTTTGTGGTCCGTATAAATTAATGACCCCAAACTTGGACAACAAATGCTCAAATTGCTTTTTTCCCAATGCCTTTGTAAGGATGTCCGCTGGTTGTCGCTTTGAAGGAACATAACACATTTGAATCACTTTCTCTTGAACTTTATCGCGTACAAAATGGCAATCGACTTCTATGTGCTTTGTTCTTTCGTGTAAAACCGGGTTAGCTGCAATTTGAAGTGCAGATTTGCTATCTGAGAACATCTTCACTGGTTCTAAACCTGTAACCTGTAAATCCTTGAACAAACTTATCAGCCATAATATTTCTGAAGTTAGCATAGCCATCGCTCTATATTCAGCTTCGGCTGAACTTCGCGAGACTGTATTCTGTTTTTTGGTCCTCCACGATATCAAGGAATTACCCAAAAATATTACATAACCTGTTAGAGATCTTCTAGACATTGGACAAGATGCCCAATCTGCATCACAAAAAGTATTTAAAGATAGTGTACTTCCTGCATTCATTAGAATTCCCAAGCCTGGTTTACCTTTAAGATACCTTAACACTCTAATCATAGCATGTACATGAGATCTCCTGGGCTTATGCATAAACTGTGATAAAATCTGAACAGGATAGCAAATATCAGGCCGAGTTAGACACAGATAAATCAGCTTTCCCACTATCCTCTGAAATTCTGTGACATTTTCATGCAATGGGTCATCCCATGTTTCTGTATCTGTCAATTTAGCATTCTGTTCCATAGGCAAATCAAGTGGTTTACATCCCAGCATGCCTACTTCACTTAACAATTCTAACACATATTTCCTTTGGTTTAAAACTATCCCTTCCTTAGAACGAGCTATTTCAATACCAAGGAAATATTTCAAGTCTCCTAAATCCCTCATGTAAAAAGTGTTATTTAAGTAATGTTTGGTTTCCTCCATCAATTTTGTGTTATTCCCAGTTATGAGGATATCATCCACATAAACTAGTAATATGACTATGTCACTCCCACTTGTTTTAACAAACAAGGAGTAGTCATTTTTCGATTGAGTGAAACCAAACTCACGTATAGTGCTAGTAAACTTGTAGTTCCATTGCCTTGAGGCTTGTTTCAAGCCGTACAATGGTTTTTTTAGCTTACATACACTATGCATCATACCTGTTTTTGCAGAAAAAAATCTGCCCTTGTTCATACCTGCTGCATCAGAATGCTTTCTCGCTTTATTTTCCTTTTCAAAACCTGGTGGTATCAACATATACACTTCTTCATCTAAATTCCCTTGCAAAAAAGCGTTAGTGACGTCCATTTGCCAAATTGGCCAATTATTGATAGAAGCTAAACAAATAACTATTCTAACAGTCACATGCTTCACTACAGGCGAGAATGTTTCTGTATAATCTATTCCTTCCCGTTGATTATATCCTTTTGCGACTAATCTAGCTTTGTATCTATCAATACTTCCATCAGATTTGTATTTTATAGTGTATACCCATCTACAACCAATTGGCACCTTACCTTGAGGTAAGTCCACTATTTCCCATGTGCCATTCAGTTTAAGAGCACTAATTTCATGATCCATTGCCTCTGTCCAATTCCTTGAACGAGCTGCTTCATCATAATTTTTTGGTATAGCTTCACTATTAAGTGCAGCTAGATATGTCTTATGATGAGGTCTAACTTTCTCATACGTAATATAACTAGATATTGGGTGTTTAATAGAAGAACTTACATTTGTTTTACCTGAGAAAGGTGAAATGTAATCCTTCATCCATTGTGGTGGTCTAGTAGACCTTTCTGACCTTCTGCTAGTTATTTGTTGATGTGAGCTCTCCTCATTTTGACAAGGTATAGCAGACCTTTCTGTATTGATGTTCTCTTCTTGATGTGTGGCTTCCTCATGTGGATGTAGTGGCTCATGGTGCTCTGTAAAATCTGTTTCTGCTGGCAGATTTTCCCATTTATCTCCCTCATCGAGATCTGTTTCTGAGGGTTCACTAGCTGCCCTTTGGTTGAGACGTGCCCCTTGTTCATTTATATGCTTATAGGGAGACACAAAGTCGTCATAATACAAATTATCATTCAAAAAATTAACATCATTCTCCTTTTCTGTCAAAAAAGAAGATGCAAATGGAAAAATATTTTCATAAAAAATCACATCTCTTGAGACAGAAAAAGTCTTATTTTCGATATCTAATAATCTATATCCCTTTTGAGTTATTGAATATCCCATAAAGACACATGGCTTTGATCTTGGCTGAAACTTATCATTCAAATTCAGAATTTTAGCATAACATAAACAACCAAAGATTTTCAAATGTTGATACTTTGGATCCTTACCAAATAGAACAGAGAATGGTGTTTTCCCTTCTAACAAAGGTGTAGGAGTTCTATTAATCAGATATACAGCAGTTTTAACACACTCACCCCAATATCTTATTGGCACTTGGGATTGAAACTTAAGGGCTCTAGCCATATCTAGAATATGCCGATGCTTTCTCTCTACCACGCCATTTTGTTGGGGTGTGTAGGAGCAAGAAGATTGATGAATAATTCCTAATGAGACAAACATATTTCTGCACTCATGATTAAAGAACTCCTTTGCATTATCAGTTCTTACAATTTTGATCTTAAGATCGAACTGGTTTTTCACATATTTCATAAAGCTATCAAGTACAGCCGAAACCTCAGATTTCAGCTTCATTAAGAAAATCCATGTGGTACGTGAGTAATCATCCACAATGGTTAAGAAGTACTTTTCACCATTATATGTAGTCTCTTTATATGGACCCCATATATCAAGATGAATCAACTCGAACACATGATTAGAAGTACTTTCTTTGATGGGAAATTTTGTTCTACTATGCTTTGCCAAAGGACAAACATGACAATATTGATGGTAATCTAGTACATTCGATGACAATTGTGGTAAAAATCTGAATCTGCTAAAGGACATATGACCTAGCCTTTTATGCCACAATTCTATCTTATCAATCCTAGCCAAACCAACAGAAACACTAGGCTTGATCTTATTACAATTAAAATCAGCAGAGAAATCATTAATAGAGTGTAGATAGTATAATCCATTTTTCAACCTACCAATCCCCCTTATCCTGCCAGTCAAGGTTTCCTGAAGCAGACAGAAAAGTGGATAAAAGATTACATGAATATTACAATCCCTAGCTAACTTAGAGACTGACAATAAATTATGCTTAAAGTCAGGCATATATAACACTGATGATAGGATAAAATTTCTCCCTAGAGATACTGTGCCTAACTTTGAAGCGCTACTAACATTTCCATTGGGCAATTTTACTGAAATATTTATTTCAGATTTGTTTTCACAGCAATCATAAAGATCAAAATCAAAGATCATATGTTGATTTGCCCCTGAATCTATAATCCAGTCACCAAAATTAAAATATGTGATACAGTTGTCCATACCTGATCCATTACCTGTGTGACTCGTGGCTGCCATCACCTGGTTTGGATCAGATTGGTTAGTTCCTGCTCCAAGCAAGGTCATCAAGTCGTGGTACTGCTGAGGAGTAATTTGAGGCATGTTAGCAGCATCTTGTATATTCTTATCCGGTTGAGGATGGTTCTGTTGTTGAGTAAATTGGCCAGCTTCTGTAGAGTTTACTTTAAACATCCTATTTGAATCTTGGCTACCTCCTCTTCCATAATTGCTTCGACCATTGCCTCTTCTGCCACCTGTACCTCTTCTTCCACCTCTCACATAGTTAGGTGGATATCCGTGTATCTTCCAACATGTTGCTTTAGTGTGGCCATTGTAATTACAATGATCACAGTACATGTTCAGCTTATCTGATTGCATGATGTTTTGCCCTTTGTTCAGCTGAGTGTTGCCCATAAAAGCCATTGAACCATCGGAAGCTGAAGATTGTATTCCAATAGATCTTTGTGCTTCTTCATTTAAGACAATTGCAAAGACTTGGCCATGAGAAGGCAACGGCACCATCATCAATACTTGTGACCTTACTGCACTAAAGCTCTCATTTAACCCCATAAGAAATTGCATCATCTTCAATTGAGAACAATGATTAACATATTCCTTCGAAGGATTCTCAGCTGGGGATGGCGTAAGACTATCGTACTCGTCCCATAGTTGCTTCAATCTTGAGTAATAATCTGTCACATTATTCGATCCTTGGCTGATAGTATTGATTTCCTTATATAATGCAAACAGCCTAGCTCCATTGATTTTATCAAATCGCTCTTTCAAATCCTTCCAAACGGAATTAGCCGAGTCACAGTAAACTACGCCGTGTACCAATTCCCTAGAAATTGATCTGTGTATCCAAGATCTTACCAAAGCATTGCATCTTTTCCATTGCTGATGTAATGGATGTGTGGTCGCCGGAGGCATGCAGGTTCCGTCTATGAATCCTGTCTTATTCTTCGCCTCTAATGCAATAATCATCTCACGGCTCCAAATTTTGTAATTCTCTGATCCTCGCAAGACTTCGGTTACTAGATCGAGATTTGGTGTGTCTGAGGGATGGAGATACAGCGGATCTTGAAAGTCGATCTCAAATTTCTTGATCTCTGTAATCTGGACTTCCTCCTCTTCCTTCTCCGACTTCGACATCGTGATATTTTCGCAGCGGAAAACTCAATCGCGCTCTGATACCATGTAAAGAACAATAAAGGAAAAACTAAGACATGAATGGATGTGCAAACTGGGGATCATTCCCTTCTTCTCAATTCGATTTTCTTCATATGAAATACAATCGTATCCCTTTTCTATACAGTGGGAATTCTATATATTTACATATTGACCTATCTATAAACTATCTTACAGAATGGTTCTTACAGAGATCAAAAAACTTTACAATTAAATTCCTGAATATATTTCAATAATTCCTACGTGTATATATATGGATTGGTATAATTGAGATGTTGCAACATTGATGTGCTAGCCTTGACGAATTTAGGTATTCCTTTCGTGCGAAATTCGGATCCACAACAACCATGGAGAACTTAGGTCTTACGATCGTTCCAATTAAATCACTACCTAGCGAGGCTCGAAGTGTTGCGATAAAGATTGTTGTCACTAGGCAGAGAGCGGATAGAAATTCACAGCAAGACAAAAAAACTATACAAAAACTCATATTCATTGATTCCAATGTAAGTACACTTTCACATTGTTTGTGTTAACTGTTGTTAATATTTGAGTATCGAACTCGCTTCTTCACATCAATCCAACTATTTCAGGGCACACCAATTCATGGGGTAATTTTTTCAAGCGCTATGGAACATTTCGATCGCATGTTGCTCACCCAAAAAACGTATGTTCTATCAAATCTCTGCGTGAAAGAAATAAACCCTCGCTATCCGAACGTTAATCCTAATATAGAGTTGATCTTGAATCCATCAACAACTATCTCCGATGTTGAGGAGCCGCTTGATTTCACGAACAAATCTTTCAAGTTTTTCAGCTTCACTCATATTATTGGCGAGTCGGAAGAGAACCTACTTTTTGGTAAACCTTTTACAATATATATTATTAGGTAGTACGTGTGTTTCCATTAATATATATATATATATATATATATATATATATATATATATATATATTGGTTTTTCAGGAGTGTTAGGATTTGTCATGAAGGTAAAACCTTTATTCCAATTCTCGCGGAGTGGGTCGATAGGCTATAAGAGGGAAGTCATATTAATGAATGAGAGGTACACAAATAATTAAAATTATGTTATATATGATAATTGCAAAATGATGCCATTGTTTTTCAGGTTTCAAAGCATTGTAGTGAACTTATGGGATGATCGGGCCGTGAATGAAGGTCGATATTTGCAAAATATGTCTTCCAATAAAACAATTGTAGGCTTTCCAAACTTAAAGCGCCACCTTTATCAAGGTATTCTTTATACTATTTGCAAATACGTTTATATTGCATGCATGTTGAGCAATCATAGTTTTTTCTTTACAAATTTCAGGTGTTGTTCAATTGAAGTCAACATCTACGACATGTTTGCTAATCAATCCACCATCAGATGAAACAGATGGACTAACTTCGTGGTAATTGATTCCTTTATTTTTCAGAATCAATAAAATATTTACATACCGAAATAACTTTTTCTATATTAAAATAATTATGTGTCGTAGGCTGACGAGCACTTGCGGTGATAAGAACCTTCAAAAGTTGTGGATGGAAAACAAAATAATGGAATCTGAAGAAATCACGATCAAACAATTGATCGAGAACAGAGATCTCTTTAATGAGGTACAAAGTAATGAATTTGTTACATTTGTTCGTTTGAATAATAATATTCTCCCCTTGTTTTAAACATGCACTTGTCATGCCGATGAACGACAAAAGAACTCTTACTTTTATATCAAAGCATGTGTCAACCGTGTGGAAAACGCATCATCGTCGTGGTATGATTCGTGTGCAAATTGTCATCGCTCAGTTTTGACCACATTGAATGGGAAAGAATGTAAAAGTTGCACGAATTCCAAGGTTGAATCATCTCCAAGGTTTGTAAATTCACAGTACCTATGAAAGTAAATATTTTATTCAAAACAATTATGAAATTAATAACATACATGTATCGGTTATCTATGGAAGTTACGGATGGGGTGAAAGCGCAACAATTGTTTTATTTGATTATGTGGCAACAATGTATATTGGTTGTACCGTTACCGAGTACATCGCATCAGTGACTCAGGTAATGCATATTTTAATTCATTTTTTCCCCAGATGTTATTATTGTTGGTCTTCATATGTATAATTGCTCTTTACAGAATCCAACCAAATCAGCATATTACAAGAGTTTGACAAACCCAAAGCAAAATCCATATTACTTTTTATTTCGACTCAACAGAAATGTTGAGGTTCGAAATGACAAATTATCCATTGTTATGGAGGGAATTTTGGATATGGATCGTCACTCCCTTCGCCAAGAAGACACCGGAAAAGTGGTCGCATCTCAAGAGAAGAAAACGAAAAAACGGTGCCTGGTTGATGTGATAGAATTGGATGATGATGATGAGACACTAGGATCTATGATAAAAAAAAGATCAAGGGAAAGAAAAACCCCACATCCTCGGGAACTAAAGTACCATTCAAAAAAGTAAAACTAGAGAAACTCTGAAAAAATGTCTATATTATGTTTAGTTATGGAAATGAAATAATTTTCTCCACGGTATGCTACTAGACGATATGCTTTGGAAAATAAAATGCTTCCTATCTTTATCTATGTTATGCTGCATAAATTACCATTATCTATGTTATGATGCATAAAGTGTATCTAAAAAAATGTATATAATATCAAATCTCAGCGTAACTCTTCCAAATAATCCAAGTTTTCCATAAACGCTTGTCAATGGGGCAATAATCGTCCCTGCGGGGACCCGCCACGAATAGGACGGTGAATAATACTAACATAATATAGTTTTACTAATACTAACATAATCTAATTAAATTTAGTTTAAATAATACTTAAAAAGTATTTACAATATTAAAATATATTTTAAATAATATAAATAATATTATAGCTTTAATAATATTACCTTAATATAAATAATATGAATATTGTTTAAATATTACTTGAATAAAGTTTATAATATCAAAGTATATTTAAATAATATTAATATTAAAATAGTTTATATTATAAATTATATATATTTTCTATAAAAATATTGCTGGAGTGGAGAATCCTCATGGGGCGTGGATGCCCCTTCACTAATTTTCGTATTGCAACCATGCGAGTGATTAAACGTTAAAAACCAGTCATAATTAGCCAATATATCTTACTTTTAACTTTATCAAATAACAACCTATGATTTGTCCTATAGTGAATGATCAAATATCATCTTATCATTTGAAAGTCTAACTAAAGCATTAGTATTCTTTTCCACTACACATACATTAATATCCAATTCACCACATCAATGGACACCTTATGATACTATTTAGGCCAAGGATAATTTTCAGACTTGACAAATTCCAACGTTACATATATCCAAACGCTTAGTATATTCTAATAAATAAGCTATTGCATCTCATACACATGATCGCAGCTCGAACAGTAACAGACCTTCTTTATATGTTTCTTCAATTTGATATATTGGTAAGCCACACAAATTCGAAAGGTTATACATTCGATAGAAGATCTCGTATTCTCATTTCATTGTAAGTACGATTTCATGTAATTACTCTTGGCTTTTGTTTTATATGATCATGATGACGATACCTTTTTTTACAATTAATATTACACTCTCTTATTACAGTTTAAGGTTAAGTGGATTTGGTTTTTGCGGATTATGATCTCAACTAGCTTCTTCTAAGATAATATCGATTAAATAACATGTTTTGGTCCATATATTATGGTCTATGCACGTATTAAGAGTTAATATCTTTGTTAGAAAGCAAAAGTTCAGGTTTTTATTCATTCTTTTATTTCGTGAAACAAATTATTAATTTGCAATCTACAATTTGAGACCCGTTCGGTACATTATAATCACAAAAATACGCGTTGAAAAGTAATGTAGACAATATATAATTTCTTTATGGAATCTCAAAGGTCAATATCTGTAATCAAATAATTGGTTGCATCTTGCTGTTTGATACTCATTGGTAAAGATACATTTATCACAAATATTTGTTGGTATGAATAATGTTTATGATGATTTAAATCAATCGACGTACGATTATCGAGTGATCTATTGGGTGCTATACATGTGACTATTGCAGAGTACTGATTAAAACAATCGTTCTTGAATCATTTAAATTTAGCATGCCTCGGAAATCAACTTCGGATACAAAAAGGTAATTCATTTCTTGTACCACATACATACTTCATACGCTTTAAAGCATATAGCCATAATCTTTTTTAAAAGAGTAGTATATGTTCAGTCCTAATATATGTATTTTCATCATATAGAATGTTGTTTGGCGGAAGTAATGATCCATCTGTACAAGCTAGCCAAGACAAATCAGATAAAGGTAAATCGCCAATATTTACCTTTTTAACTTACCGTTCTACGATAGCTACGAGAAGTAAGAAGTTACAAAGCAGAAACAAAAGTATTCAGCATCTTCAAAAGACGAAAGACATCAATACATCGAAAAAGTCATTGAATCCAGAAACAAAAGAAAATCAATGGCAGACTCGCCAAACTCATCAAAACAAGGACGAAAAAATAAACATACTTCCTGGTTCTTGAAAGCGCTAACATGCCTAGACGAATGCGAAGGTGCCTATCTTCTCTATGTTGACCATTAGATCTGAAATTTTGTTTGAGTCCCACTTAACTCTTTAATTTCCCCCTTTCTCTTGTACTTGGCTCCCACATAACTGATTGCCACGTCGTAGATGAAGTTGAATTGGTGAATAATCATGAAACATATGCGCTATACGAGTTAGAGGTGATGAAGTGTTGTTGTCATTGTGGTGCAAAGAAATTTCAGCGCGAACCTCCGGGCTTTTGTTGTGATAATGGCAGAATAAAGCTTGTAAATACAACTATTCCGCCAGAACTCCTTCGATTATTCACAGATCACCAGTCGACCGAGGCAACAGAATTACGAAAGAAGGCGCTAGTTTACAATAGTGTCTTTTCGTTTACTTCTTTCTGGGCCAATATAGATAAGAACCTTGCATCTTCAACTAGGGGAATTTACACATTCAAAGCTCAAGGCCAAGTTTATCATAGTCTTCCTGTATTGATTCCAACTGAAGCAGGCCCGTCTCACTTCCAGTTATATTTTTGGGATACATACAACGAACGCAATAGAATGGGAATATTGAATGATGCTTCTCTTAACGAGAATACTATGAAGAAGTTGATGGAGATAATGAAAGACAATCCATATGCTGCGCTGCTTCGCAAAATGGCTGATATTCCTGCATTAGAAGAAACTCAACTACATATAAAAAAAATGCAGGAGGTGATCAGCGTTGTTATAACTCACCAACTGCTGATGAGGTTGCTGCATATGGGTGGAAGGAAATAACCCCAATATACCTTATGAAGGAGACATCGTTATACATGGGCACAATGATCAGCGTTACAAAATCAAGCAGTATTATGGATGTTATGACCCCCTACAATATCTCCTCCTTTTTCCAAAGGAGAAAGCGGTTGGCATCAAAACATTCCTAAGTGTCTCAATTCCACAAGCATTACTTCATCTGCTGGTGCCGTTCAAGTGCCTCGAATGTTCTCTTTAATAGAGAATATTATTAATGCAGAAGCGTAAGGTAAAAATTTCATTTGCATGAAACATATACAATAATATTTTTATTTGCTTAAATATAACTCCAAAAAAAATCGCGGGCTCCTACGGAGACAGTACCAAGATGGTATCATGCAGAGAATATTATTGTTACAAACTACAGATTAGAGGTGAATCAATCCTTCTATCTGCTGGTAGATTACTCCAACAGTATGTAGTAGACATATATATCAAACTAGAAACAACAAGATTGGATTATTATCGACGGCATCAGGCAGAAATGAGATCAGAGTTGTACCAAGGTGTCGTTGATAGCATCACCAATGGAGAAACTAGAGGTAGTGAAGTTGGAAAAATAGTTGTTCTACCAGCATCTTTCATTGGAGGACCAAGAGATATGAGGCGCAGATACTATGATGCAATGGCATTAGTGAGAAGGTTTGGCAAACCAGATCTTTTCATCACGATGACTTGCAATTCCGATTGGAAGGAAATTCGAGAAAATCTTCAAGAAGGACAAAGAGCCCAAGATCGTCCCGATTTAACAGCAAGGGTGTTTCATGAAAAATTACAAGATCTAAAAGATCAAATCATTCACAAAGCAATATTCGGTAAAGTTGCAGCATATGTTTATGTGGTTGAATTTCAAAAACGAGGACTACCCCATATTCACATGTTGATTATCCTGATGGCCGAGTACAAGATTAATACTCTTGATCAGTTTGATAATTATGTTTCTGCCGAACTCCCACACAAAGAAAAACAACCTCATTTGTACAGCTTGATAGTGGAGCATATGATGCATGGTCCTTGTGGAATACTGAACAAAAATAATTCTTGTATGATTAGTGGAAAATGCAGAAGCCATTATCCTCGCCCATTTTGTGAGAAAACAATGCAAGGAAAAGATGGGTATCCAACATACAGAAGGAAAAATGATGGTCATTCTGTTGAAGTACGACGAGGAAAGCTGAATAATCAATGGGTCATTCCATTCAACCCCTATCTCATATCACGATATGACTGCCATATTAATGTGGAAGTATGCTCAGGAATAACAGCAGTGAAATATCTATACAAATATATCTACAAGGGACATGATAAGGTTTCTGTATATGTCGATCATAATGCAGAACATAATGTAGTTGATGAAATCAAACAGTTCCAAGATGCAAGATGGGTATCCACACAAAAAGCAATGTGGAGAATTTTTGAGTTTGATCTGAATGAAATCGCACCTGCAGTGATAAACTTAGCACTTCATTTGCCAAACAGACAATGCATTGCATTTTCGAGGAACCACAATTTGGAAAATGTCCTGCAATCCGATCATGCATCAAAGACAATGCTTACTTAGTTTTTCCATAGATGTGAAGCTGATGAGCATGCAAAGAATTTATTGTACGGTGAGTTCCCTGAGCATTATGTTTGGGACAAACAAAAGAAATGCTGGAATAAGCGAAAAAAGAGGCAAGTCATTGGTCGCGTAAACAGTGCCAATCCAGCTGAAGGAGAACGATATTACTTGAGATTGCTATTAAATCACGTTAGAGGGCCAACTTCATTTGATCATTTATTAGCAGTTAACGAAAATATTTGCAAACTTTCAAGGAGGCTGCCCAGAAAAGTTTGTTGGAATCTGATCAGAGCATATTTGAGTGTTTGAACGAAGCTGTTACATTTCAAATGCCTCATGCTTTACGAAGGCTATTCGCAACGATTTTAGTGTATTGTGAACCTACTGATGTTATGAATCTGTGGGAAAATTGTTTCGAGGCGATGTCAGATGATTTTACCAGAGCTGGGTATTCTTCAGAAGCACTAAAGTTGAAGACATTGAAAAGCATTAATTCTTTCTTACAAAGTATGGGAAAATCTTTAGAATTGAATGATTTGCCTGGCATAGAAGACGGCATACAAGAACGAGAAAATTTGCTTGGGAACGAAGTCATTGATGAATTATCCGTACAAGTTTCACGTGATGATTACTCGACACAGTTTAGCTGAAATGTAGGGCAACTAAAAGCTTTCACGACTATAATTAACTGTGTCGAATCGAAAACCGGTGGAGTTTTTTTTGTTAATGGACCTGGAGGGAAAGGAAAAACTCATTTGTATCGAGCTTTATTGGGAAAACTTAGGTCGGAAAATCTCATTGCTCTTGCTACAGCTACTTCGGGGGTAACATCTTCTATATTACCAGGTGGTCGCACGGCTCACTCACTGTTCAAAATACCAATTGAAATACATGAGAGGAGTTTTTGCATGATATTAAAGCAAAGTGGACTTGCTGATTTGTTACGTAAAACAAATTTGATTATATGGGATGAAGCGCCAATGGCTAAGCGGTTGGCAATTGAAACGGTCCATAGAACCCTACAGGAAGTGATTAGCATTGACGACCATTTGGTGGAAAAGTTGTCGTACTTGGTGGTGACTTTATGCAAGTGTTTCCGGTTGTTCCCAGAGCCACGGTTCAAGAAACCATAGATGCAAGTTTAGCGAGGTCGTTTTTGGTGGAAGTTGTCGTACTTGGTGGTGACTTTTGGTGATTTTTTGCTCAGAGTTGGGAAAGGAAGTGAACCTACAAATGAGGCTGGCAACATACGAATTCCTAATGACATGGTAATTGATTACGACGACAATGATGAAGATGGATCTGAACAAAAGCTAATTGATACTGTATTTCCGAACTTGTCCCAATATGCTCATTCATCTTCATATATGACAAGTCGTGCTATACTCTCTACAAAGAACGAGTATGTTGACAGGTTAAACGAGAAAGTAATCCAATCATTTCCTGGAGTGGCCAGAACATCTGTCAGCTTCGGTAAAGCAGTTGACGACACTCAAAATTATTACCTGACTGAATTCTTGAACTCATTGACACCAAATGGAATGCCGCCTCATCGTTTGGTTCTAAAAAATGGTTGTCCTGTTATTTTGCTGCGAAACTTAGATACTTCTGATGGGTTGTGCAATGGTACTAGAATGGTATGCAGATGATTCGAGGACAATGTAATACATGCAGAAATTACTGTAGGACATCATTCTGGAAAGCATGTCTTCATTCCAAGAATACCGTTAGCTCCTGCGGAGAATGAAGGATATCCATTCGCATTTAAGAGAAAACAATTCCCATAACATTTGTGTTTCGCTATGACAATTAATAAAGCACAAGGACAGACCATACCGTTTGTTGGTGTTTACCTACTGCAACCTGTATTCTCCCACGGACAACTTTATGTTGCTTTATCTAGAGAAACTTCAATGTCCAAAGTTCTAATTAAGCCACAAACGAACCAAGATGTTGATGGGACGTGGACCAAAAATGTTGTCTATCATGAAATTCTAGCATTCGGTACGTTTATTTTAATTCTTTTTTTCTTCGTTAGACTTCTGTAATAGTAACTGCTTGTCTACTAAAAACATATTTTGATAATCACTGTCTACACATTGCAGGTAGTTATGGTGACAATAATAGTGCAACATATGGAGACAACACATGCGATAAAGGTAAATAATTTGTTATTCCACTAATAATGAAGCCATTGTTCCACTTCTTCAATTAAGTCAATCATTAGCTGGATTTCATCAGAATCTTCTATATTTGTACAAAGTTGTCTTCAAAAAAATGACTTCCCAAATTTCATTAATTACATTACGTAGACGATTGATAATTCTGTAAGTTTTTCGGTTCTTCTTACCTAAATCATTGCATTCTAACAAATGTATTTTTTCTAACCGGCTATCAAGAAGACTAATACATACATTTACTTTTTGAGTTTATGAAGCTCAATTTCTCTTACTTTAGATTTCATCCTAGATAAATCAAAATTCAGACACATACTTACGTTTCATGGTACCATGTTTTTGGGATAGGGAGTCAGCGCCTGAACCGAGGAAGCTAAAGAGTGAAACAATAGTATGTTTTCTTTACTACTATTCCATTAATGGTTCATGTTCAATTTCCAAATCTATGTGATATGACTACCATTATTGCTACTAGGATTGCAGAGTTCGAAAGCATTTATACGACATCAAAGTTACAATAATCGTTACCATAAACAATTCCAATTCCATAAGGTTCTTTTTTCTATACTTGATGTCTAAAAAATTAATAATTTTGGTGAACTTTTTTTGATCTGAAATCACAGTTGATAATAGATCAGATTCCTATATTGCATTTTGGAGTTGATGATCGAAGTTCTTTTGGAGCCAGGAGAGCGGTCACATTGGCTACACTTTTGGCGTAATTGTTATCTAAGTCTGGAACCATTTCTACTACCAGTTGAGAATTTAGTGACCATTATCATGCTGATGTATATCTTCTGCCCTAATTGTTTCATGCTAATGATCGACCATCTATGAAACTACTCTTTTAAACTACATATGATATGCAAATATCTCCTGGTACGCGGTGACTGAAAATTATTTAAACACTTTATAAATGTACACAAAATAAAAAAAAATACTGCTTTCACGTGCAACGCACGTGTCCTCTACTAGTATATTATAAGAGTATAGATATCTGATATTGTATATTGCAATTTTAATGGTGTCTAATTTTCAACGGTTAGGCTTTTCATGTGTGAGCGCAATTCGTTTGTTTGTATGTTAATTATAAACGACGACAAACTTAAGGTTTTGTCTTTCCTACTCAATTGTGTATAACCCAACTCCACACAAAAAAATATGTCATATTACACCATATCCCAACCATGATAAAACACATATACGTGTGTTTTTCATTAAACACGCATAACGTCAAATTTTATTGTGTAGGTAAGCCAAGACCCAAAATTATAAATTTTAGTTTAAAATGGGTTTGTTCACCAATTTCTAATAAAGGTGTTTGAATTTTTCAGGTTTTTGGTTAGTATGAATATGTAATGTTGGCTGGCCCATACCATGTTGCGATTAAAATCGATCCCCGATGGGTTGGCTCCTGCAAATTCACTGACACGAACAGTGGACTTTGAAGTAATTACAATAAATACGTTTTCAGATGTTCCCACCAATAACCAACTTCATGCAGACATACAACGACTTGGAAGAAAGCATTTATGGTATGGCATGTTGTTCAACAAGTTGGAAAAGAAAAAAACGATTTAAAAACACCAAATAATCTGTCGCTTCCTATACTACATAAATGTATATACGCAATTATTGTCACTCCACAAGCATGTCGTCCACGAAGAACAATATCATCTCCCACAAGCTTGTTGTATCCGACCAAATGTACGCTAAGATGTTCGAATTTTCAGTAATACTCATCCTTTTCACAATGCAATCTCTATTCATCGTCCAAAAAAGGGATCTAATCTTCCACTGCATAGCAGCCTCAATCTTCATCGTTTTAGCCATTCTCAAACGCTACACTTCAAGCTCATCATCATCATCATCCACTTTGTACTTGGTCGATTTCTCTTGTCTAAAGCCTCCTAATTTCTGCAGAGTCCCATCCTCGACATACCTCGAACACGCTCAAAAAGTCGATTTCCTCGAAAAAGAAAGCATCTCGTTCATGTCGAAGATCCTCTCACATTCTGGGCAAAGCGAGCAAACCTATCTTCCACCAGCTATATTCTACATCCCACCAAAGTCGAGCCAAGGAGAAGCCATCAAAGAAGTACAAATGGTACTTTTCCCAGTACTCAAAGACCTTCTTTACAAAACAAAAGTTTCACCGATGGAAATCGACGTGCTCATAGTGAACTGCAGTGGCTTCTGTCCGTCACCGTCCCTTTCTTCGATGATAGTTAACGAGTTTAGAATGAGAGAGGATGTTAAGAGTTATACGCTGAGTGGAATGGGGTGCAGCGCAAGTGCAATAGCCATAGACATGGCTGCAAATATCATGAAGACTCGAAAGAAGTGTAATGCTGTGATTCTAAGCACTGAGATACTTTCCACAGGTTGGTATCCTGGGAGAGATGAGACAATGATGGTGCTCAACTGCCTTTTTCGTATGGGTGCTGCCGCCATTTTGGTTAGTAATAAAAAGGAATTTGAGAGAAGTGCCAAGTATAAGATGGTTTGCAGTTTGAGGACTCAAAGTGTGTTTGAAGATAAAGGCTATTATGGGGCAATGAGAGAAGAAGATGGCGAGGGGTTCACTGGAGTTACGCTGAAGAGGGATATAGTGAAGGTACTAGTGTTTCTTCAGCTACCACCATTTTAATTCTTAGTTATTAAGTGTAGCAATGGACAATACATAAATATATTTACATAAGTTACCTTGGCTTATGATTAGTTAAAATGGGATTTTCCAAAAATCGTAACTGGGAAGAAGGCTACTGCTGGTAAGGTTATTTAATGGGACGACCGATGCGTTGCTTTCGTTATCACTATTTTCCGTTCGTCTCTACAGATACGTAGTAAATGGACAGATTAGTTGACGCGTCGTTTGTATGGGTACAATGTCAGTTAGTTGTCGTTAAATTTTGACTTAATTACGATTCAGGCCCCTTTTTAAGTTTTAAAATCGGATTCATGCTCTGTCAGTATAAAATTTAGTTTTAAGGACTCGATTATTGCAGTCCACTTCATTGTTATTCAGCACATCTTCATTGTTTTGCAGCTGCACTTAATTTGTTCTGCAGTACCTAGGGGTGGTTCGGTACGGTATATCGTACCAAAACTGTGATACCGTATGCCGTACCGAAATTTCGATATCGAAAAAAATCATACCATTAGCATACCAAAATTTCGGTATACCTTAAATTTTCGATACGGTATCATACCGAAATTTCGGTATGATATCGGTATCATACCTTCTATAACATTCACACGGAGGGTTTCTCACCATGCGTGTCTTGTAACTCGTTAATTCGTTGTTTCGGGTTCAGGGTTTAGGCTTTAATGTTTAGGTTTATGATTTAGAGTTCATGGTTTAGGTTTAGGATGTAGGTTCAGGGGTTAAGGTTCATGTTTAGCGTTTGCGGTTTAGTGTTTAGGCTTCATGATTTAGGTTCATGGTTTAGGGGAAAATAATAAAGGAGAAAATAATCCAAAAAAATAAAGACGAAAAAAATTGTATTTTAGCACGCACATGTGGTCCATAATTTTGTTTTCTAGCTTTCCTTACATGTGAATCTCTCATCTCTAATATTTTATCTCTTTTTATTTTAAAATATTAAAAATTTCAATTTGAACAATATTATTAATGGATACACAATGCAGCTCTTCAATTTCGCATTGAATTTGAGTGAAACTCTCTACAAAAGATCATGACTCTTTCCCTACTCATTCATTAATAAAAATACTCAAAAAAAAAAAGGAAAAATCGAAATAGTCGCTTTCTTTCGTTCCACAATGAAACTCTTTACAAAACAATGTCCCATAACAAAAATGCCTCTTCTTGTCTTGAAGTTGACAAAGAACATTGATAGATGGAATAGAAAGCTGATGGAAATTTTGATCTATTCTTTATGAAACACTTTAATTACTTATCACCCTATTATATATCGCAGGTAGCTGGCAAACTACTGAGGTCGAACATCAGACTCCTCGGCCTGAAACTACTCCCTTACACAGAAATCTTAGCCTATGTCTTCACCATGTTGAAGAATAAGACTGTGTCGAAATCTACAGAAATCACCGTACCAAACTTCAAGCGGATTATCCAACACTTTTGCTTGCCTACCTCAAGCAAAGCATTGATATTCGAAATAGGCGAAGGACTTAACCTCAATGAGAGCGACATGGAACCTGCTTTAATGACTCTTCACAGGTTTGGGAATCAATCTTCTTCTTCTTTATGGTATGAAATGAGTTATATGGAGGCTAAAGAGAGGATCAAGAAAGGTGATAGAGTTTTGCAGTTGGGTCTTGGAAGTGGACCAAAGTGCAGTAGTTTGGTTTGGGAGTGTGTTAGGCCTACTAAGGGAGAGGCTGAAAATGGGGTTTGGGGAGATGTGGTTAGTATGTACCCAGTCAAGACGGTGGACAAGACCAAGAGGGCTTTACAGTCTATCAAATGATTTTCTTTCTTGTGTTATGCTGCTATTTTCTAAAAAGATGCCGTGCCTACCGAAAAATATTTGTCACAGTAATATGATATTCGACAGTTATATATTTGCTGATAAATTATATTTGCTTTTGTTTTCACTAATCTACTTCTCGCTAAGTCTGTCTACTATTTCAATCGTCCATCTCCATCATAGTTCTTAAAACACCGGTAGAAAATGATGTATAGGCCACGTCACTCGTCAGTATGGGCGACGGTTGTGTAAAACCAGTCACACATAATAGACACGGTGGCATTATGGTAATTTTTTTAAGTTTCGGTGAACATAGGGGAAAGTTGTCTTACAGAATCCGTCGCCTATGACATTGGTAACTTTTGGGTGACGGGTTTGAACTAAAAACCCGTCGCCCAACTCTTTAACTTTAATAATTTTTTTTCAACATGGGTGACGGCAGTTTGGCGAAACAAACATCCGTCGCCCATTAATTTTATTTTTTTTAAAATATTAAGCTTTTATTTTGGGCGACGATTGTTTTGCATAGAAACCGTCGCCCATAACAATTAAAAAAAATTGGAATTCGTGCATCATGGGCGACGGTTACATGGCTTTTGGCGATTTCCGGCGAAATTCGACCGATTTCCGATCTTTCCGAGCTTGGAGAACATGGTAAGAAGTCCATTAAGCGATTCCCCTCTGTTTTTGCGATCTACGACTTTGTAATTTCGAAATTGGTAGTTTTTTTAAAATTAGGTATTCGAATTTTCGGGTTTTTCGAGCTTGTTTATGCGATTTCGTAGGCAATTCTTGTGTTATAGTTGATTTAATGTTGATATTGAGCTTGATCTTTGCGAAAATCAGGTTTTTAGGTAAAGTTTGATCAATTTTGGATTTTAGGTCGAATTGGGCGTGTCATCTCCTCTATCGGCGAATTTTCCCGGTGACGACAACTATTTTCCGACGATTCCGGGGTATGACAACGCGGTAAGATATCTCCTAACAATTTCCCTCATTGTATTTTGCGATTTATGCTTGAAATCTTCGAAAATTGAATTTTTGTATAAACTCTCTTTCGAAATTTTGGGTATTCCGTGCGTAATTTTGGTTTAATTCCTTGATATATTTGGTTTGAGGTTGACATTGAGCTTATTTTTTGTGAAATTTAGGTTTGGGTCAACTTTGGGTGATATTCGTGCTTGGGCGAATTTCAGATGATATTCGTGCTTGACTTCTACGGACGATTACGGAAGTTTTCAAACCCGTATTTTTTTATTTATATGGCTTTGTCTTTGTGAATTTAAGTTTCTACTTAAGCTTAGATACACGTTCAAGGTTTTCTCATGGTCCCCGTTTGGGACCGTTCTTAAACGTTCATTGTCGCTTAAGGATGTAAATGTGTATTTGAGCATTGATGTTGATGAAAAATTTGGTTTCCATTTCCTTTAAATGTTCTCCGGGTAGATATATGGATTGGATGTATATCCTTTTCACTTTTTTCGTCTACTTCGAGAACTGTGGGGAAATGCTGCCGAATTTTTGTCAATATAGAAGCTCAAAGGCACACTTACAAGCGGTAGTGAATGTTTAAGATGAGCTAGGTTGGAGCGATAAGGACCCTATCAAAGTCCTTCGATAGGGAAATCCGTCGGTGGAAAGTTGTGAGCAGTCCGACTTGTTTTTTTTATGACAGGTCGGTGCTGGTCACTAAGGCAATCCGTCGACACGACTTCCGGGACAAACCCCAAGACGTGGCTTGTGAGGACATGCTTGATGAACCGGGGCTACATAGGCGTCATGTTTACATCGTACTAGAGACTAGCTCGAGACGATGGCCTGATTCCGTTGTTGGATGTTGCAATGGCAGGGCTTCTTTCCGATCATCGAAGCATGTCTTAAAATGACATGTCTACGGAAGTTCTGACGAGATCACAAAGACCAGGTGTTAGTTCTGACGAGATCACAAAGACCAGGTGTTATAAAAGTGTATGGGTCCTAGAAAATATAATAAATATAGGTAGTAAGAACACACTAGACTCGATGTGCGCAAGAAATGGTGGTGGGTGGCTGAGTACCACGTAATTCAATATCTCCCGCTTGAAGCGGTGATAGTATACGTGACTCCCCGTTATTTCTTGAAACACCTGTCTTTTGTGAGACAGACGAGTGGGTAAGGCTCGGTTGTGCATGTATCGTTGGACCTAAGGTGGTGACTTGTACCCGAGAGCTAATAAAATTAGCACATGTACCTATGAGTTTTGGTCCGTAATATTTGTGAGATAAGGGAATTGGTATGGTGTCTGTCTTCTCAAAAGTTTCCAAACTATCGTCGGAGGCTATTATTGCAAGATTTTGGGTGATGTTCCGTGGTTAGATTCAGTTGGGTTTTACTGAACCGTAGGAACCATGTATCAATGTATCCGATAGGATGTGATGAGTGCTGCTTTGGATTAATCAGCAATTCCAAAGCAGGCCGGTTGAAGCGAGCACCAAGCTAGCACTAGAAGCCACTATCGCCTTTTGAAAATTGTTGACCGTTGTAGGCTCGAGATTCGTTCGTAAAGCATATTGTCCGACGGAATTCCTTTGGAGTTAGATGATGAGAGTATGAGCCCCTTTTTTGCCTTTCGTTCCCTATATATATATTTATTGATGTATTATCGTATTAATAATATAATAATATACTATAGATTATATATATAGTTTGTTCCTCCGCTCAATGCTTCTTAAAATTGAATTACTCCCCCTCAAAAGATGCATATGCGGGTTAAAATATCTTTCGAATCTCTTTCCCTAAGTTCACGCATTTAAGTATGCTCCCCCTCAGAATTTAATCATTGCTCCCTCTCAAACAAAACTAAGGTCTTTAAAATTAAAGAGTAGCTCCCCCAAATTAAGCTCGTTTTAGAAAAATGATATTTATCATTTCAGTGGGGAATAAGCGTTGTGAATCTCTCAAAGTTTTGAAAATGCATATTTAAAATATACCATTTTGATGTAGGTAGTTATTAGTTCAGTCAAAATCTCTCAAAGTTTTGAAAATGCAGATTTAAAATATACCATTTTGATGTAGGTATTTATCAATTCAGATTATATACATACGTAAAAGCTAAACGTTCAGGAATTTAGAGGTCCTATGCATAATGAAAATGTACTTATAACAGAGTATTTAGACATTTCTGCTCATGTATGCACGTGAAAATTTGAAAGTTAAAGTCTTTTTAAGCATGCATAGCTATAACATACCCTATGGTTTCAAAGTAGGTATATTATCTTTTCAGTTTCATATGCATGCCAAATTTACTACAGAATGCGTATATATATGGAGTTTACCTAGAACGTAGTTGCTCACAGTGCTTCCTTTTATCACGTAGGTGGAGCAACTTCAAACTACCATATTAAATAAATCTTTCACTCTCCATTGGCTAATTATCGCAAGTTATGTTTCTACAAGTTATCCCATGAGCTGATACGTTTGATCTATGTATGACATTCGCTATTAAACAAGTGAATTCAATTCAACATCTTTAATTATTCCACAGAGTTACTTTGCTACACTTGAATAGACGACGTTATTACATAATAATATAATAAAACCAACAACAATAATCAAAATTATTTAAAAAGCCAAATAGTAGTTGTAATAAGACTCTAAACTGAGTCCCTTTGCCTTCTCGTGACTTGCCGGGGTTTGCATCTTCCAATTTCTAATGATATTTCTGAAAATAATATATATCGATATATATGTATATATCTCATCACAAGCAAGAGATTACGAACGTCGTACCACCTCAAGAAAACTATAGCCCAAGAAGAGCATGTAATATATAGGAATGCCATGCTCTATCTTCAAGATCCATGGAAACGCCTTATTACAATACTTTTTCCAGCAATTTTTCTAAATTGTTGATGATAATTATTAAGGACGTAACATTTTACCCATTGGGGGTATTGACGAGGATTGAAACCATAGACAACATTGGGCTACTTTTTATATAGAGAAGCTGCTTTGTGGAAGTAATACTATTTTAACAAATATTGCATCATAATCCACTTACCCTAACTTTTTTTACTCCTTTTTCTTCTTAGTGTGACACGGCATGATTGATTTAATATTATTCGCCATATAGTCCAGAGATCAATGATTCGGGCGTGGCCTATAGGATTTAATATCTTTAGGCAGTTTTATTATTATTATTATTATTATTATTATTATTATTATTATTAGTATTATTATTTCACTTTTTTTGTCTACACTGTCAACCATAACCATAGTATACACTTTTTAGTACTTGTTTCACACTCAATAGCGATACATGTGCTATAATATATAAATATATAACATTAATTTATTTTAATTTAAAAACAGTTAATTGAAATTGAATTCCAATGTAATTATTCACATATATACATATATATAAATTATAAAATTAAATGTATAAGAATTAACAAAAAATAGTAATTAATTAAAAATATTAATTAAGATAGTGTGTGATTTTTAAAATTTCATTATTAATTTTTTGTGAAATTGACAGACCAAGAGGTATTTTATGGCCACCCATCTCGCTTAATAAAATAGAATAGATACTTTGATTAAGTCCAGTCTTTGGCTATTGATATGCTTTTGATAATTATGGTTAGTACTGTCAAAGCCCGCCAAAGCCCGCCAGTGGCGGGGCAGGCGCGGGTAAGCCCGCCTCCTGGCGGGCTTGGAAATTTAAGGCCCGCCCCGCCTGCGGGCGGTTAGCGGGCCTGGCGAGCTTAGCCCGCCAATTTCAAAAAAAAAATAAAATAAGAAAAGTAAGAGAAAATAATAAAAATAAACAAAAATAAAGAATTTAAGTTGGAAAAAATATCTAATTTTATAAACGTTTTTATATTAATTTATTTATGTTATTAATTACCAATTAAAGGTTAAAAATTTAAAAATCATCATAATTTTATCTTATATTTTACAATAATAATATAATATTTACTTTTACGGCGGGCTTGCCCGCGGCCGGCACGGGCATGCCCGCTCAGGCGGGCCTAATTAGAGCCCGCTCCGCCACTTTGACAGCTCTAATCGTGGTGGGTGGACTTTTAATTTGATACGAGTATGTTTAACACAACCAATGTGTGCAAATCAATCAAATTATTTATATTTTTAAATTAAATATTAAGGATAAATTATAGTAAATTTGTAATATCAAAATACAACAGAACAATATTACAGTTTATATCCACCAACGCTATTTGTATAAGAGTATAGATAATTATAACCCATTAATTAATGTTGAGAGCTTTTGACAACCTTTTTTCTTTTTTATCATTCGAGCCCCACACCAACTGGTACTTTTTTTTTCCCACTAAGTGAGCGTTACGTGTCCGGTAATAATGAGAACTTCTATATTTACGATAATTTTAATCATCTTCAACCGAAAAATTAAAGCTTAATTAATTTTTTATCATTAATTTCTTGCACGAACCATTGGATTGGACTTTGTAGTGAGTTCTTGCTTGGAAATGCACCAAACGTACAAGTAAAGCAAAGACTATATCAAATCGTCTTTTTTTTTTTGTGTTGCTTTATTTATTATTACACTAGTGGAACCAACAAAGCAGCATTGTCCTTCATGTTTAAGAATATTGATTCTTCGTTTTGACTAGTCTTTTCATTCATTTGGTTTACTTCATGAGTTAAACGTCGCCATGTAATAACGAGCCTAATTAGAATAATAAAAAAGAAAGTAAAAAGGATGAATGATATGTTAACTCCATACTAATATACCATGAGGAGATGACTACATCGGAGCAATCGAAAATGTTATATAGAGCTGCAAGATCCTTTCCGCAAATGCTTGTAATGGTTCTGTTAATTACATTTGGTGAGTATGATATCCAAGAGATATTGATATTACTAATTGAGCCCAATATGATTGAGGCTTTCATGGAACTAGTACTTTCTTACACACCCGATGTGTGTGCTTCAAATATAACTATACTAAAATTATTTTAAATTTTAAAATCATAATTTCTACTGCTTAAGATGATATATAAATTTTAAATATATAAAAAGAAACTTAGTTTTAGAGGCATAAGTACAGTAAATAAAAAAATTAGGAGTGATATGAGAATTACTTAATTAATTAAATTATAAATGAGGGACTAATTTGAAATAATTTACAGACCAAATTGGACAGTTTTTATCCACCCCTCACCAATTATATAATATAAGGTCATCTCCAACCATTTCTCTATAGAGTTGCTACAGTACAATTCCTCTATATATAAAGTGTGAATAGTATCTATTAACTCCAATCATTTCCTCTATATCTTACTCTATACATAATATTTATATTTTCCATTATGTAAATTTACAAATAAATTTTCATGATGATATAAATATTTGTTATGATAATGTAATACCCGTAAAATCTAATTACGGGATTTACGACATAATTAGAAATGGAAGATATTTAAGTAGAGTTAGATGAGTTGAATAATGATTATTAAACTTAGAAAATTTTGGCGAACACTTATACGCAACATGGACTAGTGTTAGCCAATAAATATGCATATGTATTATATGACTGTATGACTGCATATTACATGAATTATGTAATCATATGCTTATGATGTGATCTAACGAATAACTGATCGGAGTATTAGAGAAATTATTGGATTAAGATAGAAAACACACTGATCTCTGAAAAGAAAAAAACTTAGATATCAATTAAAACAAAATTTGGAACTAGTAAGATTTCGAAACCATTGAAGCCAAAACTTATGAAGTTCAAAATTATAAAACTCGAAATGCTGTATACCATTAACCCTAGCTCGAGATTTATAAATTCCGAGACATGAATGTCGAAATTGGAAAATGTCGAGTTGAGGAAGAATCTCGAGATCTTTAATCTCGAAATCAAAAAATATCGAATGATGTCGAAATTATAGAATGAATGTTGCTAAATGAGGACCTCGACATACTAGAATTTCGAAGGAATGGTGAACATCGAGTGAACCTAATAGGAATTTGATCGCGTGTGTGTATATTTAAATTAAAAGATCATGCGAGTACGTCAAGTAATAATTAAAACGAATATATTATAACTAGAATCACGCGCGATAGGCAGTGTACCTATCGTTTGTAATATAGCTATAGCGAATATCCGAGTATCGAACACGAGGAATAAATTGAGTACTAGTATTAACCTATCGACTCGATATTTAACCTAAATAAAATAACAGGATTTGTTTATATTACGAACTAACTTAACAGAGCAATTTAAAGGATCGAAAGACTAAGAAACACAACTAGAAGTAACAAGAGTGACTTAAGATGACAAATATGTGTCCGGGATTCGAATCCCGCTGAGTTTTGTTGGCTAAGGCTTACGGAATATCGCCTACGTGATTATCGACTAAATCGCAGTAATTTCCTACCCACTCACGGATTTGCTGTCGCCCTAAACGTTCGTGGGGATCTAAATTCAGCGATTACTAGACGGCGAGGATCGAGTATTTGCTGTCGCCCTATACTCGAATCCTAACGTCTACGAACTGCCTAATCGTTATTTAGCTGTCGCCCTAAACGATATACCACACATGCATATCAACACATAGACATATTGATACGAAGAAACAACATCATAGAACGATAAATAGTCGAATACACGTGTTCACGATTATCCTACGCCTTAACTACAACATAACCCAACGTTAATCTATTCCCAAACACACAAGAGGGTTAGCTACTCATATTAAGCATAACAACAACGAGATTCAAAGGAAACGAAGATAAAGAACTCATAAAACCTCCCTAAGAAGTAGTATGGCGTTTCTGAGGTGGAGCTCTCGTTCCTCGATCGACTGGGCGTGGCTACGTTGTTGGATCGTCCCTTCAGCTTCTCCGAATCACAAGGTTGCTTCTAGTGTTCTTCCTCCTTCCTTTTCTCTCAATTTTCGTCTCTATCAAGTTGTTCTTCAGTTCTAAGGAAAGCTCCCCTTTTATGCTTCGAAAATGGGCTAAAACCCTGAAATTAGGCATGTTCACGGCCTCTTAACGGGCCTTCACGGCCGTGAAGGCGGCTAAAAACCCTATTTCTTGACTTCCTGGCACGAGTCACGGCCTCGTGCACCGATCTTCACAGCCGTGACGGCGGCTTAAACCCTAAATATTGACTCTCTGGAGAGGGTCACGGCCTCTTGCATATAGGTTCACGGCCGTGACAGTGAATAGCATAGCGGTTGCTTAGTCTCTGCCGCGAGTCACGGCTTTTGACATGAGTATTCACGGCCGTGACACGTTCCTTAAAACTCTCTGTCCACGTTCACGGCTTCTTACATGAGCGTTCACGGCCGCGACACTGGATCTTGAGCTCACTGCCCACGTTCACGGCCTTGTGCAAGGTGATTCACGGCCGTGACTGTTGGAACTTTTTCTCCTTGAGCTTACTGCCCTCGTTCACGGCCTCTTGCAAGATAGTTCACGGCCGTGACTTATTACTGGCAGCTTCAAACTTTGCCGTTTTCGCGTCGTTTTCGCCTCGTTTTCGTTCCTCTTTTCTCGATAATCATTCGAAGGTCGACCCTAACTTTGTAGAAAAACACCTACAATATTTAAATGAGTGTAAATAGAGCCAATAAATGCATGGAATGATCAAAAGTTTCCTATTATAACCCAAATAAACATAACAATAAACGTATTAAAATACGTTTATCAAACCTCCCCACACTTAAGCTTTTGCTTGTCCTCAAGCAAATTAAAAAACAGAAAAGGTTATCAAGATAACGGCACGACCATTCACAATTCACCAACGCAGATGGAAAACACAAAATGGAATCAAGCAAGCAATTATGGACACTGCAAAAAATAATCAGCACTAATCGACACGAATTTCCTTAGCACTACTAATCGAGATCCACACCTCGCAGGGATTCACTCAAATCACTCAGTGTATAGGCTAAAAAAATCGGTGAATCACTCAATTCATGCAATAATCTAGTCTAAACCATATGCTTGCAAGTCAATCGCACGTCTACTACTTAAAGCAATTAGCATGAATCAGAAGGTCTTTTTCGGGTTAAATGGGTTCAGATAGTATTGAAGTGGTAATGGAATCACATATGAGTAGCAGTCGTGTCGATCTTCATGTCATTGTCTAAAGCACGCCAACAATTAGCCTTTCTGATTACGCCGTCTTCAAATTCTTATTTTTGCTGCGTTCCACGATGCCTTTCTTCTTCCAGTCTATAAATGAGGGGATGATGTGGAAAACACGAGACTGGAAGATTATCAGAGGAAAGGTTCTTTTTTTTTTCGCAACAGCTTATTCTCCTCATGCTTCACTTCTCCAAATTTTTTTTTCTTTTTATTTTCTTTTTTTTTCAACAAACTGTTCACTTCCGGCGGGCCGTCATCTCTGCGCTTTTCAACTTTGACATTTGACTTTCACTTCCGCTTAACTCGGGTTCAAATGATCTCTGGAGGCTTATTTAGGTCAGAGGGTTATGATATACGAGGTGTAAGGAATAAATAGGCTTAGGCACAAAGTGGCTAACTACGGTGATCAGTCGTGGTCGGGAACTTTGGCCGTGGACTTATTTCCTAATGCCTTCGTCATATTCATACAAAACATACTATAGCAATTTCAATGCGTATCAAACAAGCAAGTTCTAGAGAGACGTAAATTATGCACTACTCACACAACCAAGAAAAAATAAGCAAAAGCTCGTCAGCTCAAACTCTCACAACGGAACATGGATTATGTGTGTGAATCTCTCAAAGTAACACTATATCTATTCATGCTGAAAAGATTAAATCACTGATGCATGTCTTTATCGCTCACTAGACACCCTAATATGCAATCCACATTGAGATGAATGCAAATAATCATGCCAAACTTTTATAAATTTAAAAGCCCAAAACATGTCATAAAAAATTTTCACGTAACTTTTCAACAAAATTTCTTAACAAAATTCCCCCTCCCCACACTTAAGATTCACGTTGTCCTCAACGTGTAAAAGAAATAACAGGTAGGTAAAAGAAGTTGAAAAGAATGTGACTCCCCTGAAAAATTGGTGTGGCGCTGCCTCTATCATTTGATGTAGTTTGAACATGGTTGCTTCACTGATTGTGAATATTTTGGGTCGTAGTCTGAATTCGTGTCACGTTTCCTGTAACCACTTAATAAGAAAATTAAATGTACGATGGAAATAAAAAGTAATAGCAAAAACGAGTCATAATCATCAAAAAGTGTCGTGATGACTAAACCAAACACACAAAGTGTTTTACAAAAGAAAAATCCCAACTGAAGTCGGAACTAAGGTGGTGGTGGTGAGGGCTGCCGAGGGCGAAGGAACGCCAGCGACTCCTGTGATCGCCTGACCGCGTCGTTCATGGCTTTAAGGGCCTGCTCATATCGCTGTTGCTCCTCGCGGTAGCGTCGGTGGGCTTCCTCGTTTCGACGCTCATACTCTTCCTGGCGCCGTCGTGTCTCCTCATCGCGTCGAATGGCCTCCTCGTTGTAGCGTAGCATGTCCTCGCGCAGTGTGTGAAGGTCGGCGACTGAGGCAAAACGAGCAACCCCTGATGATTCGCCCTCGTGATAACCAGAGGAATGGGAAGTGCCGGCAGCGTCGGAGTGAACTGGGAATGGCCCCACGCCCTCAATTTGTAGTGGCTCTGGGTATGCGTCGCCCAGGTCTGTCTGCCCATAGTAGACCTCGTGCCAGACGTAAACCTTGTTCGAGCGAGACAAGTGGGAGCCTTGATCAACATTTTCATCTTCACCATCATATCCTCATTGACCGGATTACGCCCGCCCAGAATCTCCATCTCCGGTGGATTTTTTGGCCATAGGTTAAGGCCTTTGATGATCCTAGTAACAAATGGCGCTACTGCGATCTTCCCGTGGCTACGAATGTCGGCCTGTGCCGCGAAGGCGTGCTTCAGGGCCATTCCTAGGTGTACGTGTTCCCCGCGCTGCATCTTGAGTAAATAGAAGAGGTCGCGAAGGCCTATCGCGCCGTGTGAATCGCCCCTAGGTGTGAGCGAAGTCGTCAGGAGCCGGTGGATATATCGCAGGCCAGGGCTCCTGAGCGACGAGGCCTTCGACGTTTTGACGCTGAAGGGGGGCTCGCCGGGTCTCGTAATCTCTGCCCAACCGGCCTGTCGGACATCCGGGTTTTCCAGATAATTCTTGTAGTATAAGTCTTGTAGTCCTTGATGCCCGTAAGGTAGCTCCGGTGTTCCAATTGCACGGCAGAAGTCTTTAATAGTAACCACCTCCTCCGTGTTAAACGCCCGGAATGTGATCTTGTTCCGGCCAAATTCTTCGTGGGCGAAGGTGGACAGGAACTCCAGTGTCAGCTCCTTATATCCCGGCTCGTCCATACCCACTCAGTGACAGGTAGCCGGCCACCTGCTGGTCAATGTTGTACTTTTCCAGCGTGTCGTGGTCAATTTGGTCGGTCGGGATGAACTCCGTGTTCTTTAGCCTGTTGTAACGGGCCTGGTGCGTCTCGTCGTCAAACTGCCCCATAGACTCTAGCAGTGACGGTGTGCGGCTCGTGCTTGGGCCTCGACATTGACGACTCGTTGATGCAGATGAGCGGCTTCGACCCATAGTACCTAGAAGTCCAAATGTTAGTTGGCGAGAAAAAGATAATCAACACAGCTCGACTCGACCAACGTAGCGACAAAATTGACAATTCTAAAGCAAGAACATATGAAGATTCAAAGCGGCATTTTGTCGAACACATAATAGACCAACTAAAATACTCATTCAAATCGCAATAATCGATTAACCAAGCATAATCTGCAACTTCAAACGATGAATCAACGCTAAGTAAACCATTAAACGCAATCAATTCCGTTCCAAATTCCAAAATTCCCCAATTTGTAAAATTAGGGTTTATCATTCCCAAATGAAAATTATTGGACGGAATCAAGAAATTAATCGAACCCAAGGCATTCAAAGCATATATCTAACCATAAAGATCAATACAAATACCAAAGTAGGTCCAATTTTGGGAATCCCCAATTCCGAAATTAGGGTTCCTCACCCATGACGCACGAAAATTACAAATCCATCAAGCCCAACACGTTTATAGCATAAATGTAGTAATGAGAGAGCATTGTAAACGTCAAAATCGATCTCACCTTCGAAAAATCCTCAAATTTCGCAAAGATGGAGTTTTGGAGACAAAAAACACATACCTTGTTGATGTAATCGCGTTGAATTAGGTGCGAAATGAGTTGGGCGGCGGAGATGTGATGAATTTGGAGTGGAAGAGCTGAAGAATCGCTGATCTTTCGTTGATTTTGAAGTGGAGAAGACGAAGGGTGTTGAAATGAAGGTATAATAAGGTAAAATCCGTCACCTTCACGGCCGTGAACGGCAGTACCCAGGCCGTGAAGACGAGCAGTGCACTACTATCAGCAAAGTCACGGCCGTGATCGATGGAGTCATTGGCCGTGACTTCGGGCAGTGAGTTAAGCCCGTCTATGTCACGGTCGTGACTTTCAAGACACAGGCCGTGACTCTTATTTATTTATTATTTATTTTTTTTATTTTTTTATTTTTATTATTATTTTTTTATTTTTATTATTATTTTTTTATTTTATTTATTTTTATTTTTTTTTTATTTTAGTTTGTCACGGCCGTGACGGTTAACCCTCTGGCCGTGACTTGAGACAGTGCGCGAAATGTGTTGTGATACTAACATTCACGGCCGTGAGTGCTTGAGCAAAAGGCCGTGAGGAAGGGCAGTGCGTGTTGGCGCGCCAAGTCGCGGCCGTGACTTGTGAGTCATTGGCCGTGACTTGCTTCTTTTTTTTTTTCAAAATATTTATTATTATATTTTTTTTATTTTTATTTTTATTTTATTTTTTTATTTATTTATTTTTTTTAATATATATTATTTATTTCTCGCAGGCGTCACGGCCGTGAGGTGTACCCCTCTGGCCGTGAATGGAAGCAGTGAGCGATATTTAATGTTGATCAAGCATTCACGGCCATGAATAGCTAAGTACTCAGCCGTGAATAGGAGCAGAGAGTGTTTGCCCGTCAAAGTCACGGCCGTGACATATGAGTAATTGGCCGTGAATGCAGACCTTTTTTTTTATATGAGACTCATTAGTTATTTAATATATATTTTAACTATGATTGACACGCAATCGACGATTTTTTCGATAACGATTGGCACGAGGAGAAATCTGATAATCGACAAGGGAAATATCACTTTCTCACGCGGCGTCAGACCATTCAAGTCAAAAATTCGTCTGTATCATTTATGGGATTTGCTGATATGACAATGATATTTTTGTGCCGTTCATGCCTATAAATAGACAGTGGTAGAACAACACAATAGCATCATCTACCATACACCCACGTCTTTAACAATCTTATTTTAGAAAGAGTTATCTAGCCACTATGAATTGGGGACAGCAGCAAGGTCGTGAGGATGAGAGTGAGGAATATGCAAGGATTCGTCGTAATTTAGATATGGTATCACTCTACCTTGCTCTTCTTTTGGGCTTGTTTGGAGTTTTACTTGCTTTCGTGTGTTGGGTTATCACAAGGTGCACTTGTGTGTAACCCGCCCTTATGAAGCAAAATAAACTATTGTTCTGTCTTTTGCGTTATTCGCTGTTTTAATTTGCTTTTGTGTTGGTCTTTCACACGTTGTAATGGTATTGTAACCATCGTTTATGAACTAAAACTATCGTTCCTATCTCGTCTCTAGACTCTGCGTTGTACCCATCTTCAATGTTTGTAATAAACTTATTATTAATTAAAATATTACTGTTATTATTATTGTTGTTGTTTTATTTAATTTAATTTATATAAGTTTTAGGTTATTAATTAATATTATTATATATATATTTATTTTATTTTTTTTATTTTTTTATTTTTAATTTATAATGCTTTAAACATAAATAAAAATACCTGGGTTGCCTCCCAAGAAGCGCTTCTTTAACGTCGTGAGACGTACCCTTTTTCGTTCTATGATAGCTTGAAATCGAGGTACATGACCTCCTTTGTTCCTGTGTCTGCTCCTCCTCCGTAGTAATGCTTCAGTCGATGGCCATTAACCTTGAAATTTCCCTGCTCAACATTTGAAATTTCGACAGTACCATAGGGAAAAACACGAGTAACTGTAAAAGGTCCAGACCAACGAGATCTTAGCTTTCCGGGAAAAAGTCTAAGACGAGAATTGAAAAGGAGGGCTTGATCCCCCTCTTGAAATTCTCTATGTTGCTTGATCTTCTTATCGTGATACGCTTTTGAGCGCTCCTTATACATTTTTGCATTGTCGTATGCCGACAAACGCCATTCATCAACCTCATTGATCTGGAGCTTACGTTTTTCACCGGCTTGCACCAAATCGAGGTTTAGGGATTTTATCGCCCAGTAGGCTTTATGTTCTAGTTCAACAGGAAGGTGACATGCCTTTCCGTAAACTAGTCGATATGGGGTAGTGCCTATTGGCGTCTTATATGCAGTCCTATATGCCCAAAGTGCGTCGTCAAGCTTATTCGCCCATTCCCGTCGATTCCCATTTATAGTTTTCTCTAGAATGCGCTTCAGCTCACGGTTCACTACTTCTACTTGACCACTAACTTGGGGGTGGTATGGGGTGGATAGGCTGTGTCTAACACCATAACGTTCTAACGTGCGTGCAAACTGGGTGTTACAGAAATGTGTACCCCTATCACTAATAATGCACCTAGGCGCCCCAAAACGTGAAAACAATGCTCGAAGAAATCTAACGACTACCCTAGCGTCGTTCGTGGGTAAGGCTTGCGCCTCGGCCCATTTAGACACATAATCGACCGCAACTAGGATGTACTTATTATTGTACGAGCTAGGAAATGGTCCCACAAAATCTATACCCCAAACGTCGAAAATTTCACAAACTAGGATGAAGTTCTGGGGCATTTCGTCTCGTTTCGAGAGAGTACCTGCGCGCTGACACTGATCACAAGTGTCAACGTACCTTTGGGCGTCCTTGAATATCGTGGGCCAGTAGAATCCGCTTTCCAACACCTTCTGAGCGGTTCTGTTGGCTGCGTAGTGCCCTCCGGTCGGTCCATTGTGGCAGTGCCTCAGGATCTGTGTCGTTTCTGGAACGGCAACGCATCGTCGTATCACCTGGTCTGCACATCGCCTGAAAAGATATGGGTCTTCCCAAAAGTAGTATCTCAAGTCAGAAAAGAATTTCTTCTTTTGCTGACTGGTATACTCCTTTGGTAGGACCCTCGCAACAAGATAGTTAGCGTAATCTGCAAACCAGGGAGTGACTTCACTTACCACCTGTATTGAGTAAAGATGCTCGTCTGGGAACCTATCTTGTATCGGCCTTCCGTCCTTGTGGTATATTTCGGACTCCTCCAGTCGAGAGAGGTGATCCGCCGCTAGGTTCTCACCCTTCTTATCCCGAATCTCAATATCGAACTCTTGCAGTAGTAGGATCCATCTGATTAGCCGTGGCTTGGCATCGGGCTTTGCTAACAAGTACTTAAGAGCAGAATGGTCAGTAAAAACGATAACTTTGGATAGGATAAGATATGACCTGAACTTGTCGAAAGCAAACACGACAGCCAACAGCTCCTTTTCGGTGGTCGTATAATTGGCTTGGGCTGCGTCTAACGTCTTACTCGCATAGTAGATCGGCCTGAAATGGTTGTCCTTACGCTGCCCCAACACGGCTCCAACTGCATAGTCACTAGCATCGCACATTAGTTCAAAGGGCAGCCCCCAGTCAGGGACGACCATAATAGGTGCTGCGATAAGTCGCTCCTTAAGCAAATTGAAAGCATGCAAGCACCCGTCATTAAAATCAAACGGGGCATCTTTTTCTAGCAACCTAGACATGGGTCTTGCGATCTTCGAAAAATCTTTAATAAACCTACGATAAAACCCCGCATGTCCTAGAAAGCTCCTTATGGACTTCACGTTCGAGGGAACGGGCAATTTTTCTATCGTCTCTAACTTAGCTCGGTCCACTTCGATTCCTTTAGAGGAAATCTTATGACCGAGAACTATACCCTCTCGAACCATGAAGTGACACTTTTCCCAATTAAGTGCTAAGTTTGTTTCCTCGCATCGTGCGAGTACGAGTTTCAGATTTGACAAACATGCATCAAACGAGGAACCGAACACAGAAAAGTCGTCCATAAATACCTCCATTACCTCACCTACCAGTTCGTCGAATATGGCCATCATGCATCGCTGGAAGGTGGCTGGGGCATTGCATAAGCCAAATGGCATCCTTCGGTACGCGAACGTTCCGAACGGACAAGTGAACGTGGTCTTTTCCTGGTCCTCGGGTGCTATGGGGATCTGTAGATAACCTGACAAACCATCTAGGAAACAGTAAAATGAGTGACCGGCGAGTTTTTCTAACATCTGATCAATAAATGGTAAAGGAAAATGATCCTTTCTAGTTGCATCGTTCAACTTCCTGTAGTCGATGCAGACGCGCCATCCAGTCACCGTCCTCGTCGGAATCAGCTCGTTCTTGTCATTGGTGACGACCGTCATGCCTCCCTTCTTTGGGACTACTTGAACCGGGCTGACCCATGCGCTGTCTGAAATGGGATAGATCATATTGGGCTAGCAGTTTGATCACTTCCTTCTTTACCACGTCCTTCATATTGGGGTTGAGCCGCCTTTGGCGTTGAGCGACCGGCTTGAAATCGTCCTCCATGAGGATCTTATGCGTGCAGTAGCTCGGGCTGATACCCCTTATGTCAGATATTTTCCACGCCAAGGCCTTCTTGTGTGCTTTTAACACATCCAAGAGCTGGCCCTTCTGTCCGTTGTCTAGGCTCGACGAGATGATGACTGGTAGCCCTCCATTGCTGCTAAGGAACGCGTACTCGAGGTGGTCGGGCAGCGGCTTCAACTCTAGGACCGGTGGCTCCTCAACCGAGCTCTTTTCTTTGTCCTCTTCGCTGCTCTCGTCGATGGCTATGATAGGCTCGTCGACCTCCTCCCCACACTCGTCGATTGCCATAAGTGCATGCATGTCCTGCTCGCCGACCTGTGACAGACCTTGCACAGAAAAGAGAAAATCGTGCTCAAACACGTCTAAAAAATAGCATTTATCGTCTTGCTCATTACTCTTTTTCATCGAATCTGCCATACTAAATGTAACCTTTTCTCCATCTACTGTCAACGTCAATGTACCATTCCTAACGTCTATCATGGTTTCTCCTGTGGCTAGGAACGGTCTGCCTAATATCAACGGGACATTATCATCCTCCTCCATGTCTAAAATAACAAAATCAGCAGGAATTACGAACTTGTCCACTTTAACTAGAACGTCCTCGATAACACCTCGAGGATACTTCAACGATCTATCGGCTAACTGCAAGCTCATCCTAGTGGGTCGTGGCTCACCTAATCCTAAGCGCTTAAACATTGAATATGGCATTAAATTAATGCTAGTACCTAGGTCAGCTAACGCACGCTCAACAACTAAGTCTCCTATAAGACAGGGAATAGTAAAACTCCCTGGGTCCTTAAGCTTCTTAGGGATCTTGCTTTGGAGTATCGCCGAGCACTCTCCTCGCAGGCATACGGTGGAGACATGTTCGAGCTTCCTTCTGTTCGTCAGTAGGTCCTTCAAGAACTTAGCGAAGCTAGGCATCTGCGTAATAGCTTCAACAAAAGGTAGGTTAATATGCAATTCCTTATACATACTCATAAATTTACCAAATTGTGCCTCGTCTTTATCCTTCTTTAGTCGGGCTGGGTAAGGAATTTTTGGCTGGTATGGCTTCACCGGTGGCCGCTCGATCTCCTTCGCCTTTTCTTTCTCAGGCTCGACCTTCTCCTTCTCAGCTTCAGCTTTCTCAATATTGTCGCCTTTGCCCATCTCCATTTCTGGCTCGTCGTGGACCTCGACCTCAGCTTTATCATTTGATTTCTTCTTGGGAGGTACCTCTTGCAACTCTCTTCCGTTTCTCAGGGTGACCGCCTTGCAATACTCCTTAGGATTTGGTTCGGTATAACTTGGGAGTGATCCCTGAGTTCGCTCAGCCAACTGCTTCGCCATTTGGCCCACTTGCTGCTCCAATTTCTTGATAGAAGCGTCGGTATTCTGGGCACGTACTTCTATGTACTCCTCCATCTTATTCATCCGACTCTCGTGGGCTTGTGTGGTGTTGCTGAAATTGGTGATGAGCGTCTTCATCATATCCTTCATTTCCCTAATGTCGTCGGACCCCGACCCTGCAGATGTATTCTGATACGGACGTGATGTTCCTCCTTGGAAACCAGAAGATCTAGGTTGGAATCCCGGTGGTCCTTGGGCGTTGTGGTTTTGGTTCCCATATGATAGATTTGGATGCGCGCGAGGTTGAAAACTTCGCTGGCTTGGTAATTTCCCATATAGTCCACGTGTTCCAGTGATTGTCCAACTTGGCACTCCGAGGTCTCATGAGCTGCACCACAAATCTCGCATTGTGGTGTATATGGCTTCTGAGGCGATGGGCTTGTCATCACGGCATGTATTGGTTGTGTTTGCCCGGCCATTGGGAGTAGTGTGTTGATCACTGTCTGGAGCTGGGAATTGGTAGTTGCAATCTGCTGTTGCAACGCCTCAATCTTGGCATGTGTAGCAGTCTCCTCGCTCACCCCAAACACTCCTGGAGTCTTAATCCTCGTATTGCCTCTCATGAAACTGTTCCTCGAGTAGTCTTCGATTAGGTTCCAAGCGTCTGTAGCATTGAGCTTTACGAGCCCTCCTCCCGCGGCTCCGTCTAACATATGAACTGTTTGATCATTGAGGCCCTCATGAAATCGGTTGATCATAGCGACCTTCGACATCCCGTGTTGTGGACATTTCTTCAACAGGGATTTGTACCTCTCCCACACTTCGTAAAGATTCTCTGAATCCTTCTGGTGAAAAAGGGAAATCTCCGTCTTCAACCGTAATACCTTTGACAGTGGGAAGTAATGGCCGATGAATGCTGCTCGTAGTTCTTCCCACGTAGTGATCGATCTGGGCGGTAACATCTCCAACCAGTCCTTCGCCCTGTACTTGAGTGAGAATGGAAACAACATTAGTTTAATCGCATCACTCGGGACCCCATTAATCTTAATGGTGTCTGTTACTGTAAGAAAAGCCTTCAGGTGAGAGTACGGATCATCATCGGGATTTCCTTCAAACTGGGCCGTCTGAAAGATCGTCTGAAGCCAGGCGTGCTTCAGCTCGAAATTGTTGTTCTCGATCGGCAGAATAACGATTGCCGATTCAGTTCCGCCGAGGGAGGCACTCTTGAGTAGGTCTTGTAGAGATTGTTCCTCTTCTTGGTCCTGGTGAACCGGTACTCTGCGTTCAGCCATCTCGACTTCTGTCTCTCGACCGTCTACAGATGCCTCTGTTCGAGAATTCTCTGCCGACTCCTGAGAGTTGTCCTCTGAGTAGCTTACTAACGCTTCTTGATAGTTACTAGCCGTGCCTTCTGAATTGTATCTGAGTTGCCTTCGCAATTTCCGCTCGAAATCTGGATCTCCTTCAACAATTGGACCCGATGGGTGGCTTCGGGTCATCCACCGCTGAATTGCACCTTCAGTAAGCGAGACTGAAATTTAGCGACGAACTAAACAAATACGTAGAAAAGGCAACGAGACTAATAATGATGTAGAAACAAATAACGCAATTAACCAAAAACTGGGAAAATAGCTAAATTACCGAATTAGGGTGTTCCTAATATCAATCTATTCCCCGGCAACGGCGCCAAAAACTTGATCGCTTGCGTGTGTGTTTAAATAAAAGATCGTGCGAGTACGTCAAGTAATAATTAAAACGAATATATTATAACTAGAATCACGCGCGATAGGCAGTGTACCTATCGTTTGTAATATAGCTATAGCGAATATCCGAGTATCGAACACGAGGAATAAATTGAGTACTAGTATTAACCTATCGACTCGATATTTAACCTAAATAAAATAACAGGATTTGTTTATATTACGAACTAACTTAACAGAGCAATTTAAAGGATCGAAAGACTAAGGAACACAACTAGAAGTAACAAGAGTGACTTAAGATGACAAATATGTGTCCGGGATTCGAATCCCGCTGAGTTTTGTTGGCTAAGGCTTACGGAATATCGCTCCTACGTGATTATCGACTAAATCGCAGTAATTTCCTACCCACTCACGGATTTGCTGTCGCCCTAAACGTTCGTGGGGATCTAAATTCAGCGATTACTAGACGGCGAGGATCGAGTATTTGCTGTCGCCCTATACTCGAATCCTAACGTCTACGAACGGCCTAATCGTTATTTAGCTGTCGCCCTAAACGATATACCACACATGCATATCAACACATAGACATATTGATACGAAGAAACAACATCATAGAACGATAAATAGTCGAATACACGTGTTCACGATTATCCTACGCCTTAACTACAACATAACCCAACGTTCATCTATTCCCAAACACACAAGAGGGTTAGCTACTCATATTAAGCATAACAACAACGAGATTCAAAGGAAACGAAGATAAAGAACTCATAAAACCTCCCTAAGAAGTAGTATGGCGTTTCTGAGGTGGAGCTCTCGTTTCTCGATCGACTGGGCGTGGCTACGTTGTTGGATCGTCCCTTCAGCTTCTCCGAATCACAAGGTTGCTTCTAGTGTTCTTCCTCCTTCCTTTTCTCTCAATTTTCGTCTCTATCAAGTTGTTCTTCAGTTCTAAGGAAAGCTCCCCTTTTATGCTTCGAAAATGGGCTAAAACCCTGAAATTAGGCATGTTCACGGCCTCTTAACGGGCCTTCACGGCCGTGAAGGCGGCTAAAAACCCTATTTCTTGACTTCCTGGCACGAGTCACGGCCTCGTGCACCGATCTTCACGGCCGTGACGGCGGCTTAAACCCTAAATATTGACTCTCTGGAGAGGGTCACGGCCTCTTGCATATAGGTTCACGGCCGTGACAGTGAATAGCATAGCGGTTGCTTAGTCTCTGCCGCGAGTCACGGCCTTTGACATGAGTATTCACGGCCGTGACACGTTCCTTAAAGCTCTCTGTCCACGTTCACGGCTTCTTACATGAGCGTTCACGGCCGCGACACTGGATCTTGAGCTCACTGCCCACGTTCACGGCCTTGTGCAAGGTGATTCACGGCCGTGACTGTTGGAACTTTTTCTCCTTGAGCTTACTGCCCTCGTTCACGGCCTCTTGCAAGATAGTTCACGGCCGTGACTTATTACTGGCAGCTTCAAACTTTGCCGTTTTCGCGTCGTTTTCGCCTCGTTTTCGTTCCTCTTTTCTCGATAATCATTCGAAGGTCCTACAATATTTAAATGAGTGTAAATAGAGCCAATAAATGCATGGTCCTATTATAACCCAAATAAACATAACAATAAACGTATTAAAATACGTTTATCAGAATTCCTTAAATGAGAGGGAAAGGCTTAGTCATCAACGTGTCACATCACTCACACATCCCTAAGCTTTAAACCTTATCATATAACGATTTATCATCAAAAGAAAGAACATAAGGAGAAAAGAACTCTATTAAACATAAAAGAGAGAGAACCCCGTATAACTCTCACAAGTTAATAACGAGCAAGAGAAGTTCATTACCAGCAAAGGAGTATCAATCAAATTCAAAGCCTAACACCTCGAAAATTTTACTGGGAAGAAGGTATAACTGATTTTAATTTCATATTTACATTTCTATATTAACATGTTATATGTATATTTCTATCTGGAATCAGTAAATCCCTATTAAGTATTCCATATGAACTTAGGAATTAAGGCGTATTTTTGTTAGAGTTAACATGTTTTGAAGAAAACTTTAATCATAGGTACTGATTTAGGGTTTTTACTTTGACACCATGGTCAGTTCTTGAAGATTTGAGAATTATTAAGATCCATACGATTCTCAGTTGGGTAAATATCGAAACAGGTTAAGTGTTGTAGAAATAAATTCGAGTTCAAGGATAAGAATAGAAGATGTCGAAATCGTGTAGTGCTTAATTTAACTCGATATCTAATTTTGAAATCAATTTCGAAATGTTATATAAAAATCTCGAGATCAAACTCGAGATTCATGTCAAAATTGTTCGTTGATTAATCTCGAGATCTAAGTATAGAAATTATATCGAAATATAGTTTGATATTAATCTCGAAGTCCTTCTCGACATCCATCTTGAAATTTAACTTAGGCACGAGATGTATATTAATAGAATTTCATAAGTACACTCAAGGTCTATTTCATGTAGTATGTCGAGATTTATATCGAGATGTTAAGAACTGAAATGTCGAAATTGATACTGAAATCCAAGTGTAATGTCGAGATTCATGCCAAGGTTTATCTTAAATGTAAGTATCAAAATCGTTATGTATAACCCTTAAAACATATTCGAGATTTATCTTGAAAATGTCGAAATCTAATTCCACAATTAAGCTCAAGAATCATATCGAGAACCTTAGTCAACCATTTCAACCATTTCAAAGTTTATTTTATAAATTCTGGGCACTATTTAATTAAATCAGAACCATATTTAATAGGATTCGAAATGGTACTTTTTAAATTAGGTCAAAATTGGAACTTTAGGGTTTCGAAATTTATAAAAGTCAAAACTAGGGTTTTCTAAATTTAATCCATTTTAGTGAAACTGTAATTGGACTAACAAACCCTATGTTTGTATACTTAGGGTTTGAAGGTTAGCGACATACCGTACGATAAATTTAATAGCTAAGGATACCAGGTAAGTGGAGATTCCAACTACAACACATAAATTAGATGCGCATGAATTACATGGTTACGTGCTTAAAAGACATGATTATATGCTTCTATGACTTTACGTCAATTCTTATGTGATTTATTTATTTACATGAATTAATTAATTATTACATGAAGTGGCATGACAAGCACTTCAGTATTATTCACGTACGCATTATCACGTGCATACACGAAATTACAATACACGAGCATAAGTTACGTATGATTGCTTAAAAACGATAAACATTTGCATTTAATGGCTATTCTATGCTACTATGGTGATTTTATGTCACCGATTCAAGACATGACATGACATGTCTCAAGGCAAGGGCATGCATGTGGCGGAAAGTTGCGACCTGGAAGATACACCCTGAGGAAACAAACGGCACCAAGGGTATAATTGGTGTCAGCAACCTCAGAGTGAGTCTACCAGTGTGAGCGTCCGTGGGATAGATAAACTACATTGGGATTGGAAAGGCGCCTTAAGGTTAGCCTCTCAGTGGAAGTATCGTCCATATTTATATATATTTACCCCTATTGGGTTTGAGCTCCATGATGGTGCATAGCAAGATAAGCCAAGGGCCCTATAAGACAAGACACGATCTACAAGATAAGACAAGACACGAATTTCATGACATGAATACAAGACATGAATTTCAAGACACGAATTACATGATACAATTAGGAAGCATTGGCGCGGGTGCCTTTGCGTTTTAGGACACGTAATTGCATGGTTTCCACTTACTGAGCTTTATAAGCTCATTCCACGTTTTATGTGTTGTAGGTACGATTGAGTCGGACGTTGAGAAACGTCACGACTAAGGCGGGCTGACGGCGGTACTCCGGGGTCTTTTGAGGGCGGGGCTGTACATGGATGACGACCTGTGGAGCGATGTTAGGATGTTTGATATGATATATATATTTTGGGCTTCGGCCTTTGTATATTTACGACGATATAGGCTACGTTTTGAAGTAACATATCATATCGTAGGAAAAAGTTTTTGTTAGACGGGTCTCCCGCGACTTACGTTGCGAAAATCCGCCACTAAATATGATTAGAAAGTCAGGGTCGTCACAGATAATTTAATTATATTAGTATTAATTTGTTTTATAGTTAATAAGATTTAATATAATTTTCCGTCCATTAAAAGTAAACTACATAATTAACAATAACACTATAATGACCCTAAACCCTAAACTAATTTAGAACTAGAAAATTTAGCCCACTAATGCATCACGAAAGTGCAAATGTTTAACTATTAATTAACATTCTCTCTCCTAGAAACACTATTCATCGTCTTCCCCAAATCGATTTTTTTTTTCTACACCAAATCGATCGATCAGAGCAAGAAGTATGAAGACCCAAGTTGATTAAATATTATAACAACAAACACAATCCTAAAATTAGCTGAATCGGAAAAAAGAAAAAAGAAATAAAACAAAAAAAATTGGTGTAGCGGGTGAAAGTGCCCGCTTCAAATAGCGGGGCGTTTATCCCTTCAGATATACCGTGCGTTTAGAGGTTCTTTGGAGCTCCTCCATCGCTATGGCTGGCGTCCCACGCTGAATTTGGAGTGGCGTTGGAGATGCTCTAAGTATAGATAGTATAGATAATTAAATGGCCCAAGAATGTTGTTTGGCTCAACGAGAAAAAAAATTGAAAATTAATAAATAAATAAAAACACCAAAATAAACTAAAATAAAGCTCGTGAAAACCAATTCAGATATGGCATGAAGTAGGCCTATTAATAAAGTGCAAGCGATCACTTGTGCATAGGTCAAGTTTCTAGATAGCTAACACATAAGATAAATATTAATTTAAAAATGTACAATAGGAACTATTTGTTAAATTAAAATCATATCAATTAAAAGCTTTACCAATGTACAAGAAGGATATAACATTGTAAGTTCATATAATTTTTTTCTTTTCAGAGATGTCGTGAATTCTTAGCCATGAAATCTGAACCGTTAAATAATCACTCCTAAAGTTAAAAACTTATTAGGATTACATAATATTTTAGTTTATATTTAATTGTGATATTATTCAAAACGCCTCACACGAAGGCCACAAAATTTCAAAATATCATGTTTTACTAGAAAAATCTACGTAAGTATCATGCAATAACAACAAAGAAGGGCCAATCATAGAAGCAAAAGTACACGCGAATTTAGACATATATTGTGAACCGTTCTTTTAAAATATATTATATTTAACATACATAAAAAATAAAATATCCAATAAATAAAACCTAACAAAGGAAGAGGTGCGAAAGCGGCATATGTTCAACGCACGTGACCCATCCCGCCCATCCCTCAACGCCTTTACCTCTCTCGTGGCCCTATCATGTACTGCCACGTGTCCTCTTTTCTCGTGATAATAGCATTAATTGACACACGAGCTCCGTCCCTTACACGGATGCTTGCCACTGCTGCTTCTACTAACCCATCGCTTTACACCAATCGTTTTCCTATAATTTTCCGATCATCGGAGTTTGACTGCGCTACAGTTTTTGTTCAAGTAAGTCGGTGGATCTTATTCGATTTGATGGTGTTACGCATTGTTGTGGAAATCAGCTGCTTTAGAGTGTCATTTACAAGGGTTTGATTTGATCAAGTGTCGGAAGTTTCAATAGCTGTGAATTACTTCGCATGCATGCGGCCCTTTGATTTTCTTTTTTTTTCACTTTGACGAATTTTAATCTGCCAATTGATGGAATTTTCACTTAATTGGACTGTGATAGATTAGAATGTTAGACTGATGGAAGAGGAAATAGTAAAAAAAGAGTTGTCTTTTTTACTCTGAGTTTGAGTCCATATACGAGTAGTTGATAATTTGTGTTCTTTAATGTTTCAATGTCTTCCTAAGAATATTGATTTTTTTTTTTTTGGGTTTTAAAATTCCTAGATTTCAGCATAAGGGGTCTGGGGAAACATGAAGAGTACGATTGGGAATAACTTGCTGCATCAGAATTTGCTTTCAGCTACAGTATCTGAGCATCAGAGTCGAATCAATTCTTCGATCTGCATTGGAGGAAATACTTTGTTCCAGCGTCAAGCGAATTCATTGATACACAAGCATCCCATATTAACGCAGTTCCGAGGAAATAAACTCGTGGTGAAGAAAAATAAGATGGGAAATCGCCGTGCTCTCTACCTATCGACTCGAGCTGTATTGACTACTGATCCATCTTCTACGGTAATATAACTAAGAGAAAGAAACATCCTTTTTTTTTTGCGTCGCTGTTTAAGAATAGCTATGTAGGTTGTACCCAAAAAATTTACTATGTAGGTGATGTAGTTGGTCAATGATTTTGAAGTCTGCTACTTCTTTCCTGGAAACAGTTCAAACATTTCCGTCGCCCTGTGCTTTATATTTAAATAGAATTTGTTATATCGTTTCTCCGTCGATTTTTTTCATGAATGCTTTGAATTGGTTAATTGGATGTTCTGACTACTCCTTGTTTGTTCACTGGATTTATAATAGACGACAGAGAAGTTCAATCTCGATGGCAACATTGAATTACAGGTATTCATCATCAGACTTTATACACGATCCATGGATCAGAATGATCCTTGTGTGGTATTTTTCGCAAGTTCAGGCCATGCCTCTGAGAAATTGAAATTGATGTAATTAATAGGTTGATGTTGAGCTTCCCTCTACTGGTCCTGCTGCAGTGGTAAATATTCAATTTGCTGGAAGCAGTGACAGCCTACTTCTACACTGGGGAGGAATTAAAAATGCAAAAGAGTTAGTTTAACTTGAGTAGAATATTTACATTTGGTGTTAATAAAAGCTAATCTCCTACTTATATTACTTTTCATTCCCTTTTACTGATTTACTGGTTCAGAAACTGGATACTTCCTCATAAACGTCCAGTTGGAACGATGGTGTATAAGAACAAAGCACTAAGAAGTCCCTTTACTAAAGTAAGTTTCAGGTTCCTTACGTTTTAAGATCTTGTGTAAGAAATAATAGTTTGTGATAGACATGCTAGATAACATTTTCTTATCTTTGTATTCTGCCATATTTAGTCTGGTTCAAATTCCGTCCTGAGAATTGAGATTGAAGATCCTGCTATACGAGCACTGGAATTTCTAATTTTTGATGAAGCGAAAAATAAATGGTATACTTAAGTTTCGTTATGTTTTGCTATGATGGATTGATCAAAATATGCATTTACTGAAAGAAAGTTCATGTCTTTCAGGTACAAGTACAATGGGGGAAATTTCTATGTCGAATTGCCTGCACGAGAACATACTAGAACAGATGTTTCAGTTCCTGAAGATCTAGTACAGATTCAGGCTTATTTAAGATGGGAGAGAAAGGGAAAACAGATGTACAGCCCAGAACAAGAGAAAGTAAGCACTTGTGATCATTTAATGTTTATCTAGCTATTGCTCAATAGGGTGACGATGGATATAATATGAGTGTGTGTCTGTGTGTGCGTGTGTGTTTGTTGCTTATCGATGCCTTAGTTTACAGATGGATTTGGGATTTGATTAGTGTACCAAAATTTTTAGAAGTTTTTCCTGTGCTCTTTGATCTGCAAATAGGGTATCATGAAATCTTTGGGTGGTTTTGATCGATGCCCATCTCCTTCTTAGATAATGACATCGTCCACTTGAGCTTTCATGATTGTTTTTATGAAGTTTGCTATCGTCAATCATGGTTTTATTTATTTTCTGATATCTGATTAATGATTTTGTCATCAGGTGGAATACGAGGCTGCTAGATCTGAGCTGTTGGAAGAAGTAGCTAGGGGTGCCTCAATCCAGGATCTCTATGAAAAGTTAACGAGCAAGAATAGCGCAAATGCAACCAAGAATGAGGAACAACAACCTATTACTAGTTCAAAGAGCAATGTTCCTGATGATCTCGTTCAGATACAAGCATACATCAGATGGGAAAGAGCGGGAAAGCCTAATTATTCTCCAGAGCAGCAACTTGTGAGTTAGAAACCTTGCTTTATGCTTCTTGTTTGTCAATTCGATGTAAAGTAAGTTTTTTTAATACAGACATAATATCTCTAAATCTTACTTATACGCGGAATGCAGCAAAACTCCTCTACTTGAGTAAATTTTGTTTTCTTCTGTTTTCTCTTTCTAAGTGTGACTATCATTAATGTAACAGAAAGAATTTGAAGAAGCGAGGAAAGACTTGCTAACTGAACTGGCGAAGGGTTCATCGCTCGATGAAATAAGGACGAAGATCACCAAAGGGGAGATTCAAGCGAAGGTTTCTAGTCATTTGACGAAAAAAGGTTATTTTCGTGCAGAGAAAATTCAACGCAAAATGAGAGATATCATGGCGATTCGCACAAGGCCTGATCATGCACCTGTGAAAGGGAGTGTCCCCTCAGAACCAAAAGTTCCATCTGCTATCCAACAATATGCTCAGGAAATGGAAGGCCGCGTCGAAGGTCCTATTTTGAATAAAAAGATCTATAAGTTGTCTGATAAGGAGCTTCTGGTGAGACAGCAGTAAATCTCATCATTTTTCTCATAAGAACGTCTATCATCATTAAAATTAGTTTTTTAATCTTCTGCTTTTTGTAAAGGTATTTGTAGCAAAGTCCTCTGGTAAGACAAATGTTAATTTGGCAACTGATCTTACTGACCCCGTTGTTCTTCACTGGGCTTTATCGAAAAGCCCTGGAGAATGGAAGGTAGGCGTAGGTTTTATAATTAAACCTTGAAAAATGAGGAGGCAACTAATTGATCCATTAATGTTATTTTTTGGATCCTTTACAGACACCTCCTTCAACTTTGTTGCCCCCAGATTCGACATCACTCGACCAAGCTGCTGAAACAAAATTCAGCACCACTTCCTTTGACTCTTTCCAGGTTTATAAAATATATTTTACAGGTTTCCCTCTTTCATATATCACCTGAGGCAAGAGATTAAGTCTGTGGACTCTGAAGATTTAAGATCTTTTTTCCTACTCTCAGGTGAAATCATTAGAAATATCTATTGACGATGATAGTTATGTGGGGATGCCATTTGTCCTTTTGTCTGCTGGAAACTGGGTGAAAAACCAAGGGTCTGACTTTTACCTTGACTTCACAACTGATGCAACAGCTGTTCAAGTGGTCGGTATCCAAATTTGTTACGACTTCCTTTCATATTATTATTAGCAATTTTCAGCAGTCATTCATTCCCTACTTTGTGCAAAAGAATCCTGGAGATGGCAGAGGAACAGCAAAGTATTTGTTAGATGAAATAGCAGAGTTGGAAAGTGAAGCTCAGAAGTCCTTTATGCATCGGTGAGATTCCCTTTTTGCTATGCTCCCTGGACTTGTATTAGTTTAACGCATATGCTTTCGCATATGTTTATTGTTTATTACGTGGGATCCAAGTATATATCTCGCTTGACATATATATGTACAATCTGAAGTGCAAATTTCTTTGAGGACTAAATCTCAGATTGAGCACCCGTACTTCGTCAGGGTTTCAAATCATATACCTGCAAACTTACACTTTCTTGGGGCAGATGCTTTTTTGGTTGTTTTGGTGTGAACAGATAATGTTCAGATACCATTTGACGCCCTTTGGCTCATTAAATATTAAATCCTTTAAAACATCTGGTATATGATAATCGAGTCAATGGCAATCTCTCCTGCAGATTTAATATTGCAGCAGACTTGATGGAAAAAGCAACCAATGCTGGAGAACTGGGTCTTGCGGCCATTCTTGTGTGGATGAGGTTCATGGCTACAAGGCAGCTGATTTGGAACAAAAATTACAACGTAAAACCACGGTATGATAAGCAAGTTGTTAGTTTTAGAATTGTTTGCTTGGTGATATGTCATTGAGAAATCTTCTTGACATGGTTCTCTAACCATTCTTGCCCAATACCAATGAATTGTTTATATGGTGTCTCCATGATGACACAGTGAGATAAGCAAAGCTCAGGATAGGCTTACAGACCTTTTACAGAATGTCTACCAAAGTTATCCACAATATCGTGAGATTTTACGCATGATTATGTCTACTGTTGGCCGTGGAGGTGAAGGAGACGTTGGGCAAAGGATAAGGGATGAAATATTAGTCATTCAGGTCTTTTTTCCATATGAGTCCTCTCTTTCTCTTCTTCATGGTCAGCATATGGAATTTAGATTTAGCTAATGCAAACTATTTTGCTTGTGAAACGCAGAGAAACAACGACTGTAAAGGTGGGATGATGGAGGAGTGGCACCAAAAGTTGCATAATAACACTAGTCCCGATGATGTTATAATTTGTCAGGTATAATATTGATAACTCAAATGGGCTTTTACAAATTTGTATATGTGGTCCCATAATAAATTACGTGATGTTTTGCAGGCACTAATTGACTACATTAAGAATGACTTTGACATAAACGTGTACTGGAAGACCCTTAATGATAATGGCATAACAAAGGAGCGTCTTCTCAGTTATGATCGAGCTATCCACTCAGAACCAAATTTTAGGAAGGAGCAAAAAGAACGGCTTTTGCGTGACCTTGGACATTACATGCGTACATTGAAGGTTTGAACTGTTTCTTCCTAGCTTCATATAACTGAATTCCTGTGCATGGGAATCTTTTTAATACTTGAAAATGGTAGGAATGGTTTTTTTTCAATCCCAAGATGATTTTGGACATCCCATAAAAGAAGCAGACTCCAAGCGCATCCTGAAATTTGGATACGCAACTTATTCTTATGACCAAAATCGTTGCTAACTAAGATTGTGTGTTTCTGTGTAGTGTTCTTTCCATAGTCATGCTTTCCAAAAAGTTTTCATTCTTATCAATTCGTCTGCGCAGGCTGTTCATTCAGGTGCAGATCTCGAGTCCGCTATTCATAATTGCATGGGCTACAAAGCAGAAGTAAGACTTTTGGGCACTTCACCATTTGATTTCATCATTTTCCCTTTTCTTTATGTGTTCGCAAATTGTCATCAGGGGCAAGGTTTCATGGTCGGGGTGGAAATAAATCCAGTATCAGGCTTGCCTTCAGGCTTTCAGGTAGAACACATTTTCCATTATTAGCTTACAATTATAATCTATTGTGATTGTTCATTTTAAGTACATATGCATATCTATTGCAGGAGCTGCTTGTGTTTGTTATGGATCACATTGAGGACAGAAATGTTGAAGCGCTTCTTGAGGTATTAACAAATTCTAGTATTAAATTTCCCCTTGCGCTTATTCCTCAGTTATTTGCTGAAGCATTTACGAGTTGCATCTTTGGTTGGTGGGAAAATGTTTTCCAATACAGGGGTTGCTAGAAACTCGACAAGAGCTACGACCATTGCTTTCTCAACCCAATGACCGTCTCAAGGATATTTTATTTCTGGATCTTGCTCTCGACTCTGCAGTTAGAACAGCTGTAGAACGTGGATACGAGGAACTGAGTGATGCTAGTCCTGAGGTATGTACGCTTTAAGTCAAATATTTTATAGCTATGGGCATGCGATGTCTTTTAAGATCTATTTCGCAGAAGTTTTTTCTTCCTTGTTGTTCTATTTCTGCAGAAAATCATGCACTTCATCTCCCTTGTTGTTGAAAACCTTGCCCTTTCGATGGACAATAATGAAGATCTTGTCTATTGCTTAAAGGTAATATTTGATGCAAAAAAAAAATCCCAGCAATTTTTCAACCAAATCACATCTTTCATGAAACTCATATCCATCATTTTCTATGTTTGTTAAGAGCTGGAGTCTAGCTCAGGATATGTTGAAGAGCAACCATGGGCACTGGGCACTGTTCGCTAAATCAGTCCTTGACAGAACACGGCTTGCACTTGCGAGCAAGGCTGAGTCGTATCATGAACTACTGCAGCCTTCAGCAGAATATCTTGGGGCAAATCTCGGTGTGGATCAGTGGGCGGTATGTCATCATCAGAACGTTGTGCTCTAGTGTCTTTATGTTTCTCAGTAACTTATATCATCATTGAAAAACCCAAACAGATTAACATATTTACGGAAGAAATTATCCGGGCTGGATCTGCTGCTTCATTGTCCTCACTCCTCAATCGACTTGATCCAATTCTTAGACAAACTGCTCATCTTGGAAGGTCCGAAGAATTGCTACTGCTTATTATGAACTAGAATAGAACCTCTCCTTTTTTTTTCGGTTCAACACGTAATGTGGTTTCTTATAATTATTAAAAAAGAAGGGTGAAAAGAGTTGGCCTGAATCATCCTAATTAAGCTGCTCATAATTCATCAATTCAAATGTTACGGATTGCACACACAACAGATGAAACTTAAATTGGTAAATATGATTTATTGAATTCTGAGTTGATTATTTTGCTAAACGAACTTTTAATTCCATTAAACAGCTGGCAGGTCATTAGTCCTGTTGAAACAACTGGATATGTTGTTGTGGTTGATGAGCTGATCTCAGTCCAGAATATGTCATACTCAAAACCAACAATTTTGGTTGCAAAATCTGTTAAAGGAGAGGAAGAAATTCCAGATGGTGCTGTTGCAGTTCTTACACCTGACATGCCTGATGTACTGTCCCATGTTTCTGTTCGAGCGAGGAATAGTAAGGTAATATTTCTTATCTCTTACTTTTAGTCTATTAGGTTCGACTTTGGGAAACCGAATTACGGAATGTCATCATTACTTACGCAGGCTATCGTTTTTGTAGGTTTGTTTTGCGACTTGCTTTGATCCTAATGTATTAGCTGACATCCAAAAGAAAGAAGGAAGGTTACTGCACTTAAAACCAACATCTGCAGATGTGGTGTATAGGTAACTTACAGATTGCATAAGCATTTCCATGCATCTGATACAGAAGAAATTGATTTAAACTGTCGTATTGTAGAAGAACAATGATACGTGTATTTCTTGATGGTGAAAGTTGACCGTTCTTTTGTGTTTCGAGTGTAGTGAGACAAAGGATGATGGACTAGGAAGTCTAGCCAAATCTAAAAAAGACTCATCTGCACCATCTGTGACTTTGACAAGAAAAGAGTTTGCTGGTAGATATGCTATATCGTCGGAGGAATTTACAAACGAAATGGTCATATTTTACACACTCTCTCTCTCTCTCTCTCTCTCTCTCTCTCTCTCTCTCTCCCTCCCTCCCTCCCTCCCTCCCTCACACACACACGTTTATATATACATACCTGTCTGATAAGATGCTGTTACAGACTAATTTGTCTACATGTTAAATTTCAGTTTCAATTTATGTAGGTTGGAGCCAAATCACGCAACATTGGGCACCTCAAAGGCAAAGTTCCATCTTGGGTTAACATTCCAACCTCTGTTGCCTTGCCATTTGGTGTTTTTGAGAAAGTTCTTTCAGATGGTTCAAACCAGGTCATGCTCTTTCGAACAAAGCTTCTTTTTATTTCTCTATTGTCTACATCGATGACCACATAGTACCATCTAGTGTTTTCAATATCAACCTAATTATGCCATTTCTTCAGGTTGTTGCAACTAAGTTGCAAGCTCTGAAGAGAAATTTAGATGAAGGAAACTTCAGTGCACTTGCTGACATTCGAAACTCAGTATTAGAACTCCAAGCTCCTCCACAGTTGGTATGTATTTGTGAAGCACTGTTTCTTCGTGTTTAGTACTTGTGATATTTCTTTCTACTTCCCTCTTTTGAATTAACATGCACTCTTTTGATCTAATTAATCAACTTCTGTGCTGTTCTACATTTGGTGAGGAACGTGTGGGATGTCTTAATGGCAGTTTTTATCTTACATGAACAATCTTCTTTTTTTTTTTTTCAGGTCGAAGAGCTTAAAAATACTATGCAAAAATCTGGCATGCCTTGGCCTGGAGATGAAGGTGCTGAGAGATGGGAACAAGCATGGATGTCCATAAAGAAGGTAACTTTTATATTTCTAACGAGTCAGGAAACTTATCTTTCGAGATACCATTTGCCATCTCAATATAATCTATATTGAAGATGTTTTCTCATTTCCTGAATTTATCAGGTATGGGCTTCGAAATGGAATGAGCGGGCATATTTCAGCACAAGAAAAGTAAAGCTCAATCATGATTATCTTTGCATGGCCGTCCTCGTTCAAGAAATAGTAAATGCAGATTACGCGTTTGTTATCCACACGACTAATCCATCCTCTGGAGATTCAACCGAAATATACGCCGAGGTAAAACATATAACATTCTAGTCTATTCTAGTTTCAAGTCTAATTTTGATCATTTAAGCGATTATAACATACCTATGCTTGAATCATCCCACCATTTCCAATTTCGACCCTCATAGCATCGTAGCTTGTTGTACCTCCCTCGTATACATGTCAAGACTCGAAACTTCTTTTACGAAGAAAATCTTTCTCGTGTAGGTGGTCAAGGGGCTCGGAGAAACTCTCGTGGGAGCTTACCCCGGCCGTGCTTTGAGCTTTATCTGCAAGAAAAGCGATCTCAACTCTCCTCAGGTAATTGTTTAATTTACGAATCATCATTATATGTTATATGGGATATTTACATCATATTAGAGTGTGCGAAAAAAATGTCCGAACTTAGAAACACATCCTTGAACTCCTCTCTTTCTCCAGGTCTTGGGTTACCCAAGCAAACCCATCGGCCTTTTCATAAGGCGTTCGATAATCTTTCGATCAGATTCCAACGGTGAGGATCTCGAAGGTTACGCTGGCGCTGGGCTTTACGATAGGTAAACTGTTAGACAGGGTCACTTTTCGTACTGATTCTTGAAAGTTGTCTGATAATCAACGTCGTCTTCTTTCGCTATGTTGTGATCTTTTGCAGTGTCCCAATGGACGAAGAAGAGAAAGTCGTGCTCGACTATTCATCTGACCCGTTAATAATCGACGATGGTTTTCGACGTGAGATTCTTTCGAGCATCGCTAAGGCGGGAAATGCAATTGAAGAGCTCTATGGATCGGCGCAAGACATCGAAGGTGTTGTCAGGGATGGAAAAATCTATGTTGTCCAAACAAGGCCTCAGATGTGATGGTGATCCCATTTCCAGGTTTATATTATTTACTACTCTTCTTAAATCTTAACTGATATGTATTTTCTAGAAAAAAACGAAAGAAACGAATAATAATGAGATGCGATATGTGTTGTAACATTATAAAAAAATAATTATGCAGTCGTGATGATAGATAAAATAATACAATGTGGAATTTAATAATGACAATAATACTAACTTGTCTGGCTTTCATCATGTTTTACCAATGGAGTCTTCTTTCTTGTAATTTCTTAACAACATATTAGTCCATCTAACTTCATCTAGAAAAGGTCAATTTAGTTATGCCGCTATGGTGGTCAAAACCAACCTACGTTAACTTATTAGGTAGAAGCTCAACTGTATGAACTAACTGTAAAATATTACGTCGAAATATCGTAAATTACATGTAATGTAAGGTAGGCCAAGCTATATAGATATATATATAGATGCAATTATATAACGTAAATATATGAAGTTACTTGTACTTCAATAATGGAACCCACCAGCTCATTCCAGCACATTCTCCAATCATATGTACAAAAGTCGATTATTTAGTAGTAAATGTTCCCTGTCCTAGTTTTGAATTATGCAAACCAATATCATTACGTTTTCTGTTAATAAATATTAACTTTAATTTCAAGATCGGAGTGTGGAGATTAATTAAAGAGTGGAAATACCTCCAAATATAAGTATAATTTCGAATCACAAAAGAATCATCATCGAGAACAAAACTTTATAATTCAGTAAGAAAAAAAAAAAACTATTCTACATAAAGACCCTTAACTGTACTAAATACAAAATTATACTAAAGAAGACTATAAGTTAATAACAAGCTGAATCTTGTAATGACAAATATAAGCCAGTCGTTGTCTGGTGCCTAAACTAACAAGAAATCCTATGTCCAATTTTAGTGACAAGCGTAAGAACTCAAGTTGATCGATTGTTTTTATCCTTTTTTTTTTAATATATGTTGGAGTTTTTTTTTCCCTTATTTTTTCCCCTCTCGGTTCATGCGTTAAAGTTTAACTCGTAATTCTTTCACGCAATGACCAAAGAGCCTTCTTCTTTGTTTCTTCAAGAAAGAAGGCTCTGAAACAAACATCACCACCTTCATCCACAAACATAATACACATTCTGAAAAGAAAGCATATAAAGAAACATGGGACGATGGTGGATTATATCAAGCCTGCAATTAATAGAACTCTTCATAAGTTCTTTGGTTCATATGTTATATGGGCTTTACATCTTCAGCACAGCGCTCGCCGGCGATTTTAGCGATTGGATTTTTAAAGCTGATTTCGAACATCACAACGATTCATCATCGAAGTCCACAAACATCGACGATTTGGCCCCCATTGTATTGGTTCATGGTATCTTTGGCTTTGGAAAAGGGGTATGTATATGTATATCATTTTTCTATATTTATATTACATATATATATATATATATATATATATTGCAAAATTCATTTCTTGGCTGTGTTCTAACAGAGATTGGGAGGCCTTTCGTATTTTGGTGGGGCGGAGAAAAGGGACGATAGGGTTCTTGCGCCTGATTTAGGGTCTCTAACAAGCATACATGATAGGTTATATATTTCATCTCATTTTCTTTCAGATATTTTGATATTGAGTTTCCTATGTTTATAACATGTGCTTTATAATAAAATACGATGTTTATGTATGTAAATTTCAGAGCTAGAGAATTGTTCTACTACTTGAAAGGAGGACAAGTTGATTATGGAGAAGAACATAGCATAGCTTGTGGCCACGCCAGATTTGGCAGAATTTATGATAAAGGTTGTTTTTTTTTTCCTTTTATCTTCAAGGAAAAAGAGTTTTAGATAAGTAACATAAAATATTTGATTATTGCAATATAGGGAATTACACTGAATGGGATGAAGATCATCCAATTCACTTCGTTGGTCACTCAGCTGGGGCACAAGTTGTGAGGCTATTGCAGCAAATGCTTGCTGATAAAGTCTGTATTTTTGTAACCTAATTTTTCCCTTCTTTTACTTGTGATTATTACAACATAGTTTGGTTTCAAGAAACCATTGCTTTAGTTTTTCTTGGGTTTATTTTAGGCTTTTGAAGGATATGAAAACACTTTGCCGAATTGGGTTCTAAGCGTAACCGCATTATCGGGAGCATTCAATGGAACCACGAGAACCTACCTTGACGGAATGTGGTGAGTTTTTTCGTTATCAATACGAGTTTTTTCTTTTTCGTTCGTTTATGTATACTAATTTCGCAAAATTTCCAAATTTCGTCGAAGGGCGGAAGATGGGACATCCTTAAAGCCCATATCGCTCTTGCAACTGTGTCGTATAGGCGTCATCTTATACGAGTTTTTCGACCTCAAATTTCTCAAAAATTATTACAATTTTGGCTTCGACCACTTCGACATGTCTTGGAGAAAATCCGGGATTAGGGGGTCTCTTCAAAACCCTAACGGGCCAAACGGGCCCGTTTTCCACGGGCGATTGGATCTTGCCCGACCTTACGATCCAAGGGTCGATGAGATTGAATCGAAACATACAAACTTTTTCCGATACGTATTACTTTAGCTACGCTACGAAACAGACGAGGAATTTCAAGGGCATTACTGTGCCTTCCGGGATTCTCGGGATTCATCCTATGCTGCTCATTCGAGTACTTCAGATGAGTCAATGGACCCTTCCGAAAGACGTTATGCCCCCTTATAAAGGATACAGGTGAGCACGCGAACTCAAACTTACTAAAAATCGCAAATTTTGGCAATTATTACCGTCGAACATACAAATATATAATATTAAAATATGATGCAACTTCCTTCAAGCTTACGCTTTCACGTTAAGTGATCAACTAACATAATATGAGAGTTCAGACCAAGAGGTCATGGGTTACGAATCCTCACTACCAGCATTTTAAAAACATTCTTAGTCGTATAAGGCTAGATAAGAAAATAACCACCCTAGGGAACGTGCTATATATAAAAATAAAATATTATCTTCTCATTTAAAGATTGAGCTTTCAAGCGGTGAGGTGGTCATTCAGCATTATTATTATCTTCGTAAAATTTTTCGGATATGATTAACTACAGGGATGAAGATTGGTGGGACAACGACGGAGCGCTCAACACCATATCGATGACTCATCCTCGTTTTCCCTTCGAACACCGAAGCCATTACATTGCGAATGATTCGGAGTGTCAGTCCTTACAACCCGGGATTTGGTTCGGCGCGTTCTTAACTAACTAACTTGAAATTTCCGAATCGATTTCTTTTGCTTCTATTTATTTAAATCTTTTGTGTAGGTATTATCAGATTGTCGAAGGCGATCACATTCTGTTCATAGTGAGCCGCGAGCGGGCGGGAGTTCGATTCGATCTAATGTACGACGGAATTTTCGAACGATGCAGAAAGCACGTCTTCAACAGAACTCCCGCCAAACAAAATCATATAGATTAAGTTATTTTAAAAAAGATGTAAATTTATTATTGAAAATTTTGATTTTGGTTGAATAGTTTTTTTAGAAAATAGAAATTGAGTGCATGTACGGTGGTACTATGTATATTTTGTATCAAAAGCTAGTGTAATGGTCAAACACTATTTTGCAAATATTCTAATCATTTTTATTACTCAAGGGATACACATTTGAATTTTATCACCATTAAGATAAAACTAGTTTTTTTGCACATTGAGAACGCGTGCTACGCACTATATTAATTATAAAATAATAATTAACTAGAAATCGAGGGGTAAATTTGAGAATAAAAATTTCATGTAGTTGATATAAAACAAATTATTGGGTATAAATAAAATGTGTATTTGGTTAGTGTGTTTAAATAAACACATGTGAGGGGGTGCGTTTATCTATACCCGTCTGCATGGGTTTAGAGTGGTTTTATATAAACATATGGTTTAGATAAACCTGCCAACCAAATACTGTAAGATATCATAACCCGGGCAAATCAAACGATAATTTACACCAAGCCTGAACGCATAAATAAAAAATATTCATTCAACCCGGGCGGTTCCCGCAACAAATTGTTGGTAATATTCGCTAGAATCTTGAAAATAAACTTTTAATAAACATATGGGGCAGAATAGCACTAAGATCTCAAGAATTTTTATTGCATGGCCTCCCATGTTTGGTGGAGATGAGTTTACACAACACGAAATAGAACTATCACATATTAGGAAACTGAAACACCAAACCTTAAACACAAGAACTAAAACCTAATGAGAGAGAGAGAGGCTCTTCTTAAGACGCACGGTGTAAGAATATGGATTCCAAGTCCGATGGATTAAAGAACTCAATAACGTAGGAATTATTGCAGTCAATATTATTGTATCTTGAAGAAGAATGAGCTGTTCTTCTTCTCTTTTTCGGGGCGGGCGGGCATTCGATCGATCGTTGAATCTTCGATTCTTTGGAAGTTGGCGTCGTAGTTGTTGAGTAGTATTCGTCATCTTCCTCGGCGTATCTCTTCTCCATCGTTGTGATCAAAGGCTTCAATGGAGTTCTCATTATCGAAGCCCTTTTCCCAGAATCAGTAGCAGTACTTACTCTCTCTTCAGAAACTCCCATTTTCAGTGTAAGAAAAGAAATTAATGGATAAGTGATCAAACGTTATTATATATATTAATGTCCGTGTGAGAAAGGTATCGTAAAAGAAAGAAGAGGCTTCCTTTTCTTTTCTTTGTGTGGGTGTGGGTTAGAGAGAATATATTCGGAAGGGAAAAAAAAAGATAAATTCTTGGTTGGTGAATGGAAGATTTGAAGAGTGATTGCGAATGTTGTTTTTTTTTTTATAATGGAGAAAGCCAAAGTTCTGAAATTAAATGAAAAATTGAATCATTAAATTGAAGAATGCATGGAGAAAGCGAACCCCAAGGAAATCGTGACCCTACTACGGCGCAAGGAATAGCTTAGAAGCAAGGGAAAGGGTTTGAGCTCGTGAAAATATTGAAATAGACGTGTGATTTAGTTATTGGAGATATATAAATATATTTTCATGCAACCGTCATTGTAATCATGGTGGTATCCATACTTTATTGTAAAACTAATTTAGTGAACTTGCGTCATGGAATAAATTACTAAAGCCACGATGAAAAAAAAAGTTGAATTTAATGAAAAGCACTGAAACCTTTTTATTTCTCCATCAAGTGAATAAAATCACTTTCTAAGACAAAGTTGGATTTCTATATTCCACCACAAGGGCCAAGATGTAATTATAACAAAATGAAATTAATCTACATCCAGAATTAATAGTTTTTAAAAATTTATTTGTTTTAATGTATCTCATGGTAACTACGTTGTCTTGTGAAATTAGAAGGATCATCACCAATCGAGGTAAAAAGTTCCATCATTTTTTTGGGTGGCATGACATTTTGTCTTGAACGCTTGATTGCATCGCCCATTTTTTTACTTAAGATGCATTTTGAACTTCGACTAAAAATAAACAAGGTTCGTGAAATGTAATACAATGATATATAAACTACCATAATCATTCTTTTGCACATAATCCTCGTTTTCTTCCATGACTGATGCTACATTAATATAGCAGCTTAAATCTTTCCTCAAGGACATCATCATCATCGCAACAAAATCTTCTTACAACATAAATGTAATCGATCGTAATGTAAAAGATTAGATTTCACTGAACTCCCAAGAAAATCATCCCTTCAAAGTCTTCCAAAGGCATGACTTTGCTTCCCTTGCAATAGTTATATAAATCAGCACTAATACCTCCTTGCAGTTAGAGAGAACAAACAAAAAGATTATTTCTTTACTGAAAAATCATGCATAAAAGCATCATAAATACAATCCTCTTGCCCCAGAAATGAAGTCATTAAATCAACAACATAACAATGGAGAAGAAGTTCCTCCACTCATTCTCCATACATTTCCTTACCCCATACGTACTATTCCTTACAATATTCGGTGTTGTCTTAACCTCTTATTCGCAGCCCCTCTCAACTAATTCGCGGTGGATAGTCAACGAGTTAGGAAATCGAGTCAAACTTTCATGCGTAAACTGGCCATCGCACCTCGAAGTAGTTCTCGCCGAAGGGTTGAGCAAGAAACCCTTGGATGAAATCTCCGAAAACATTAGGGTTTTGGGTTTCAACTGCGTTCGACTGACATGGCCCTTATTCTTATTCACCAACGATACGCTCGCTTCTATCACCGTTAGACAATCTTTCAAGAACCTGGGATTGTTAGAGTCAATAGAAGGTGTTCAAGCTAATAACCCTAGCATCATCAATCTCTCCTTACTCAATGCTTACAAGGTAAAGAAACATAACTTTAGCTCCTATGTAATAATGTTCAAGTGGAATAGATTATTACACATTACGTACTATTTTCAGGCAGTTGTTGCTAGTCTCGCGAAGAAAAACTTGTTGATCGTATTAGACAACCATACGAGCAAGCCAGGTTGGTGCTGTAGTAGCTTCGACGGTAATGGTTTCTTCGGTGATCAGTACTTCGATCCAAACCTATGGATCAAAGGGCTAACTACGGTTGCCATAACGTTCAACGCCACGAAAAACGTAGTAGCCATGAGCTTGAGGAACGAGCTAAGGGGTCCTCGACAGAGTGTCAACGATTGGTACAAGTACGTCTTAGAACCATTTGAAGCAATCAAAGAGAGAAAATATATAGTGTGATACACTCTTCTCAAGCTTAAGCCTTTAGGTAAAGCTAGATTATTCAATATGGTATCAAAATTCAGGCCTTTAAGGTCCAGTGTACGAATCTTCACAACCACCCATTAAATAAAAATTCCATGTTTTATGTTGGATAAGATAGAAATCAGCCTACACATAAGGGGCACGCTGGAAACCAAATAGAGAAAACTTAAAATATGATACACTTCCTTCAAGTTTAGTCCAGCATCTAGAATCTTAAATCATCAATTTATTAAATTTTCTTGCAAAATACGATGATCATTCATAGGTACATGCAGAAAGGAGCAGAAGCAGTGCACGCATCAAACCCTAACATCATAGTCATACTATCGGGCCTACAGTTCGACAGGGACCTATCATTCCTTCAGAATAGACCGTTGACCTTGACCTTCTCGAACAAGTTAGTTTTCGAGCTGCACTGGTACGGTTTCTCGGATGGTCAACAGTGGGCTAACGAAAACCCTAACCAAGTGTGCGGGCGTGTGGTGTCCGAGACTATGAGGAGGGGCGGGTTTTTGCTGGACAAAGGATACCCTTTGTTCATAAGCGAATTCGGGGTGGATATGAGGGGCACGAACGTAAATGACAATAGGTATTTGAACTGCTTCATGGGTTGGGCGGCCGAGCTAGACGTGGACTGGGCCTTGTGGGTCCTTGCCGGGAGTTATTACACTCGAGAAGGCACGCCCGGGCGCGATGAGACCTATGGGGTTTATGATTGGAATTGGTGTGGTGTTAGAAATCAAAGCTTGCTACAAAAGATCACATCCCTTCAATATCCATTCAGAGGTATGCTTATTCAAATACCCTAATTTCCATTGAAACTAACAAAGATGATTTAGGGAAATAGCCTTTTGAAGAAAGTATAGGCTTTAAATAAATAGCATTGGCCATAGCAGGGAACCCATCATATAGCAAAAAATTCTAAGTAAAATGACAAAAATACCTTTAAAATTAAGGGCATTGACTAAATTCTCCCTAATAAAACACACATATATGATATACAAGTGTTTTTTCTTGCTTTTTGCAGGACCAGGTAATGAAGAAACAAGATCCCACAAGGTACTATTCCATCCTATGACTGGGAAATGTGTGAAGAGAGTCTCATTTTTCGAACCCTTAGCATTAGGACCATGCGAAGAGGCCGAAAAATGGGACTATACACCTAAAAAAACATTAACAGTCGTGGGATCATCGTACTTATGCCTACAAGCAGATGAATTCGGACAGCCAACTAAGTTTGGAATCATATGCACTGACGATAGTTCGCAGTGGATTACCGTATCAGATTCTAAGATGCACTTATCTTCGAAGCTCGAAGATGGTAAGAGCGTCTGCCTAGACGTAGACTCGGGTAATAACATTGTGACGAATAGATGCAAATGCTTGGATACAAGCAGTAACTGTGACCCATCGAGCCAATGGTTTAAGGTTATTGAAAGCACGAGGGGCTGTAATGACGAGACATTGTACAAAAAGATTGGCTCGACTTTCAAAGATGTTGCTGAGAATTTGCTCTCTAGTGTGAGCTAATGGCCGAGTTAAAGTGATAGAAATATTTCGAAAATTTGACTCTGTAATGGTAAGACGAAGAAGCCTAATCTCCCAATAGGGATAACTGAATGCACATATTCAACACTGTATGAACTAACATGCACCATCAAATAATTGTTCATTTCGCATTATAGGTTTCTATGATTGTATGCAATCTGCATACAAGTTCTAACAGAATGAAACCTTCATACCAAAGCAGATATATAGCGACAGTGGAGCTTTGTAATACTCATTCTTCCATTGCGTCTCCACCTTCAATAACTTTCACCATGTCTCTCAATGGTGTGATCTTAGTAAGCAACACTTCTGATGAAAAGAAGTGCAAAGGTTAATAAAATTGAACATAGTGTCCAATGGTACACAATGCAAAATAATAAACATTAACTTAGTGTAACCAATCAGTTAAGAAACTAACCAGTCTTCTTGGTGAACGAGTAACCCTTTTCACTAACGTACGTACGAGGGTTTGGCAGCATATAATTTCTCAAATACTCTTTCTTCCCCTGGAAAGAAATTGCCTTGGTTTACTACAACCCCTTTTTCGTAGGAACAAAGAGTAAAATGTCGAGCAGGCGAAAGGACAAAGCCAAACCTTCGTTATGACACAGATATCAACATTGCTTCCACTTCCCAAGTCATTAAAAATACCCGAACAGATTGCTTCAGCCACTAGTTTTATTCCTTCGTCCCTCTACGAAACCCTTGTTCAGTCTCATCTCAAGAAAATGCAAATATCTAAAGTTATCGGAAAATACCGATTAAAAACTTACAGTCAACCCTTCATGATATTTATATTCAAAAATAGCCATCGCCGCCAAAGATCCAGAACCCATGGTAGCATATGGTAGTGTATCAGTCGAACCATGTGGATATATCTAGAAGCACATAAAGAATCCAACATGCCACGTCTCAATAAAAAAGATGAATATTTTTTGCTTCTAATGAGCCAACTGAAACTCACAGTGTGAAGGTGCGGTCCTGTAACATCGACTCCACCAAGCACCAGAGCTGCTGATACATGTCCTTGATAGCTGATTCATTCAATAATACATGAATTTACAAATTAATTTTCTTTCTCCTTCCTATAAGAGATGGAGATACAAACATTCGTGTTGAATAAGAGAGATTTACCTGAATAGATGGGACTTCAAAAGCGTAAGAGCTGTTACAACCCTCGACTCACGGCCAGTGTGAAAGCGATGAAGCTTCAGCTGAGAGCTAACCATGTCTAGTGAAAAAACGTTTACAAGAAGGTGTTGGATTAGATGCATATATGCTAATTGCTAAAGAGGGATATTATTAAAATAAACATAGAGTCATCAAATACCAGTAACCGCCTCTGTATCAGCAGCAGTACCAGCCCCACAGCAATATATATTGGGAGCCATATAATGAATCTTCTCACAATTCTTATCAGCAACAATGGGACCTTCTGTGGCACGCGTGTCAGCTCCAAGAATCACACCATCCTACATAATAAACCCCGAAATCTTCAAAAGAGACTGAGAGAGACACTTTTTTTTTCTAGTACAAGGTGGCAAGATCAAGATGAAATCTAGAAATGAGAGCAAAGTCTAATACGCAAAATTGCAATGTGTAAGAAAAAGTATATCCTTCCAGTTCTCAACGAATGCTACAAGACCCTATATCAAACATGTGTTCCATTAAACCTACATAAACTCGTGAAACTGTATAATCAACCGAGATCTTGGTTGGTCTATCAAGAAGCCATATCAATTAATGATTTATAAGCTATGCACTACTTAACAACACTAAGTGAGTGTTCCAACTTTCTAGTAGTATTGGGCAGGCAAACATAAGAACATAGCATAACACAGATAGCGATAACTGATCGACGTTATTCATAAAGCATCAGATTTAGGGTATATAGCTTCTACGATGACGCAACTCTTCCGACAAAGTCGGATGCCAAGTATTCTTTTAAATATCTACGATCAAAATAAACCCTACTACAACACCAAACCACCGCATCAAGACGGTCGAAAGCAATAAAAAACAACACAGACAGGTCCATTTAACCTTAAATATCAATCCCACAATCGTAGTCCCAGTCTTGAGAAAAGAAGGCTGCTTCAACCCCTTCTGCACGAGCATTTCCTTTCTCTTGCACAGATCGAATGAAAATCCACCTTTCGCGGGCAAAAATTCTGCTACCTTCGCCATTTAACGTATACTCTTGCAGAAGAGGATTGAATTGAGAGGCGAAACAGCTGACCGATTAGGAATGGAAGGAGAGATTCTGACAGACTTAAAACTCAGTGCCGATTCCAGTGAGCTTGAGCTAGAAGAAAAATTCAGGTCGGGTTAATTTACCGGGTACAGGTCCGGAAAATAAGTGAACGGTTCTAATACTCGGGTCGGGTTTATTTACCGGATACAGGTCGGGAAAAATACATAATAAGTACGTAAACGGTTCTAATACCATTTTCCACCTATTTATTTAAACTACCCACACTCTCACCGTGTAACCCTTAATTAAATTTAAAATAATAGTTTTTAATAATTAAAATATTAAGCGTTGTGTAATGGTAGTGGATGAAGTGGGTGATTATATTTTCGTACAATAATTTTAATATTTATTGTTACTTTAAATATCATAGATATTATTTTATTAATTAGAAATTTTACAGACATCAATTTGGAATTAATGATCTGTATCCACCCCTCACCAATTATCTAATAGTATAGATAAATGTAATAATTAATAATTTGTTAGTATGTAACTTTAACACAATTTGTGTTGATTAACAATTTCCTAGGTATTCCAACGTACGCAAAAAATCCACCTTCCCACACCCAATGGTTAAACACCACTAAATTTCGTTAGACTCATAAGTATTATTGCGTAGAGAGTAAAAATATGAAATAGGGGATTTTACTTAAAAATTCTCATTCATATAAAAATTTAGCAAGTCAGTACCATGTTAGTATTTTTCTATATGTAGGAAAATAACTTTTTTGCACATTGGTACCAGCTCCGTCGCAAGGTACATCTTATTACACATTTAGGTACCATATAGAAATGTATTGTGATACATAATACAATAAGAAAATGATGCTCTCTCCGTCCCAATAACTTAATCACATAACTTGCTGGACATGCAAATTAAGGTGGCATTATTGTAGTAATATACTACAATGAAAAGGTAAATAATTGTACATTTTGACACGTCTTTTAAGAATATTTAATATTTTTATATTGATTGTTTGTGATAGTTTTTTGCTAAATAAGGAAGGTGATAAAATTATTGGGACGTTAATGGAAAAGTGTGATAAAATTAGCGGGACGGAGGGAGTATATCATCTAGTCAGTCGCAAGGTACCATATGGAACGTATATAGGTACCATATATGGGTACTATATAAATGCGTGACGTGGTACGCAGTACATATATAAAAAGGTACGTTGAGACCAAGAAAATGGTACACACAATCGAACGGGTACTTATATAAAAAAATTTATACAATTGGGTATTTTCTATATATTCATTCACCCACGAAATATATATATATATATATATATATATATTATATAATATTGAGAATATGAGATAGAAAAACATAAATATTGGTTTGAGATATCTAGTGAAACACGGTTTGGAATGGAAGATCTCGACCTGTTTTAGTGCTAACACTTCATCAATCTAGAGCATGTATGAAATTATTTAACGGTAAAAAATTAAAGATAAAATGGGATGAATAAAAACATCGTAACTGATGCCGTCGAAAATTGACCTACCGCGAAAATGGGCTAGCGGCCTTTTTCCCGTCTGAGTTTCGTCGTGTGTCGTGGCCGGAGACTGTTGAAGCAGGGTGAATTTTGGGGGATTATTGGCCCTCTTGCCTTAGTCAAGAGGGTAGTGCCGCTTAAGGTGGTGCAACCAAAGGAAAATAGTGCAGTGCAAAAAGTGGCAGAGTAACGGTATGCAATGTGAAAAACGTACCTGGTTCAGACGGCGTCTGACGGCATTTATAGATTTGAGCGGAGTGGAACCGTCCTGATGCAGTCATCACCCACGTTTAGCTTATCGTGGCGATTTCCTCCGCGTATAGCGCATTTCAGACGACCGCTTGCACGGTAGCGGTTGGGGCCGAGTTCGGGTGTGGTAGAGGTTGGGGTTGAACTTGGCTTTGGACATATTGTCGCTTAGGCGTAGTTATGGTCCAAGGGTTTCCCAGCATCACGTCTGCCGGTCAGAGACCTCCTCAAGTCAGGATATCGGGGCTTTATCCTCTGCAGGATGAGGTGGTCTTCCGTATCTTCAGGTCGGGGCACATTTCCTCAGGTCGGGATGTTATGGAACTATACCCTGTTGGAAGAGGCCTTTCCCTGAAGTCGGGAAGCTGTCCTATCTTCGCCACGTCTGAGTATTTTGCCGCGGTGGGGTGAAAAACCCGAGGGTAACAATTGTCCCCCCTTCGAATAGTCCAAAATACTCGAGTTGGTGATGGGTCCTGGTCGGGCTTCAGTGAGGAGTCCTTTCGACTTCAGGCGGAATTTTCCTTGGCTGGTGAGTCGTTTTACTCTTACTGCCACGTGTCGTTTTGCCATTGATCGGCCACGATGGGACGTGTGGGCGGGAGTTCTGGCGCCTTTCCCCAGGATCGACGAGGGCTATCGTGGCCCGTTGATCGTGGCCAGATCCAAGGGCCCAGATGGATCAGCTGGGGCCTATATATACCCCATACTTCGCTTTCATTTCTTTCTTTACGCTGTTTTGCATTCCGAACTTGCCCAAGCTCACGGTCTTCCATAGCTTTCCACTTCAGCTTTAGGGATTTGTAATTTCTCTTCTCCTTTCTCCTTTATTCAATATGACTTCCCACAATAGCTAAGGTAATTCTGGGAGCCGTGGTTCTTCTTCGGGTAGTTCCTCTTCGGGTAGTTCGGAGAGCGGTAGTTCGAGCAGGACTATTAGCGAAGGTAATGCTAGGGGCGAGGGCACTTCGGGAAATTGGGAGATAGTGCTCCAACCCGAACCGACAGCTCCCTTAGGTCGCCCCCTTCTAAATTTAGATCCCCCTCCCTTAGAAAAAGACTTCCCCGATGCAAATACTTATCGTGTCGCGGTGAGGGAGTGGGTCAAGAATACAGAGTCAATTCGGGAGAAGGCCGCGAAGCGGAAGGAGGTTAAGGATGATGATGATGATGAGGAGGAGGAGGAGGAGGACGAGTTCCTTCGGTGGCACGAGGTCAAAGTGTCTTCCTTTACTGAAGCCCAAATCCCCCGATTGCGGGAAAAATCGGGCATGTCTAGCCGGTTCGAGGTCAGGGTGCCGTCCTTGACTGATGTCGCGAGTGACCCTCCTGAAGGCTTCGGGACCTATTTCTTGGATCAGATAGATAGGGGGCTTCGGTTCCCCCTTCCTCAATTTCTTGTAGATGTTTTTAGGTATTATGGAATATCCCCTGGTCAGTTAGCTCCTAACTCTTTCGGCCACCTTCTTGCATTGGCCGTTCTTTTGACTAACTTTGGCTATTCCCCCTCTGTCCCTCTAATTAATTTCTTCTTGAGGATCAGCAAGAGGGAAGAGGGGAAATTCTTCTTTTCCCCTTCTCCTCGATATCCCGATCTAATTCAGGGTCATCCCTCATCCCACAAAGGGTGGATGAGTAAATATTTCTTCCTTCGTTCTCCTGAAGGCAGCCCAGAAAACCAGCTGCTTCCTTTTTCTTGGGGGGATGATTTGTCCATTGAGCATCCCCTTCCTTCAGATTCCGCACGAGCCGAGTCTTTCTTGTCGAAAATTGGCGAGAGACGTTTTTGGGTTTCTGAACTTATAAAAGACGACCTCCTATTTCTGTTTGGATTTAGTGCCAAGGCGACTGAGGCGCCTGCTAATTTAGGTATATACCATCCCCGACCCTAGCAAGCTAAAACCATTGTAAGGTAATAATACACATTCTTATCGTCCTTCTCCTTTGTTTTGCAGCCCGCCGAATGGATATCGCCACTGTTGCTGCCTTGGCCTCTTCGGACGAGGAGAATGAGGTTCAGGTCGTCTCTCAGACTCCTCCTGCTTCTTCTTCCCGACAGAAAGAAAAAGGTAAGGCTCCGATCGCTCCCTCCCGCCCCAAGAAAACGGGGAGTAAGAGACCTGCCCCTTCGATCGAGACTTCTTCCAAGAAGTCTAAGTCCTCCACTGCCCTTTCTCTAGCTTCGGGGGGTCTTGTCGCCTTAGGCCGAGCTCGGCAGCCTCGCTTCTTTGAGGAAACGCAGAGTGGGGAATGTTGGAATTTCTTGAAGGAGTTCCCTAGCGAAGAAAACAAGCGATGCTCCCGCGATTTCTGCCATCCCGATATTCGGGACGCCATCTCTTCTGCCTTCGGGCAGGTAAGTTATGCTGGCTTTAATATTTCTGTCGTTTTAGTCGTTAACAGTTTATCCTTCAATGTAGGGTCTTGTTCTGGTATCCGACGCTATGAAGCGTTGGGTCCATCTCTCCAGGAGTTATGAGACCTTGGAGAAAAAGATGGAGGAGGAAAGAGCCCAGGGCCACAGTAGAGAGGAGTCTCTCAGGCAGCAACTGGCGGAGGCGAGGCGACAGCTTTCACTAGCCGAGGCCGAGAAGAAGCGAAGTGACGAAAAGAAAGCTGAGGCCGAGGAAGCCCGCCGAACTCTTGAAGCTCAGCTTGCAGAAGGCCGTTACTCCCAGGAGAACTTCGCGAAGGGAATGCGCCAATACTTCCGATATGGTTTCTACGGATGCCTTCACCAGCTTCGGGTGAACGGATATGACCGCGATGCCCACCCCTTTGGCTTCCTCAACGCCAGCCGTGCTTTGCACCACGCTCCTCCGGGCAGTTATCAGCCCGAGCCTAGGGTCGAGGTACCTCCCCCTACGGTGCCGACCCCTCCTGCTCATGTCGACGAGGTGAATGAGGAGTCCGTGGCCAAGGAGGTGGAGGCCAATGCGGAGAAGGAAAAATCTGGCAACTCTGATGAGGATGCTGAGGTCCATGATGATCCCGACGGTGGAACCGGGGAGGAACCTGTTAGGGAAGGTAGAGCTGGGGAAGCCCCCGAAGAGGAGAGAGACGTTGAGGAGAGAGAAGATCCGGCCAGATCGGCCGAGTGAAGCCCCCCTTCTTTATTTCTTGTTTTTCTTTTTATATTTGTAATGGCCAAAGACCTTATATATATATATATATATATATATATATATATATATATATATGTACGCCATATGTATGCTTGTCCTGATCTGAACATAGCCCTTCGGGGCCTAATATCCTTATCCCAAGTGTCGCTTAGTTGAGGTCCTTCCCCAATCAAAATCATCTCGAACCGAATAAGATATATTTTCCTCGAATTGGTGGAGGCGCTAGTCAATCGCACTCCGCATATATAGGTTCCCAATTTTCTTAGTCGCCCGAGAATTTAGCAACTGCCGATCTGAGTCTTGGTCTCTTCTAAGTCCTTGAATCTCGCGAACTTGGTCAAGTCTGAACGTTACTTATGATAACGGCCACTAAATCGAATTACCTGACTTTCCGCTTACGTCAGGGATATGACTTCATGAATGTATATATATAGGGCACTTTTTGGCCTTTCTTAGTCGTTCGCTTTATTATTTCCTCCCGTTCCAATATTATCCAGTTTTCCCCCTTTAGTGTTCTTATGGCCTCGCTTGCTAAGGGAAAAAACGTCGATGGGACTTCGTCAATGGCTGGGCTGGATTTTTTCGACTTAGATGCTATCCCTGAGCTTTCATACGGCACGAACGTCCAGCCAGACCCCGCTGTTGGAGCGAGAACTCCGCTTCCAAGCGGAGATGGTGATGATAAGAACTACCGCCGAAATTTAGCCAAGTGGCCCGCTGAGGCAGAGGAAGCTCGTACTAGAGCTAATCTTCCGTGGCATCGGGCTAAGGTGTCTACTCTCAGCCCTTCGTCCCTGGGAGAATACCTGGAAAAGGCCCGAGTTCCTTCTGACTATGAAGTCTTACTGCCCAGCCCTTTGGAAGTGGCTTCTGCCCCTCCTCATGGTTACCTTACCTTTTACACTGATCAGATAGACATGGGCCTCAAGTTCCCCATTCCTCCTTTCTCTTAGATTTGTGTGAGGCTTTAGACATATCCCCCAGCCAGATCTTCCCAAACTCTTGTAGTTTGTTATTAGCTTTTGCCACGGTTGCGCGGTTGGTAGATTTTCCCCTTTCAACTAAGTTGATTGTCAGCTTCTTCCGTGTTTGTGAAAGAGATGCAGGCAAACTGGCCTTTGTGCCATCCACTGAGGTCTTCTGTGACAATTTCACTGCCACGAAGGGATGGATGAACAAGTTCTTTTTTGTGCGTCCCTCATCTCGGCATTGGGATCGCCGTTTCGCGTTATTGCGTTGGAGGGAGCAATGCCAAGTCCCCCAGGACTCTCTCGACCTCCTACGGCAGTTTTTGGCTCATATCGGGGACCGCCGCTTTTCGGTGCAAGAGTTGGTGTCAGGTGTCCCTCCTGAGGCGACTATCTTCCCTCAAGCCACGGGTCCGTTAATGCCTTTGTCGTACTGTTGGCTCTTCCTTTTTCTAACCGATCTTTCTTGTCGGCAGGTGACGAATTGGATTTCACCCCCATCGCGCCTTCTGGAGTTCCACGTACCCGAAGTCGGGCTCTTGGTGAGGGTTTCTCTTCTCGTCGGCCGGTCGACGAAGACGCTCGAGGCGGGTCGCCCAATCCCCGATCTGAGGCGGGAAGGTCAAAGCGCGTAAAGCCATCTTCTCCACATCCCCCAGCCATAGAATCTGCTCCCCGTCCTCACTTTCTGTTGGAAAAGGATGGGGACTCTGCCCCGTCTTACATCCTGAACTTCCTCACACCCGAGGAGAAGAGTTTTGCTAAAGAGCTGTCCGACGGCCAATTTTGGAAGGAATGGGCTCTGACCCTGAGCCAGGTATGTCGATCATCTGCTTAGTTCGGGGTAAGTACGTCCGTAGTGATTTGGTTTTTGCCCCATGCATATTCCTTGTCTTGCGAAGGTGCCCGACGGTATCGTATCCAGCAGAGGATGACTAATTCAGCCCGGAACTGTAACGTGGAGATGACTATGAAGGTAAGCGAAGAGGCTCGAGAGGTAGGTCGTTTGAAGAATTTATTGGCCAAGGCCCAGTTCGAGATCGGAACTCCGCCAGGAACTCCATTCAGAGAGGGAAATTCGCCGCAATCGGGAGTCTCAAGTAGGTCATGAGCTAGTTCCTGTTGAGAAGGTGACCGTGCGGCCAACTTATATTTTAACTTTGGGTTCCAGGGGTGTTTGTCCCAAATCCGAGCCAATGGTTTTCCGGAGAGCACGCATCCTTTTAACTTCCTAGACCCAGAAGCGGCTTTCATGGCTTTGGCCCCCTAAGCCAGTGAAGGGAAAAGACTTATGGGAGGAATTTGAACTTGGCGATAATAGTGATGCTTCCAAGACTTATGGGAGGAATTTGAACTTGGCGGTAATAGTGATGCTTCCAAGAGAGGTGGTCCAGCCGGAGTGGAGTAGTTTTATTGGAGTCGTTAATCTTTTTGTTTGTTTTCTAGAGTGTCTTGTTCAGGTCTTCATTATTTTCCCGCTTCCTTGTGAATATTTCTCTATTTTCCCGTCTTTCTGCCTTGTCTGCCTTGATGATATTCAGGGCGTATTTATGAATAAAAGGGGTTTATATCTTCCGGTCTCAATTTTGTTTGCTTCCTCGTATTCAGTGTCATTTTTGGTATCGTTCCCTTCAATAGCGTTCTCAAGAATTCGATTCATACCAATGGCAAAGTCCCTTGCCCAAGGTCAGGGGCGTCCCCCTGAACCCATGGGAAGATTATGAGCTGCCTCTCGCAGAGGGATTCAGTGTGCGCAAGGTCTTCTCTTCTCTTGGGGAAGATTTCAGCCTCTCGCAGAGGGATACAGTGTGCGCGACGTTCCCGAAGGGAACAATGAGCTGCCTCTTGCAGAGGGATTCAGTGTGCGCAAGGTCTTCTCTTCCCTTGGGGAAGATTTCAGCCTCTCGCAGAGGGATACAGTGTGCGCGTTCGGTTCTTGTCCTTAGGGCTATTTCTTTTAGGGAATAAATCTTCTACCCGGGTCTTCGTGTCTTTTAATTGTTTTAAGTTTTCGTCCGAATGGTCCTCATATGAAAAGGAAGAAGGGAAATTGCATTAATAGTAATGTCTTAACTTACACCCAAGTAATAAGAAAGCAATCTTGGATGAACAATACTAGAAACTTAATAAAGAGACATAAGCATGCATAATGAGGGTACTCCCCTCTAAGGGTAATATTTTCGAAGCTTGCGAGCGTTCCAGGGTCGGTCGAGTTGCTTCCCTTCGGTGTCTTCAAGATAATAGGAGGCTTCTCCCGCCTTCTTGGTAACACGATAAGGGCCTTCAAACTTCGGCTCCAACTTCTTCCGTCCTTCCTGATTGAGGATTTCTTTCATCACTAGGTCTCCCACTTCATATCTTTTGCTCCGAACTCGGCGATTATAGGACTTAGTCATTCTTCTCTGATAAGCGACCATCCTCAGGGCGGCTCTTTCCCTTCCTTCCTCGACCAGATCGAGGTCTTCAGCCCGAAGTCGAGTGTTATCTTCGGGGTATGTCAGGATCCTCGCGCTCTCCATTCCAATCTCGGCGGGCAGAACCGCTTCGCTTCCGTAAACTAGGCTGAAGGGAGTTTCGCTTGTCCCCTCCCGAGGGGTTGTTCGATACGACCAAAGGACACTTTGGAGTTCATTGAACCATGACTTATCCAGGCCTTCCAGTCGGGTCTTTAGTCCTTGGACGATGGTGCGGTTGATGACTTCCACTTGGCCATTGCTCTGGGGGTATGCCACCGAGGTGAAGACTTGTTCTATTGCGAGTTGCTCACACCATTCCCTTAGTTTCTTCCCACTGAACTGTCTTCCGTTATCTGCTTCTAGGGAACCCGTATCGGCAGATTATGTTCTTCCATATGAAAGCCATGATGGCCGCCTCGGTGATTTTCGTCATGGCTTCGGCTTCCACCCACTTCGAGAAGTAGTCCACGGCCACCAGTAGGAATTTCTTTTGAGCTATATTCCCTGAGAAGGGACCGACAATGTCCAGACCCCACTGGTCGAAAGGGCAGAGAGAGGTTACCGACTTCATAGGCTCCGCAGGAAGTCTCTGTAGGCTGGCGTGCCTTTGGCAATTGATGCATCCCCAAACTACCTTTACCGCGTCTCCTTTCATCGTCGCCCAGAAGAAACCGGCGAGGAGTGCTTCCGTGTCAGTGCCCTACTCCCGATGTGGCTCCCACAGATACCTTCATGGATCTCTCGAAGGACATATTCGCCCTCCTCCTTCGATATACATCGTAGTAGTGGCCCGGCGTAAGATCTTTTAAACAAGATTTTATCCATCAGAGTTAAGCGTTGGACCCTCCTCAGGAGCTTTCGGGCTAAGGCTTTATCTTCGGGTAGGAGTTGGCAACTCAGGTATTGGTATATCTCGTATCTCCAATCCCCTGAGGGAATGTCTAGGTCGGGCATGATCTGATCTTCGATTTGCCAAATGGACAGGGTCTCCCCTTTTTCCTCCGGGATCCCTATGGCACTTGCCCATTTAGCTATCTGATCCGCCTTCTCGTTTTCTGCTCGAGTTACGTAGACGATCTTGAGTTCCTCGAAGCCACCTTTGATTTCTTCAAAGGCCTTAACATATTTCTCTAAGTTTTCTCCCCTGACTGCAAAGTTTCTTCCTAGTTGCTGAACGACGAGTTGAGAGTCTGAATGTACTGTTAAGCGGGTGATTCCCATCCGACGTGCTGCTCGAGTCCTGCGAGTAATGCTTCGTACTCTATTTCGTTGTTTGATGCCTTGAAGTCTAGTCTGAGGGCTAGGTTGGTTTACTCCCCCATGGGGAAATAAGCAGTATCCCGACCCCATTTCCTGTTCTACACGAAGACCCGTCCACGAACATTTTCCACATCTTGTCTGGAAAATGTCCGACTAGTTCTACCATGAAATCTGCCAGTGCCTGAGCCTTGATCGCAGTTCTAGGTCTGTATTGGATGTCATACTCCCCTAGCTCCGTTACCAATTTTACAGCCCTACCCGATATGTCAGGTCGGGTAGCTTTCTTCCCAATTGGTTGGTTAGTCAACACTACTATGGGATGCGACAGGAAATATGGGCGTAGTTTTCGGGCGGTGACAAGTAGGGCCAGTAGTAATTTCTCGCAATTAGTGTACCTCGTCTCGGCGCCTTTTAGCACGTGGCTTACAAAGTAAATCGGCTTCTGCACTTTTTCCTCTTCTTAGATCAATACCGAACTGACAGCTCGGGGCGTGGCCGCCAGGTAGATCGTCAATTCCTCTTCGGGTAAGGGCTTATTGAGTGTCGGGAGTTCTTTCAAATATTCTTTTAGGTCCTGAAACGCTTTCTCGCATTCGAGCGTCCATTCGAAGTTTTGGACTTTGCGCAGAACTTTGAAGAAGGGCAAACTTCGGTCTGCGGATCGGGATATAAAGCGAGAAAGGGCAGTTATGCGGCCCGTCAATCTTTGCACTTCGTTCAGGTTCTTAGGGGAGGTATCTCCATCAACGCCTTGACCTTCTCGGGATTGGCTTCAATTCCTCTTCTCGTCACCATGTATCCCAGGAACTTTCCCGACTTGACTCCAAAGGTGCACTTGTTGGGATTCATCTTGAGGTTATATCTTCGGGAGGTCGAGAAGGTTTCTTGCACATCGGCCAGGAAACAGCCTTGTTCTCGGGATTTTATCAGTATGTCGTCCACGTACACTTCCACGTTCCTTCCTATCTGGTCCTTAAAGATCTTGTCCATTAGCCTTTGGTATGTAGCGCCGACGTTTTTTAACCCGAAGGGCATGACGGTGTAGCAAAACGTTACCCGAGCCGTGATGAAGCTTGTCTTTTCCTGGTCTTCTTTGGCTAAAAGGATCTGATTATACCCTTGGAAAGCATCGAGGAAACAAAGCAACTCATGTCCCGAGGTGGAGTCTACCAGCTGGTCGATTCGGGGTAGGGGGTAGCAATCCTTTGGGCATGCCTCGTTCAGATTCCTGAAATCCACGCACATGCACCATTTGCCTGAGGACTTTGGGACGAGAACCACGTTCGAGAGCCAAGTGGGGAATTGGACCTCTTGAATTGCCCCGCCTCTAGCAGTTCCTCCACTTGCCGTTTGACCTCGACGTCTTTCTCCGAACTGAGATACCTTCTTTTTTGAAAACCAGGTCGGGTGGTCCGAGAGACATTGAGCTTGTGTTCGATTATTCCTCTATCGATTCCTACCATATCCTTGGTCGCCCAAGCGAACACATCCGAGTTTCCTTTCAGCAGCTTGATGAGGTTCTCCTTCAGGTCCCGAGGTAAGTCCTTAGAAATTCTGACCGTCCCTTCTGGTGGTCTGATTACCACTTCTTCCATTTCTTCCTCTGTTGTCTTCTTTTGGGTCGTCCCAATGTTGCATAAGGTTTCTCTTCCCTTCGGGTAATCTCCGCTTCTTGCTTTCGACGATTTAATTTCTACTCGAACTTCTTCAACATAGCACTTTCGAGCCATCTCTCGGTCTCCCACCACTTCTCCTACCTTGTCTCCTACTGGGAATTTGATTTTCTGGTGTAGTGCCGAGGCGACCGCCGTGAAGGAGGTCAATGCGGGCCTTCCCAGGATAATGTTGTAAGGGCTAGATCCGTTGATGACCATGAAAGGCGCTATCCGGGTCTTGCTCAACTTCCCTTCACCAAGGGTGAGCGGGAGATGTAAGATCCCCACTGCTTCGACACAGTGTCCCGTGAAACCGAAGAGGGCGGTCTCTACTTTGTCCATGGGGTAAGATCCCAAGTTCATTTGATCCAGCGCCCTTTTATAGATTATGTTGACAGAGCTTCCATTATCGACGAAGACTCTCCCAACATCGTGATTGGTGACCTCGGCCCTAATCACCAGGGCGTCTTCATGGGAGTCCTCCCCTCCATGAAAATCCTCTGGTCCGAAGCTAATCACCAGTCCGGACCTTTTGCTTCCCAACTTAACTTCGTAATTCTCTAGACGTTTGACCCCCGCCTTCCTCGCTCTGTTAGAGTCTCCCCCAGTAGGTCCTCCTGAGATTATGTTAACCTGCCGAGGTGGTAACCTCTGTCTGGGGAACTTTCGTTGTTCCCGGTTGTCCTGGCATCCACGAGCGTCATCCTCTTCTCTCCTTTGACCTCTTCTTTCCTCCCTCTCTGGCGTCCTCCCTTGTCTTTCTTTGCGGTTGGGGGCTTGATTATTAGTCGGGGATTGAAGCGATTTCCAGTTCCTGGGTATCTAGGCTTGGTCCCGAACCCACCGGATCCGCCTTCCCCCCTGTCAGCTTCGCCCGTGCTTTGGGATTGGATGCGATCAATTTGTCCAACTCGCGACCTAGTTGGAAACAGCCTTCTGTCGTGTGCCCGTACTCATGATGATAGTTACAACAAGTGTCAGACATTGGCCTCTTGGGGTTGTCGTCGATGTAGGGTGGTCTGCGAAGGAAGTCGTACTCATCACATATTTCCAATGCTCGGACTTTGTTAACCCGCATCCTAGGGTAATCCGCCCGCGGCATAGTTGGAATCGGAACGGGGGGATCGTCTCTTCGGGGAGGAGGCCTATGACCCTGATCCCTGGGCGGGCTCCTTCTACGATCTCGAAGCGGGCTCTTCTTTTTTTTTTGTACTCAGGCTCCCTGGCTTGAGATTCTTCAACTCGGACGTATTTTTCCACTCGGGTCACTAGTTCTTCCACTGTCGTCGGGTACTTCTTGACTAAGGATCTGAACAACTCCCCATCTCGAAGGCCGTGATGGAAGGCCCCAATGAGCAGTTCGGGTGCGGCGTTGGGTACCTCCATCTTTATCTGGTTAAACCGTCGAAGATAATCTCGCAGGCTTTCTCCCTCGACTTGCCTGATATTCAACAGCTTTACGGCTGAGGATGGACGCCTTCGGCTACTCGAGAAATGCTTCGAGAAAAGGCTAGTCAGGTCTTGGAAACTTTTAATCCCTCCTGGAGGTAATAGCGCAAACCATTGCTGGGCTCCTTTAGTTAACGTCGTGACAAAAAGGCGGCATTTGACAGCGTCTCTTAGTTGGTATAAGGCTGCGTTCCCTTCGAAAGCGGCGAGGTGGTCCTCGGGGGGGGGGGGGGGGGGGCAGTTCCGTCGTATTTCCCCATTTCGAAGGTGCGGAAGTGCCCTGACAGGGGGGCTGTTAAGACGTCGGGTGAAAATGGAGAGGCTCGAGGAACTAGCGGCGCTTCTGGCGGATTTGCTAAGTCCTTGAGCTTACGGGTCTCCTCCTTCAGATCTTCCAGTTCGGCTTCTCGTTGCCTAGCTCGACTCTTCTTATTCTCGCGTACCTCCCTGAACTCTGAAGCCAATGTTCGATTTTCGTCCTCTTGCTCAACTGCGTTGGATGATGCTTCATGCTCTCCGTTGGGTCCTGGCTGGTGATTCTCTCCCTTGTTTTGCCCAGGCGGGCGGTTTTCTCCTCCGTTTTGTCCGAGTGGGCGGTTTTCTCTTCCAGTCTGTCCAGGTGGGCGGTTGTCTCTTCCATTCTGTCCAGGTGGGCGGTTATCTCTTCCATTCTGTCTGGGTGGGTGATTTTCCCGATTCCTCTCCGCCATGAGTATCCCCACGTCAGTTGCTATCCTTCTCATTTCTTGCATCGTTTCAGCCATCACCACAGCGATTTTGGACAGGGTTGGCCCATTACCACTGGGCGGTGCTTGGTCGTTTTCGACAGTCACCATATTAAATTTCTACTAGAGAGAAACTATAGTTCCCACAGACGGCGCCAAATTGATGCCGTCGAAAATTGACATACCGCGAAAATGGGCTAGCGGCCTTTTTCCCATTTGAGTTTCGCCGTGTGTCGTGGCCGGAGACTGTTGAAACAGGGTGAGTTTTTGGGGATTATTGGCCCTCTTGCCTTAGTCAAGAGGGTAGTGCCGCTTAAGGTGGTGCAACCAAAGGAAAATAGTGCAGTGCAAAAAGTGGCAGAGTAACGGTATGCAATGTGAAAAATGTACCTAGTTCAGACGGCGTCTGACTGCATTTATAGATTTGAGCGGAGTGGAACCGTCCTGATGCAGTCATCACCCACGTTTAGCTTATCGTGGCGGTTTCCTCCGCGTATAGCGCATTTCAGACGACCGCTTGCACGGTAGCGGTTGGGCCGAGTTCGGGTGTGGTAGAGATTGGGGTTGAACTCGGCTTTGGACATATTGTCGCTTAGGCGTAGTTATGGTCCAAGGGTTTCCCAGCATCACCTCTGCCGGTCAGAGACCTCCTCAAGTCAGGATATCGGGGCTTTATCCTCTGCAGGATGAGGTGGTCTTCCGTATCTTCAGGTCGGGGCACATTTCCTCAGGTCGGGATGTTATGGAACTATACCCTGTTGGAAGAGGCCTTTCCCTGAAGGCGGAAAGTTGTCCTATCTTCGGCACGTCTGAGTATTATGCCGCGGTGGGGTGAAAAACCCGAGGGTAACAGTAACAATCATTATTTTCTAAAATAATATGAATCTTTCGACTATTTAATTTCCTCATTCTCGAGCTCAAGGGAATTCGACTCCGAGCAGCAACCGAGTTGTGCATTGAGTATGAAAACTTTTGATTTCTACGTGTGCAAACCAACACAAATGGGCCAACCCTCTCATATGTCGGCTTGTCCAATATGGCCCAATATGACCCAATAACAAAATTTCACAGAACTGATAACAGCAACGAGGGTACGAAATAAAGATTAACATGGTCGCAAGCCGTCTTGGCGAAAATTACGATCGCAATAAATGACGAATCACCACAAATAAATATGTCAATCCTCCTTCTCACTCAGCTTGGAAGGGGAACCAAACTTTCAACATAGATCATCGTCGAACTGAGAAAATTAGGAGTACCTCTCAGAGGGTATGCGAAGCTGTTATCTTTAGGATCGTAAACAACTAACTGTTGCCCGAGCCCCAAAAGATATTTTCCGTTCCATAGCATACACAGACAATAGTTATATCTCGGAGGTCCACCTACGCCAGGAATGCTGACTAATTTAGTCCACGAATCATCGATGTCAAACTCTCTTAGAACCCACACATCTGCATAATCCCCTCCGTTGCAAAGAGCACTGATGCAACCTTTCAAAATTCCGAAAGACACCAAAGAGCAACCGCTCTCCGAAGGACGCTTGATAAGTCTAAGAACCTCGGTTTCTAAATCAAGACTAACAATTTCCCAGCCACCGCTGAGAAACGCCAGGAAGAGAAACTTTCCGTTTGCATATATCACGTCCGAGTCTGGAATTACTACGCCATTGAAACCCAAAATCTTCTTCCACGAACCGTTCGTTAAGCTGCAAATATGTAGCGTACTGAGAACCCTGAAAATCCCCACAACCGTGTAGCGACCTTCGTCGTTACAACCTATGCCATACGTCGATGTGAGGACTCTTTCCTCGGCGAAAGGGGGCAATTCCTTGGACGTTTTCAAACTAGGGTTCCACAGAAAGGCACGCAGATCGTCGAAGGACACGCAACATAGCAGCCCATTACAAGAGCTGGTGATGGAAAACTGTTCGCCGACGCGACTGACGCCGCCGCATAGGTTGGTCATAAGATCGCCGACGGCGACGGAAGCAGCCGGATAAACATGATTATTCGACGCATGCGATAAAAAAATCGTACGGCACACCTAGCAGGAGCCTGCGGCGGGATGAATTTCGATCGTCGATTGAAAGTTTCAGCTGGGAGTTGATGAATTCTGGGGAGGAAATTAAGAAGCGCCACGATTTCGCGACGGACTTGAACTTCAATAGGGATTCGACGGGAAGCCTCACGAGGATTTCTTCGATAATCTCTTCGGGGATGGTACTGAGATATGTTTCTTCTCCAATTAGGGTTTGGACTTCGCCGTCGTCGACGGTCTTGATTTTCCTGAATCCCATCGCGCGTGATGACTTCGAATTTCAGAGAATTTACATATATATATATATATAATATATATATATATATATATACTAGTTTATTGCCCGTGCATTGCACGGGTTTAAATATTTATTATTAATATACATTTTTATCAACAAATGTTTCGATACCTATCAAATCGAACAAAATTCAAGACATAATTACGGTAATAGGTAAAGTTTTCTCAACATATGACAACGGTTAATTCAAAAAATGACTTAAAATAAGTAGTTGATACGAAAGTAAAAACCAGCTAGGAAACAAACAACAAAGCTCGGAAATCTAAAGATTTTGCAAGGTGTCATAATCAAGTGACACTAATGAAGATATTCCTTTGATTGATGTGGCCATCTCCATTGCGCTCATCCTCCATAAACTCCATGGACTCATTTGCGATTTTGGGTGCTGCAGCTTTTCAATTTCAATGCTTCTTACTCCTAGCGACGTTCTAATTCCTGTTCATTCTCGAGCTGGAAAGACGATAGTTTTCATGATTCACAATTTATTTCATGTTTCTGAAAATTTTTAAACAATAAATTCATATACATACTACTCGTAGACGCTCCGCTCCTTCTGCATAAACTTTCTCTCGTCACGCATTCCTCATGCAAATATTCTTCCTCCAGCTTATGTTGTTCTTGGATCAATCTTTCTTCTTCATTAAGTATCTCATTTTTTACGTATGCTGCGTTTCTTTATGATTTGCTCCTTCATCTGAAACTGAAAAGAAAAAAACATAGCATTAGCATTTAGTTGTAATCATACCAGTAGAATAGACATGAAACTATAAAAACACACAACAAAAGCGAAAGCCATCCATGGTCGACTTGAACGACCACGTTGTATTCCTTTCCTAGATCTGCACCAATAAACTACCATCAAAAAACCAAAACAAACCTAAAAAAATCCGGACAAATGCTTCACACAAGTACAACAAAAGAAAACAAAGAAACGCTCACCTTTCTCATAGCTAAAAAATCAACCTCGTTTTCGTCTTCTCCAAATCTGACAAAATAGTCTAAAATCTGCAGCAAACGCTATAACTAAATCTCGATCAAATGCTTCACACAAATACCACTAAAGAAAATCATTAAGCACTCCATAGATCTGGTGACAAAGTAAGACCTACCGTGTCGTTTCTTTAGATATGCGAGAAAGAGGTGTAATCTTCTCAAGGAAAGTACAGAGTGGAGGTTTTCAAAAGCCCGGACATGAGTTTGGACAGATGGTGGTTCTTTAGATCGTGGCTCGTGAGTGGTTTTATTTTAATGCACATATTTTATTTTTTGTACTAATATTATTCATGTAAAATATCAACTCTAAACTCTTTCAAAAAGTTGCATGTTAGTGGGCTAGTGTGTTTTTCATTTTCTTCCCCATATTTTTAATGCTACAATAGGACACGTGGCACGATATTAGGACACATTCCTTGTATATATAAGATATATTATATATGTCCCCATTTTTTACATATATTTTACATATAGTTTACATATACAATTACAGTTGGATAAACGGATATTGGGCTTTCGTCCCAATTGAAAAGTAACCCAAATAAAAAATTTAAGGAGAGTATATTTAAGTACCGTTCCAAGTTTAACTTCCTTTTAAACCACAAATTGTAGAAATTATACAAATTGATTTTGCTATTATACCACAAAATGTAGAAATTATATTCATCTGTTACCGTAATAATGATAACATATGGTATAATTAAAATAACAATTGGTAAAATAATCAAAACAATTTGTATGATGTCCAATTTAATTCAGAAAATGGTATTTTCGTCCGTTCACTGTTTGAGGTATTAAAGAAACAACTTTTTTCGAAGATAAGTATTGAAATGAAGATTATTTACTAGGGGTATTGATAAGGAACTTCAAAAGAGCCTGATAAGGAATTTACCCTTTAAGTACCTAGCAGGATGAAACAAGATCAAATCAATCATCTATCATACAAGTAGTATCTGCACGCTCTATGTTGTTCTTAAAATATAATTGTTGTAATTTTAGTTTTGAAATTTAAAATTTATGTTTAGTAGATGAAATATATAAAAGGAAAATAATGATTAGGGTATAAGTATAATAACTAAAAATTGAGGGGTTAAATGGGATAATTATTTAATTAATGAAATTAGAAATAGAAAGGTTAAATTGTAAAAATTTTACAGCAAATTAGCCGTTAAAATCCACCCCTCACCCTAACTATAATAATGTAGATTTTTTGAGTAATTGACAAAAATGGTGCTTGAACTATACCACATTATCACTGTTTGTGCTCAAAGTTTTAAATTTTTCTTTTTGAGATACTTAAGTGTAGATCCAACAAAATTTAATACACAATCGATTAAAAATAGAATTAGATATGTCCATCATTACATAAGTCAATTTTGCAATTTGTTGTTCGATGGTTACTTAGTGTCTTTATATATCTTCATTTCTGTGTGACCATTGATTGTTATATAACATTGCCAAGGAGTAGACCATCGATACATCACACATCTATAAAATCTACTTCAAGTTTACCATACCAAATTCATCTTTCATTCAAAAGTTAAGACTGAATATTCGTAGTCGCTTGAAAAAATTTGCAATTATTTTAAACTTAATACTAATATTATCTTAAAAAATTAGAGAACTACAATACAAATCCCAACTTATCCAAGCAAGAAACAGCCAAAGCTAACTCTGGCGATACAGTAACAGAAAAGAATGGGCTGCTGAGAACATAAAACTCGTCACCTTATTACACAGCAACAATCTTAACAAAATAAGATCGCCATTTTTGGGTGATGTATACTTATCACATAACAATGATAAATACACATACAAAAGGAAAAAAAAAAACCCACTCTAAAAATAGCAGCAAAGATCAGCCCACATCTTTGCTCTATATAAATAAACCCTTCTCCTACTCATGCAAAAAAAGAAAGGAGCAAACAATGAAGCTTTTCTTCAAACTCTTCTTCATCTCTATTTTCCTAGCTTATGAGTTCTTCCCATCCCAAAGCATAGACTTCACCGAAAAAGACTTAGCTTCGGAAGAAAGTCTATGGGACCTCTACGAGCGCTGGCGTAGCCACCACACAGTCTCTCGGGATCTAACCGAGAAGCAAAAACGCTTCAACGTTTTCAAGGCCAACGTCCAGCACATTCACGCGGTCAACCAAATGGACTTGCCCTACAAGCTCAAGCTCAACCCTTACGCAGACATGACCAACCACGAGTTTAGAAATTCTTACAGCTCGAAAGTGAGGCATCACAGGATGCTTCAGGGGACCCGAGCCAAGACGGGATTTAAGTACAAGAAGGCAGAGAACGTGCCCGTCTCCGTAGACTGGAGGCAGAAGGGAGCCGTCACTCCTATCAAGAATCAAGGAAGATGCGGTGAGTTAGTTAGTCAGTCATTCGTGTGCATGGAAGTCGTCGTAAACTACTTTTGTTTTGTTTTGTTTTCTTTTGTTTTTGTTGGACTTTATTAGGTAGTTGTTGGGCTTTTTCGACGGTCGTGGGGGTAGAAGGGATCAACAAGCTCAAGACCGGCCAGTTGGTTTCTCTGTCCGAGCAAGAACTGGTCGACTGTGAGAGGGACAACGAGGGATGCAACGGAGGGCTCATGGAGAACGCGTACGAGTTCATCAAGAAACGCGGAGGCATAACCACGGAGACGGTGTATCCGTACAGGGCGAGGGATGAATTTTGCGACGCCAATAAGGCTCGTAAACTTTTTTTTTTGGAATTAGCGAATACGAGTTTTTTTTCTTTGTCCGACGACTCTCATCTGCAGATGAACGCACCGGCGGTCGTGATCGACGGGCACGAGAACGTGCCTGAGAACGACGAAGACGCACTGACGAAAGCAGCAGCAAACCAGCCTGTCTCGGTAGCGATCGACGCCGGCGGTCTTAACATGCAGTTCTACTCCGAGGTATAACACGTTTTATTGAGTTCCCAACGTTTGAGGCATGAGCTTCTCTGTTGCCCATATTCCGAGATACAACTTTTAGTTCTCAATGTTACGATTTTGAATCGTTTTGGTCCCTAGTTAAACGACAAAACATATTGTTGGATCTCAAGTTAGTTAGAAAAAAAGTTTTTTAACTGTAGGGCGTGTACACGGGACCATGTGGGACGGAGCTAGACCACGGCGTGGCTGCAGTGGGTTACGGGGCGACAGCAGATGGGACAAAGTATTGGATAGTGAAGAACTCTTGGGGAACGCAGTGGGGGGAACAAGGGTACATTAGGATGCACCGTGGGACCGCCGCGAAAGAGGGGCTATGTGGCATAGCCATGGAAGCTTCATATCCACTTAAGCTATCTTCAAATAATCCTAAAGGACCACCAAAGGATGAACTCTAAAAGATCTTAATGACCTAAGTTTGATTTTGAGCAAGTTACTGTATTATATGTATAAGGTATTTATCATCAGATGATCGATAATCTGTGCTTGTAGTAGCTGTCATATATAGATTAGAGTAAATAAAACTCCAATTGGGATGGAATGTATTTCTTTGATGATATGGCTATTAAATATACTTTGTATGTGCAACGTTTCAGCGCCAAGAAGACATTTCTACACAGAATTGAAACTTACCTTCGAGCTATTTTGTTAGAAAAAAAATTACGGACTTTCGAAAGCGTGAATTTAGGGGTGGGCGTTCGGGTTCGAGTATTCGGGTTTTACCCGAACCCGATCGGGTTCGGGTAGTTCGGATCGGGTATTTCGGGTTATTTTTCGGGTATCGGGTAACCCGATACCCGATAGTTGTTAATCGGGTCGGGTATCGGGTAGTAATTTACTACCCGATCGGGTTATTCGGGTACCCGATATATTTTTTTTAAAAAAAAATTATTAGTTTTGTACATACATTAAAAACATATATAATACATATATCAATATATAACTTGAGTGATGTTAAAGTTTTAAATAATATTTCGACTAGTTTCTTATTTTAAGTGTATAATTAACAACTGATAATTTGTATCAATGCATAGATCATCATAAAAATTTAAAATATATTCTCAAAATTTTTATTAATGTATAATTAACAACTGATAATTTATATCAATGCATATATTATATTTATTGAAAACAAAATATCCAAATATTGTAAGTGATATTAATATATAACATGAATATTTTAATATTATTGAATTATAATATTTTTAGTCATATTCTAATTAAAAATCGGGTACCCGACTACCCGACGTCGGGTACCCGAACCCGATATATACCCGACAAGCGGGTACCCGCCGTAAATCGGGTCGGGTTCGGGTATTGAAAATCTTAACCCGAACCCGAACTACCCGAACCCGAACTACCCGATACCCGACTACCCGACCCGATGCCCACCCCTAAGCGTGATTAGTAATTCAAACTGCAAGAAACCGGATATAAAAGCACTGCAGGGAAAGTTTTGTTTGTGTTTGCGTTTTTCTTTCAAAAACAACATCGATAGTAAAAGTAGGATTGTAATTACGATATTGCCACTAGGGCAATTTCTTGAAATAGGTGAAAGAACACTCACACTTAGCTTCCATCTTCTCCCCACTTGGGATCTAAAACCATAAAGCGCCACTACTTGTTCGAAACGATGGCTCTAGCGTTCGATGAGTTTGGTCGGCCTTTCATTATCCTCAAGGAACAGGATCAGAAGAGCAGATTGCGAGGGATCGATGCCCAAAAAGCGAACATCGCCGCCGGGAAAGCCGTGGCTCGGATACTGCGAACTTCCCTTGGGCCGAAGGGCATGGATAAAATGCTCCAAAGCCCCGACGGCGACGTCACAATCAGTGAGTATTTCTGCTTTTTCATCTTGTACTTTTTGTTTCAATTCTTTTTTGGGTTCTGATGATGTTTTGTTAGTCTGTTCCGTTGGCTTAGTTGAATTGGTAGCGAAATTTGATTCCTTTTGTTATGCGTATGGTGTTTCTGATAATTTGCGTTTCTATTACTTTTACTGTGTTTGCCAGCAAATGATGGTGCGACAATCTTGGAGCAGATGGACGTTGACAATCAAATTGCAAAGCTCATGGTTGAGTTATCGCGGAGTCAGGACTATGAAATTGGGGATGGAACTACTGGGGTTGTTGTAATGGCTGGTGCGCTTCTAGAACAAGCAGAGAAGCAATTGGAAAGAGGTATTCATCCTATACGCGTCGCAGAAGGATATGAGGTGGCTTCGAGGATTGCTTCTGAGCACTTGGAGAGGATAGCCCAGAAATTTGAATTCAGTGCGACAAATATGGAACCACTGATTCAGACTTGTATGACTACTCTATCTTCCAAGATGTAAGTAATCGTAATTTGCAAATTTGTGTCCCTTTTGGTTTCCTGAGTATTAGAATTTGATGCTTTGTTCCTTTTTCTGAAACCACTATGGTACCTCCTCTACATGCCATTCCTTCGTTGTCCCTTTCAGTTGCTAGCTCTCTATGCAATACAGATTTTATTCGTTGGAAAGTTGAGATGCGTGATTATTTCTTCAGAATTAAGTGTATCATTTGCCGGGAAGTGAGAATCATGGAATGTGTTGCTTCTGGCTGTGTCCGAGTATTGTGTTGTTGACTTGTTATATTGTATATACAGTGTGGCCCTCAATAGATTTGCGTACGCTATCGTCATTCTTGCATTGTGCACTATAACTTATGATGTCATCTTATGTTTTGTTGTGTTCACAGTGTGAATAGGTGCAAGCGCAGTTTGGCAGAGATTGCAGTGAAAGCTGTCCTCGCTGTTGCAGATTTGGAGAGGAAAGATGTTAACCTAGACCTGATTAAAGTGGAAGGAAAAGTTGGTGGAAAGTTGGAGGATACGGAACTGATATATGGGATTGTCGTCGACAAAGATATGAGCCATCCGCAAATGCCTAAGCAGATTGAGGATGCGAAGATAGCTATTTTGACTTGCCCATTTGAGCCCCCAAAACCAAAGACTAAGCATAAGGTTGACATTGATACCGTGGAGAAATTTCAGACATTACGTGGGCAAGAGCAGAAGTACTTTGATGATATGGTTCAGCAATGCAAGGTAGTGTATGTGTTTGGACTTCGTATCATATTTTCAATTTTGAATATTGCTTATTGTTTGGGTGAACAAAGTATCGGGATAAAATAAACTGGGATAACAAATTAGCTTCATTCAGTACTATTAACCTGGTCATAACTCACCTGCCTATGTTGCAGGATGTTGGGGCTACCTTGGTTATCTGCCAATGGGGTTTTGACGATGAAGCAAACCATTTGCTAATGCACAGAAACTTGCCTGCTGTTCGATGGGTTGGTGGTGTGGAACTAGAGTTGATAGCCATAGCAACTGGTATAGTATTAATCATAAGCTTCTTTTTTTTTCTTCTTCTGTGTGTTTTATGTTCCATTATGGACTGCTGATTGACCTATTTTGATTGAATTCGAACACTAGGTGGCAGAATTGTCCCTAGATTTCAAGAGTTAACACCTGAAAACTGGGAAAGGTGCAAATTTTCTTGTCCCTAACTTCTCTATATGTGTAGCTGTCCATGTGTTAACTGATCTGTAAGGTTTTACCTGGATCTTAGGCTGGCTTAGTTCGAGAAAAATCATTTGGTACCACTAAAGATCGGATGATCTACATAGAGCACTGTGCAAATTCCAAAGCTGTGACCATATTTATACGCGGTGGTATGTCCTGTGTATTTTTGTATTTTTTTCACTGATTGTGTCTGTCTTATTTCCATCCATTTCCATAACAACTGTCAAGTTGCTCAATTCTACTTGATGAGGGCTCTTCGTATTTGGTGGTGTCATAATCTCACATATATCAACAGTTCTGAATATGTCATTGTCACATACTTAGGCACTTTTAATTAAGAATATCGGGGTGGTTCTTTCTTCCAAGTCTTTTGCCTCGTCCTTTCAGGAAACAAGATGATGATAGAGGAAACAAAGCGCAGCATTCACGACGCTCTATGTGTAGCGCGAAATCTAATCCGTAACAATTCAATCGTATACGGCGGTGGATCTGCTGAAATTTCATGCTCAATCGCCGTAGAAGCAGCTGCTGATAAACACCCAGGAGTAGAACAGGTAAGAAAGAACACTGACCAAATTCTTCCCTTTCTCCTTGAGATAGGTAGCTATTGTTCATACTCTCAACGCTTTTTCCTTATTTCTTGCAGTATGCAATAAGGGCATTCGCAGATGCTTTAGATGCCGTCCCTATGGCCTTAGCAGAAAATAGCGGTCTCCAACCCATCGAAACTCTATCTGCTGTTAAATCGCAGCAAATTAAGGTAAATCAAATCTTGGCCCCATAACTTTCTTCGTTCAATATGATTCTTATAAGCATGATTTTTTTTTCTCCATAAGGAAAACAATCCTTGTTGTGGCGTCGACTGCAATGACGTTGGCACGAACGACATGCGCGAGCAAAACGTATTCGAAACTTTGATTGGTAAACAACAGCAGATTCTTCTGGCGACCCAAGTTGTCAAAATGATTCTGAAGATTGACGACGTCATCATGCCATCCGATTACTAGTTTCATTATTCGATCGTATTTATAACGCGTTTCCCAGTTTTCCTTTTCGTTGGGTGTGTGAAGTGTGTTTTTAGTTGGGCTTTGTTTTAGGACATAATTTAATTTGCAATACACTCATCGTCTCTGAGATAGTTCATCTGTGTTTTGGACTTGAGATTACGAGGCTATTATTTGCTGGTATATTTTCAGTTAAATGATCAACGAGAATCTTGTTAAAGTATTACATCCATATTATGTTTCACTTATGGGTAAGAATACATCGCTTCTGTCTAAAAATTCTACAAAATGTAATAATGTCCTCTTTGCCTTAAAATTTCAACACACAAACCAGCCTAGGCTAAAAATATATATACGAGCAACAAAAAGCATAGATAGCCATGAAAATCTGCTTGAAATCGAACAGCCGTGTAAATAATCGTTCGAAGCTTCTCTACGCACATCGATGGCTCTTTTCATCGCTCTAACGATTAGCTTCGAACTCTCTTTCAAGCCATAAAGAAAGAGTTGGTTATCGTGCTGGAAATAATATGCGCAAATGAAGTTTAGAGATGTAAAAATTGCTTAGAATCTAAATGATGAGACCTAAAACAGAAAAAAACTAAAAAATCAGACGTACAAAAACCTACCTTACTCGGTTTTCTCGCCAGAAAGTGCGCTTCTCTCCTCGACCCGATCATCAGAGACTAACCCCGAGCTTTCTTCTCTTTCTTTATTGGATTTTGCATTAGTACCATTAAGAGAAGGCGGAGAAGAAGAAGAACCATTATTAGCTGATGATATGTTTTGATCGCTAATATCTTCTCCAGTCGTATTTTCCTTTACATCTTCAGCTGATGTTTGGCTCGACTTAGCCAATGCTTCCTCTTCTGCTCTCCTTTTCTCTTCCTCCCTCTGTTGTCTTCTTCGAGCTTCCTCCTCCTTTATTTGTTTAAACCTGAAAAAAGATGAATCATATCAAATATGACCAAGAAATTAGAATAATGCCACGTCCTAGATTATAAACACATGTTTAACAGACGGCCTAATTAATTTTTTGGTCCCGTATGTGATGTGGTAAGGACACCAAGTTAAAAGGCTGTAATATCAGGGCAATAATCTTTGAAACTCAGTGTCATCAAATCGCTTCAACTTACTATCCTGAAATTGCAACCTTTAATAATTTAAGTGTCCTCAAATTGCTTCAATTTCAAGGCGCCCCAAAAGCATATACATGATTCCGAAAATAATTAAAGCCTTTCAACAGACACCTGTCGCCGGGCCGAGGACCCGAGGTTGGCTTCTCTTCTCTCTCACTGACGACTTTCTTTCTAGTTTCTACCTCAGAAATGGACTTAAGAACCTGCGCTTGCTCCTTCTTCGTTGCATCGTCGCTGAATTCTTTCATTAATGGATTTCGGGCCCCACCCAATTTTCGAAGCCACACCGACTGAACTGTGCTCAGTATGTTGTTAGTAAACCTGAAAAGATAATGAATCAAATGCGAGATGTCAAACCAAAGACCGATCATGAAAATGCAGAAAAACAAATATGAAAAAGATGTTTTTTTACCAGTAAAGACTCAAACCCGAAGGAACTGACAAAGCAAAGTAGCCGATCATCAGTGGCAGCAATTTAGTTATTGCCTGTGAGTTCTTTACCGCTGGATCATTACTCTGATTCAGATAAACGAGGACAATCGATAAAAGAATTAAGATTCTCTATTGCAATTTGTTTAAGATTTCGATAGAAGCAAACTATTAAATAAAAAGAAATGGTCTTTACCTGGGGAGGTTGCATGATTTGTACAGAAACATATTGAGATACGATGAGAAGGACAGGCAAGACAAGATATGCCAAAGTATCTGACCATCCAAGAGGTGGCTGACCATCCTACGAAGAACGACAGAAAAAGTCGAAGAAATTTAAAAAATTTAGCAGCATGGCAAATTCCTATAAAACGGAGTCACCTTTGAACACAAATGGCGTTAATTTCAAAAGGGTTGCAGAAAAAAAAAATAACAATTTCGTAAAAAAGGGTGGAATGAATGGCTTACAACGAAGGGGAAAATCCAAGAGGTGCCACTACCAGTTTGTCGGGCAGCAATAGTTGTTGGGCCAGAGAGTGAAGGTATCCAAAAGAAGCCTTCTGTTAATAGTCCCTTTTGACGTTGGAACCACAAAAGGAATTAGATTAATGAAATCACTTATGGGATGTAAATTGAGTCAAAGCACAAAATGAAAAAGAATATTTAACGAGAATCTACCTCATTTGCTACGTTAGAAAGAGCTCTGTACAGCCCTATCCATATTGGGATGGTGGCTAGTGTAGGCAGACACCCTGTTAAAGAACATCGAGGGGACAAAGTCTATCATAAGTACGATGTTATCATTTTTCATTAGGCACAGAAGAGATAAGTGAATCTTATCTTAAATGATGTTATTATTACCTGCTAGTGGATTTATGCCAGCTAATTTATACAAGCGGGCTGTTTCGAGTTGAATTCTCTCCTGCAAATGCCAGCATATGACAAATGATACTTATCACACATCGACTGTTTGAAAATAATACGTTAAGAATTAAGAACTCATGACAACTCAAAAAGGCTCCAATATTTGGGTAGGATTTGTTTTCTTGGAAAGAAACTGTGGAATAACCTGATCTCCAGCATACTTTTCCTGGACAGCCTTTATTTGAGGCGCCAAAGATTGCATTGCCATAGCAGATTCGACCTGAAAAATCATATTTCGATATCGATCGTAACACTTATCTAACGCTAGCGAATATCTACAATAGAAAAAGTAGAAGCTGATTAAATCAATCACCTGCTTCTTCGACAGAGGAAAAGTAGCAGCCTTTACAATTACAGTCAATAAGATGATCGCAAAGCCGTAAGCGTAAGGCACGTGCAGCGTGGAAAGCCCATCTTTTAGTACCTGAGAAAGACACTCCAAATATTACTACAATCTCCACACAAATAAATAGGCGAACATTCAAATTTCCCCAACTATGATGAACCACACTAAAGCCTAAAGCTCCCAGGAAACTGTATCTAGTAATTCAAGAAAACTAAGGAACATTTCGCGCAAACGAACAAATCGATTTTTCGAGAAAATCCCAAAACCTTGAGAACGGTTTCCATGGCATTCGTGATCCCAGAAAGCCAATCGCTACTCTGCTTAGTTTCCGTAACTGAATCGACCATCTCCGAAGAATTAACGGCAGCATCGGCGACTGTGTAAACCAACCCTTCAATTCTTCCGAACAGTTCTCTAGCAATAAGCTGAGCATCTTCCGGGTCGGGTAACGGAACTTGACCCAATCCAAAACGGGCCACGCCGACGCTCTCCCTCGATAAAGGTCTTCTTCGTACTATCAAATGGATCCTTCTTGGGAAAATCGGGTTTAGGGTTCTGCTTGAAAAAAGAGATGGTGTCAAATTGGGTCCAATTGTATGCATGAAAGCTGACATTTTTTTCCTCTATCGATTGATAAGCTTCCACAGCAGATGATGCGAAAAAGATGAGATTTTTTTCAAGCTTCAAAGAATGGATTTGTAAGTTTAAGCTTTAAGCTTTTGTACGGATAGGGAGGAAAACTAAATAAAACGTTTGGCTCGGAATTGGAAATATTGTTTTAGGGTTACATTTGTCTCTATTTGTAAGATTTTATCTGATATATTTTTTGAGATTTATAGCAAGATTCTTTTATTTACATGTGGACATGTGTGTGGAGGCTCGTCTTGTATAACACCTCAAGTCGCGAATAATCCATATGTATGTAGGTAGATGTATATAAAATATATATATATATATATGAAATTATACATCTTTTTTAAATTATTATTATATAAATATATATATATATATATATGAAATTATACATCTTTTTTGAAATTATTATTTCTTGCGTAAAAAATAGGTACTTGAACTATACCAAAATTTTCGTATTGAGCTAAAAAATTTTGAAATGTGTCGTTTTTATGTGACACGAAGAACCAATGAAAGATCCAAAAGTGAAAGATTTTGCAAAGTTTGAGAAACAAAATGATACATTAAAAGTACGTGCTATTTTGTAAACTTGATACAAAATTCAATCACGAGATGTTTGAATGTTGTTATGTTGGGACTCTTGAAAAAAAATGTTCAAATATCTTGTGGTGATCGAAGTTAAAGTTTACACCAAATTTACAAAATAACATTAAATTGCAACCTAATTAAGTTAATTGGTGTACCAACATGAATGGTACAGTGCCTATTGCCTAAAAAAGAGCACTTAATAAAATTTGAGTGGACTATAACTATACTCAAAGTAGGTAGGTAAACACATATACTGAAAAATCTCAGCATCAGCATCCATTCAAAGGTTTGCTACTCAAACACCTCATTCATTAGAAAAAAAGGAGGTGACTGATTATTTAGATAAAAAAAAAAACACATGATAAATCACAGCATACAACGGTTTTTTTAATTAAATAAACGAAAAAAAATAAACCATTAACAAAATAAACCAAAAACGAAAAGTATTAATAAAATAGCGAAATTCGTCATCCCAGATGACGAGTTACGTAACTCTCATCCAGGATGACGAGTTACTTCGAGCTGGCCCGCTGACTGGTCAAGTTGACTCTTGTACAGTGTAAAAGAGTAACTCGTCTTCTGGGATGACGAGGGATGACGAGTTACAAGAATTATTCCCGACCAACCTGCATGCGCATGCAGCTGTCGGAAATAATTAGAGTAACTCGTCATCCCAGATGACGAGTTACGATAGTGGGAAATAATTCACTTATCTCGTCATCTGGGATGACGAGTTACTTCTCTATAAATACCTCACCTCCCCGCATGTTAACATATCATTCTAACATACAACAGTTTACACAATGGTGTCGAGTCGCATACAAGTCATAGTTTATTTCGGCGGTGAAATAATTCAATCATCCGATTCCATCGTCAAATATAGTATTCGTCCTATTGCATATAGGCGAATTCGTCGTAATACCAATTTTTCTGAGTTTATATAGTTGTTGTTCGAAATTACGGGTGCTGATAGTAGTCGTTGTTCGTTTGTTGTCTACGGGAAAAATGAATACTTTCAACATTCTCGCCTCTTTCATCAGCTACTCCAAATCTCCAACGACAGCGATCTACATTTTTCATACATCCCGATTCGGAGAACAATTGTCTTGAAGTTTTTGTTGAGGCGGTTGAAAATTCAAATTTTGATTTGAACGAAGAGCCTCATCGCAATTTTGATGAGCGGTGCGAGTTTCCTGCGTTTGAAGTTGGTTCTTCCAGTTATACATGTCCGGATTTTCCCGACATTGTCTCAGTTACGACAGGGTTCAGCAATGTTTCTCTGGAGATGCCGACGCTTGGTGTCCCATTCAATATGCCAGAATCCGTGTCAGAACCCGTGCCAGACTTCGTGCCTGAACCCGAGGAAGACGTTGATGTTAGTGATTCGGAAGCAGACGATGAGGATCCATTGTCCGAGTTATCCGATCCCAACGACGACGACGAGAACAACGACGAGGATGCCCCAGATGATACCACTCCGCTGGACTCTGCTGCTCCAATGCTGTTTCAGTCCGTCCCATTTTTCCAAACGTACCAAATGCCACCTCCTGGTGGTGACGACTACGGTGGTTATGGAGAGTTTTACGACAGAGATAACCATACGTTTTGTCGATGTATGATTTTTCAAACTAAGAAACATTTACAACGTGCCGTCGACGATTTTTCGATCAGGGTTGCTAGACGCGAGTATAACGTCAACGAGAGCAGCAATACACGTTGGAGTGTTCAATGTGATCACACGAGAGATTGCCCTTGGAGACTGAGGGCATCCTTCAAGCCAAAAAAGGCTACTGGTCTATTACGAAATTTGAAGGACTACACAATTGCTATATGACTAAACTGGCGAGTACACACCATAATATCTCTCGAAATTTTATTGCTGATTTGTTGGTTGGAACCGTGAAAGTCGATCCGCAATTCCTCCCAAAGAATGTCCAACAACTCGTGAAAGATAGATATGGCTATGATATCTCATATATTCAAGCTTGGCACGGTCTGAAAAGAGCTATGGAAAATGTTTACGGTACGTGGGAAGAGTCTGTTACCAAACTCCCAACATTTATGAAAGCGTTGCAGCATTACAATCCAGGGACAATCGTAAGGTGGCTGATCTGGAGACAGGGAGACCTGGAGACTTCGTGCTCGGGTATGTCTTTTGGGCTTTTAAACCGAGCATCGATGGTTTCAAGCATTGTCGAAGAGTTGTTTGTGTCGATGGTACGCATTTATACTCCAAATATAGACACAAATTACTGATTGCTACGTCGCTGGATGCCAACCAAAACGTCTTTCCCCTGGCCTTTGCCATTGTCACGGAAGAAAGTACACACTCATGGACTTGGTTCCTTACAAATTTGAACATGTTTGTTCTAGAGAATCAATCGATTTGTCTTATTTCGGATCGTCATCCAGGTATTTAATCTTAGTAATGTAATTTACTCATTATTTTCGTAAAATCAGTTACTTTTAGTGGCGTACATGGTGTACACAGGTCTTACGGGAACGGTAGAAGCCACTGAATTCTTTCGTCCGCCAAATGGAGTGCATCGCTTCTGTCTTCGTCATGTAAAGTCAAACTTCTACAAGAAATTCAAGGATCAACAATTGAAGGATCTATGTCATAGAGCCAATACTGCGCCAACATCGGATAAATTCGATCGCGTTATGGCTCAGATTGCGCAAATTAATGAACATGCGAAGCCTTGGTTAGAAAAAGTAGGGGTCGAGCGATGGACGCTAGCACACGACGGCGGTTATCGATGTGGTGTCATGACGACTAATATTTCAGAAGGGCTCAACGGGCGATCAAAGGGAGGCAGGGGCGGCGCGGGGCGACGGGCAGGCACGGGCGGCGCGGGGCGACGGGCAGAGGCCGGCGGCGAAGGGCGACGGGCAGGCACGGGCGGCGCGGGGCGACGGGCAGGCAGGGGCGGCGTTCGTCTTCGTCGTTCGTCTTCGTCGCGTCTGTTCGTGTTCGTCGTTTAAAAACAGATCTAACTCGTCATCCTGGGTGACGAATTAGGCCACGTCATTGCTTTGCCAGCGGGGATAAGTAATTTGCCAGCGGGGATAAGTAATTCGTCATCCTGGATGACGAGTTACGTAACTCGTCATATCGGATGACGAAGTTCGTTATTTTATTAATGCTTTTTGTTTTTGGTTTATTTTTATAATGGTTTATTTTTTTGTTTATTTAATTAAAAATACCGCATACAACACAACACTATATTCTCTCTCTCTTTTTTTCTATATGTATTACAACACATAATAACTATTATCAAATCAAATATTCGTAGTACATCAAGAACAGAGCATCAGGCAAGTCCTTGGGCAAGCTATCAATGTAAAGATAGAATCTTTGCAAATCTTCTATGGTAACAGTTTCCGGGTCGACCATATCGTCCCGACCTGTCAAGACCCATAAGTCCGTCGACCTGACCCGCCTCAGACTACCACGGCAAAACGGGCAAGATTCAGACCGTACGCTCCTGGAAATTTTTAAATTTTTTTAACGATAATGTAATTAATGAAAAAGGGACGAAAAAAATTCGATCTTTCTTAAGTTATTACCACTCGCGGTAGCAATTTATGCACATTGCGTGGCAGCAAGTGGGCGTGACCATTTTTTTCGAGCAACTCTCTAAGCATATCCCACATTCTTCTTCCTCGTCTTCTTCTTCTGATGACCTTTTCTTCCCTTTTGCGAAAAAGTTTTCGACTTTCGACGAATTGGGTTCGACCAAGCTGTAGTGAAGCTGCTGTAGGGACGGTAATATGATCGCTGCGTAATAAAAAGCGATGATTGCTCGTAATTCGTTTCAAAGAAAAAAGAAGAAAAAACTTACCGTAAAATTCTCTGACGGATGCTTTCCTTCCGTGTTTGGCTACTTTTCGCTTGCCGTCGGGGTAAACCTTTCGAAAGAACAATATATTTGGATTTATTGCGAAAAGGGAGAAGAAAGATGAAATTTTTTCTGAAAATAATGCGATGTAATGTAATTGAATTGCTTTTGGAACCTTGAAGATAAGAACTCGAAAGAGATTGAGATATCTGGGCAAGAGACAAGTGCAAGAGCAGTCTTCGATCCAAGAAAGTAGGAAAAAGATCGAATAAGCCAAATCGTTGTAGACCATTTCATCTGCAGGCGAGCGCCTCCCTTTGCTCTAGGAATTGCAATTGCCCTGTAATAAAAAAAAAAATTGTAATAAAATGGCGGCCGTTATTAGGCGTAAAATTTCTGGAAATCGAAGCATACGATTGAGGGTTCAGCAAGCTAAGTGTGCAACAAAGATTTTGCCTCAATGGATGCAATAAACAAAAGGCTTATGTGACCCAAAAGAATTGCAAGAATTCGCAAAACACCGATAAAATCGAGTTCAAACTCATTCCAACGCCTAATATTTCAAGAAACTTAATTAAGCCAAGCAATGGCATCAAATGGGCTCAAATGAAAGAAAGATGGAATCTTTACAACGAAGGCCTTCAAGAAACAGCAGTAAATTCCCAAATCATTGCACAGATTAAGAATGAATAAGGTAGAGCAAAATACTTGCAACAAGTATCAAACATTAAAAATTGTAATATCCCACGGACAATTACAAACAACGAACTATGATGGATTAAAGGAGTTAATAATAAGCTGAGCTTACAAAGAATTTGCGTGCTGAATATCATCCTCAAGCATCCTCAAAGAGTCCCTGTAAGAAATCCTTCCCAGCTGCTCATAGTACATCATATTCATGTCCATTCTTTTCCCCCTTTTATTCTTTAAATTAACTTTCTTCTTCCCTATCAAGCTCCTCCCTTTTTCCTTGTTCTTGGTTCTTTATCTTTTATTCACCCACTTTAACAACTTGAAAACCCACCTACAAAAAGGACAAGAAAAGAAAAAAAAAAAACTCAGTTTTGTCCGAACCCCTGAACCTTCGAGAAAACCAAGGTTGTGCGTCGCATTTCTTAGCAAGAAAACATCGATTACAGGCCAACAATTTGCTGATAAAAGTAAGGAAGAAAGGGATGAAAATTACGACTGAGAAAGCCAAGGAAAGAAAAGAACAATCTTTTGAACGGAGAGTTGCGGTGGGTTAGTTCACAGCAAAACATTTATTTATGGGTGATCGTCGAGTGGAAATTGAAAGAGTCATTTGTTGTGCGGAAATGATATATTATAAGATAATATCGACAATATAATAGCCGTCTCTTGTACTTGCTTTCTCCCAAGATGTCCCCTATAAATAATTTATTTTAATAAAAATATAAGCTTTTATTATTTACTTATATGATCAACGAGTGGAAATTGAAAGAGTCATTTGTTGTGATGAAATGATATACTATAGATAATATCGAGAATATAATAGCCCTCTCTTTTCTTGCTTTTTTTCCAAATGTCCCCATTTATTTTCAATAAAAATAAGCTTTTATTAGTTTTGTCGTCGAGACTCCGTTTTGGTGATTCTAACTAAGCAAAGCACTTCTGGTGGAAGAAGGGTTTTCTTTTTTCCCATTTTTTTTTATTTAGAAACCTTTAAATTATTGCGAAAATGTATATGGGAGATGACATATATTCTAAAAATAGGTACACCGTTTTGATCAATATCATATCATATATAATCTATATGATGCTTTGAGACTTTCATGAATTAACGGATGAGATGGGACACTATATAATAATAATAGCCACAAAATATTCTAATTGTTGGATGAGAGATTGAGAATCAAGCTCTCCAATGGTCCACAATAACACACGTAAAAAGCTTCTTCTTTCTTCTGTTATTCTCCAAAAAAAAAGAATATAAAAAAAAACACAACACTTAATTAATTTCCTTGGAAAATTAGTCCTAGGGATAAAACTTTTCAACCTTCATCTACTCCACAAAGAACCACCTCTGTTGTCTTCAATGATCTCTCGCTAACATATAATAATAAATTAGTTTATTACGCGTGTAATGTACCGTGATTATTTTATATTACTAAAAAATATTTATAGTGCATTGACGTGTGTTATAGTGGATATTTTTCTATTTTTATTATATGTTTTTTCTTAAATTTATTACAATTATTTATTATGACACATGGCAGCATACGAGGACACAAACATTTCTATAAAGAGAATATTATGGTGTTCAACTTATGTGAACAACACCTTTTATGTGTCATTTTCCGGTGCCACATAAACGTGCCTTTTTCAACGTAAGAGTTGATGTAGCATTAATTTATACCTTCTACGTAGAATAAATTGACATCTCTTATTTTAATGACACGATTATATGACACTGGCAAGTGACACATGAAAGGTGTCCATATAAGGTATTACATATAAGGTATTAACATAAGTTGAGCACATAAGATTTTTCTCTCAATAATTATGCAAAGATGGTTTATGGTCTTGACTGTTTCAACCCAGATAAAGTAGGGATTGTTTTATTCAAATAGTCTCGATTGGAAACCTTATTTAACAAAATAGCTTTTATTTTTTTAAGAAAGAAAATTCTATCAGAATTGCGGTAATAACAACATTTTGTCATGCTAACACAGAAATCGTCTGCCGACGACACTACACAATCTTTACAGATAATAGGACTTCAGTGTTCTCATCATTACCAAAAGCTTATGATATACTTTATCTGGCAAACAAATGACAAATTATAAGGTAAAATAAACAGCCAAAAAATCCGATCCATATACAAGTCCAGTTATTATGACAATATCAAAAGATCTAAGAGTATGGATATCATCACTTACTACCACAACAACATCAAAGAAAAACAAAACAAAATACACAAACAAACCTGCCAACAAAAAAGAAGAAAAACAATATTACCTTCTTCTTCTGCTTCTTTTTCTTCAGATTCATATCTTACACCATGAATGGTCACTTCTATTTCTCGGAGGAAGCAATTTCCTCCAACTTTTTCCACGTCTCCCTTCGCTTCTCTTCGACGTCGTTCGCCTTCGACTCGTCGTTCTGATACTTTATCTGGCAAGCCTTGAATAGGTCGTTGTCGAGGTCGAAGAATATCTTTCGAACGTTTAGGCTTAAGCTGTGCACAGCTTGGTTCCAATGGTGGCTCGTGTTTCGCTCCAACGAAGGGAAGATTATGGGAAGGATCACTTTTCGATTTTGCTTTATCAGTCCCTCGACGTGGTCGTTGTTCCACAAGAATAATGCCCTCTCCGCCACCTATTAAAAAAAATGGGTCGGTAAAAGAAGAAAAAAAATATGTCGATTATCCAGTAGGTTTTTTATTCTCTAATTGTTCCGATAATGTAGAGATCAATTAACTTTCAAGATTAAGCAATTTAGGGACAAGTTATAGGATTCCAACCTATAATGTTCCTAAATTACTTATTTTTATCCATATAGTATCACCCCTTAATCTGTCCATATAATGCCAACCCCCTAAAAATTACAGGACTTGAGAAAAATAATTAACCCAGTTTTTGCCGGAACTACGCGCGATCAACACATGCCATATAGTTTCGAATGAATCCTAATGGGCGTCGAAGTTGCTTTTTCGAGGATGAATCATATGCCACAGTTTCTAACGCACCAAACTTACGGGCTTACAATTTAATGACGCTAACTTTCCGAACTGAAAGCAATTTGCCGACACAATTATGGTTTCCAAAGCATTACGTCCTCAAACTGTTTCGGTTTCCAAAGTTAGCGTTTGCAAAAATCGCAACTTGGATGCTGTGAAATTACCACCCCCAAATTTACGTGGTTGCAATTTAAGGACACTAACTTTCCAAAATGAATCAATTTACGACACAATTTGGTTTTCCGACGCATTACGTCCTCAAACTGCTCCAATTTTGAAAGTTAGCGTCGTTAAATTGCAAAACCACGTAATTCGGGAAAAGTGCCAACCCCAACTTACGTGGATCCAATTTAAGGAAACTAACTTTCCAAATTAAAGCAATTTACCAACAAAACTGAACTTCCAACGCACTACGTCCTTAAATTGCTTCAATTTTGATAGTGGGCTTTCTTAAACTGCACTGCAAAATCCCGTGAATTAAGTGTCTTGAAATCCACCACCCACAACTTAAGGGACGAAAAGAAAAAGCAGTCAGGCCCATCTCCATTGCAATAACTAAATAAATAAATAAATAACCGTACCTGAAAGTGCAAGCTACTCATGCACCGCGCGATCTGCTTGAACAGAGGCACCATACAACGCTGAAACTCGGGCGGCTGAGTAGCCTCCAAAACCTCTTCGAGCTCATTAAGAAACAGAACCTCCTTCGAGCTGTTCGTCACGGGCCAATACTTCAACAATCCCCTAATTACAATATCGGCGAGCTTACAGTCCTTCTCCACAAACTGCGTAATGCAATACGAAAGCTGCTGATGGTACATAGCCAAAGTCTTGGGCTTGTGCAGTGGGATCAAAGTCCTCACCAAGAAAAGCTTGTGCTCTTCCTTCAAAGGCAGGGCGAACCCATTGATTATGCTCCCGAGAACTTCTAGAAACTCGGCGATCCCATTGTGCTTCTCAGTTTCGAACACGAATCTGTAGAATATGTTGTTGATCGCCTTTCTGATTGCGGGACGGTGGACCATGAACTTACCGTAAATACGATGTAGTATCGTTTTTAAGTAATCCCTTTCTCTGGGATCCTCTGAATCGAACAGATCGAGCAGTTTTAGGACAAACGAATGATCGATGTACCTCTTTGCTGTCTTAACGTCTGTTTCTGGGGAGGCAACGAACTTGAGGAAGAGTTCGTAGATGATTTGCAAATGGGGCCACGATGGGTCCATGGCTGGCTCTTCTTCTTCCAATTCGACTCCATCGATGAGCTTGTTCTCCCTTGGCTGAGGTGTGAATTCGCGGAAGATGTTCGAAGATACCATTCTCACCATTTCTTGGATTAAGGTTTCGTTGAACTTTACGTTCGCTGAGGAAACGTACTCGACTAACTCGAGCAGTGTCTGTTTCTTGATTTCCTTCTCTTTGAGGTTCTTCGTGGGGTCGGTGAAGTCGAACTCTACGCAGCACATTCTCAGCTTTTTTAGGAACAGCTGCTGCCTTTCTGAATTGGGGACGTCTCGAAAACTGGGCAGGGGTTTGTAAGGAGTGGTGCTTAGGTTATTACCGTTGAACATTCCTTCTGAGTCGTTTACGAGGTTTAAGGTGGATAGAGGAGCTGTAATAACTTCATCGACAGAAGTTGTTGATCGTTTGTTTCCTTTGTCGCCTTTCTTGGAACTAGTGGAAGAACCTGAAGAAGGGTCGTTGGTAGATTTCGAATGTTTCCTGGGAATCTTACCAAGAATCTGCTTTATCATGGCTTTTTATTACGATATCCCAACTCTGCGACAGCTTCAAATTCAGAGAATGATGAACGAATGGCGACAAAATCTAATCCCCTTCACAGCACATTTGCAAAAAGATCAGAAAAGTTCCAATGCTTCAGCTCCTTTTATTCTGATACAGTTGAACCTGCAAAAGAGCGATGGCATTTTCATTACCCCAAATTAGGAAGATCAACAAAGGGCATCAATGATAAAAAAAATGCTTGAACTTAAAAGCACAATCGAAGATCAAGAATGAGCCCAAATCACAATCCATTGCCCTAATTTTGTACTTCGATGGAGCTCGAACTAAAAATCACAATAGCTCCACCGAATCCACTTATAGAGTCAGTCAAGAAACCCAACAAATAACAGCTTCGATCATCTGATTCGAGGAAGAACTATACCCATACGTGAACATAAATACCCGACCCGGCCCGAGCCCAGTTTCAACCTTCTTCAACCGTGACATAACAAAAAAAGCAAGGAAACCGAGCCCTTTTCTTCCCAGAAAATTGAGTAAAAGGATCTGAGAAAATCGAAAGATGTGACTAACGAGTGTGTGTAGAGAGATCACTTACCTGGCGCAGAGGAAAAAAACCCACAAATTTCTTCTGCTGTAGAAGGAGATGCTTTGATTTTGCCAGTAGCGTTTTTTTCTTTTTTTCTTTTTTCTTTTTTTTTGGGTTGTTGATGATTTTTTCTCTTTCCCCTCTTTTTCTTTCTTTCCTCTTTATTTGTTTCAGTATTTAATGATTTGCTACTTACAATTTTATTTCAATTTTATTTCTCAACATATCGCTGGTAGGGTCAGGTCAAAGTCAAAAGCAGCCGCGGGCTTTGGTCTTAATTTGAAGAAATCAATATGTTTGTGCTGCAATAATCATTTGTTTTTTTCATACAAAGAAAAATATTAGATCAGAAAATTAGATAGATGGTTTATATATATTAAAGAAAGGAAAATAGATGTCGAATGAGGCACAAACGTGCGGTATCTGAAAACTGCAATAAAAGAGAAAGATTGCCAGTGACGATCCCTGACAAAGCTTTAAATCTCAAATCAGATTGTAATTTCTTTTCCAATACGACCCCAAGGTTTATTTTTTTCACATTTTAACCCATTAGCTTGTAAGACTCATTGTTTTCTTTTTTCATTCTCGTCCCCCGTTGTTTAATAATTTTTAAAATTGTCATGGTATTTTTTCTTCTTTCATGATCATCCTTCGTCTTAATTAATACGTGAACATTTCCCTCCGATCAAAGGTTGTTTTAGTTTATTTACTTATTTTCTTTAAAATTCATAATAACACACACATTAAAGATTACCGAGCTTTAAATCAAATATTATATTCCAATCAAATATTATTTAACAACGGAATACTTGTATAGAAATAAAATTGATGATAGATCATAGTGTCTAAAACGTACTAAAATTCCTCTACATAACTACTGTGATGTACGTTAATAGATAAGATATGCGTTAATTATAATTTTACTCGAGAGAATTAAAATATTATATATATTATATATATATATATATATATATATATATAATTATCTTTTAGAAATCGTTCCACGGTTTTGGTGGTGGTTTAATGAGATAAGATCACTCGTAAAACCGAAGTTTCGTAGTATTCGGTGCATTAAGCATGTTTTCCCATACTTGCTTAGGATAGTATTATAAAGTTTTTTCTTAAACTATAACGTAAACGTAACCAATTATTTGCGAGTCATAATAGCGAGAGCGCTGCACCAATCAATTCCATGGCTTGAATGCCAATCTCGTAAGAAAGGAAAGAAAACCCTCGTTTTTAGATTAAATTTCCATTTGCAATGAACGATCGAAATTTCAAGAATATGATGCAATATGCGTGTAATACATATCAATCATCCCAAGGAAATATATAACCCTTTATTGCTGATCGTATACATCATTTATTGGGTGGTGATTTCTTGCACAAGTTCTTCATCCAACTGAAGTTGAGCAATTTCTTGGACGATGATAATTTGTTCTTACCATAACCTTCTTTTCCTCCTTTCTTATTCTTCTCATTGTACTCCGTAGTTTCCGAAGGTAGAGGCTGTGGGTCCCGTTGATCTGCCCATGAAAGCCCATTAGAGCTATAAATATCCATTTTTTTTCTCACCTCCTTATATTATATATAGATAGGCATTTGCCTTGGAAATTTGCAAAGGAGAAGAAGAAGATGATGAAAAGACTTTTAATTATTTTTTGATATTTAGGCAAGAAATGGAGTAATTCAATCTCGTCCTTTTGTTTGTTCTTAGAAAGGCATTTGTCCATTAATTTCCCGACACACTATCATTGAATGCAATAACATATACTAGTTCAAATTGCACACTCACATGCGTATGCTACATAATATATAAATAATTTATTACATAGTAAATAAAAATTACTAAAATAGAAGGGTAAATGTGATAATATATAAATGCAAGGTAGTTGGTGTTTCTTATATTTTATTTATGTTAATTATTAATTTAAGAAAAATTCTGATTGATACACCAAATTGAGCGGTTTTTGCGGAGCATTAACATAGTATAGATATTGAGAAATCGTTAAATACATCCACTGCGTTGACTAAAATTTTGTTGCATGATCCACTTATTGAAGTAATTTAGATTGTGCTATATATGAGTGGAGCGACTAAAATCTTAGTCATCTTTCGCAAAAGTTTATTCGACTACGAACTTGTCGTGTTGTATATTGTTAATTAAGAGTAACTAGAGTTTTCGTTCTGTAACTTTTTTTTTCCGGATACCCGACAAGTTCCGGGTTGCCCCGACTAATCCGGTTCATCCCGTGTCGCGTACTTGATAACGGCAGGTGAGGCTCCCAAAGGAGGGTGCTGCATACACATCCCAAAGGGGGTGCTGCATATACAAGGATTCGAACCCGAGACCTTGTTTAAGCGATACCAAACCGCTTACCACTTGGACCAACCCCGTTGGTAGTTCTGTAACTTTTTTACGGAATTCTTTTTAATGTTTTAAGTATAACATGTGTTCGAAATATATATATATATATATATATATATATACCCATTTATTAAGCATCAGACTTTAGGATAAACTGTCATTGTCTGTCAGTTAAAATCAAATAAAAATACTATTAAATAGATAGAAAACCACCTACTATATGATATTTTTATATTTTCAATTTTGCTTCTATTATAGTAATTTTCTATAATTATTATATATGTATTATATAGCACACGCATTTTACTGTGCATGTAAACTAGTACTCGATTGCTATTCACCGCCCCCTTTTTCCTAGTCACCGCCCCCTAAAGGGCTGGAAAAAGACGATTTCGCCCTTATGATATTTAAATTAATTTAAAAAGAGAAAAGGGCCTATTTTCACGACTGCTAAGCCAAATTAACGTAAAACATTGTTCGAATTTCAACTCGACCGAAAGAAAAAAAAAATTTCGACCGAAATCAATTTTCGGTCAGTACTGTACTGACCGAAAATTGATTTCGGTCAGTACTGTAACGACCGAAAATCGATTTCGGTCAGTACAGCGCGACCGAAATCAATTTTCGGTCAGTACTATAACGACCGAAAATTGATTTCGGTCGATTTTTTTTATATATTATTTATTTTGATTATTTATTTATAATATTTATTGGATTATTTATTTGTATATTTTATTTGGATTATTTATTTGTATTATTTATTTGAATTATTTATTTGTATATTTTATTTGGATTATTTATTTTTATTATTTATTTGGATTATTTATTTGTATTATTTATTTGGGTTATTTATTTATATTATTTATTTGGATTATTTATTTGGATTATTTATTGGGATTATTTATTTGGATTATTTATTTGTATTATTTATTTGTATTATTTATTTGAATTATTTATTTGTATATTTATATTCGAAACGGAATAAATATGCAAACAAATATTGAAAACATATATAAAATCCGTCCGATACAATAAAAGATAAAAAAAACAATAGCAACAGCGTCAAGAGGCCTGGCGCCACCGGTCGTTGATGTCATTCAGCCTGTGTCGGAACTCGTCCGTACGCGTCGTTTCACCACGATGCAGACTGGCTAGCACGTCGTTTCACACTAACGCCCGCTGCTCGCACTTCAGCAGGGTTCTCTCCTCACCCGTACAGATGCGGGGCGCGATGTGCCCCAGATAACTACGGATCACCTCGTCATCATATGGACCACCGGGCTGTGGCCCCTGCACCCTCCACGAATCGTCATCTGTGACCGTGGAGCGCTTGCTCCCTATTTCATTTTTCACGAATAAATTTAATTTCTTTTACGTATTTTAAGACACGACATCGCATGTCAGTTTATAGAGGAGAATGGAATTACCTGAGGAGGCCGGTGGCAGATCGTCGGCGGATGACTCAAACGATGCTCCATCATCCGGCACAGATGGAGGGGGTCTACTGCTTCCTCCGGGTAGGGTCTTTCCACCCTTGGTCTGTAATTAAAAAATAAATAATACAAATAAATAATCCAAATAAATAATACAAATAAATAATCCAAATAAATAATAAAAATAAATAATCTAAATAAAATATACAAATAAATAATCCAAATAAATAATACAAATAAATAATCCAAATAAAATATACAAATAAATAATCAAAATAAATAATCCAAATAAATAATATAAATGAATAATCAAAATAAATAATAATAAGAAAAAAAAAATTTTGACCGAAATCAATTTTCGGTCGTTACAGTAGTGACCGAAATCAATTTTCGGTCAGTACTGTAACGACCGAAAATCGATTTCAGTCAGTATAGTACTGACCGATAATTGATTTCGGCCGGTACAGTAGTGACCGAAATCAATTTTCGGTCAGTACTGTACTGACCGAAATCGATTTTCGGTCATTACAGGACTGACCGAAATCAATTTTCGGTCAGTGCTGTAACGACCGAAAACTGATTTCGGTCGGTACAGTAGTGACCGAAATCAATTTTCGGTCAGTACTGTACTGACCGAAATCGATTTTCGGTCGTTACAGTACCGACCGAAAATTGATTTCGGTCACTACTGTACCGACCGAAAATTGATTTGGTCGATTTTTTTTCTTTCGGTCGAGTTGAAATTCGAACAATGTTTTACGTTAATTTGGCTTACCAGTCGTGAAAATAGGCCCTTTCCCTTTCCTAGTCCCTGTCGGCGATTTGCGATTTCAGTATTTTTTTTGTTTTGTCTGATTTTCGATATGTGATTTGAAAAGTGTTGTCTGGAGAGAGCTTTAAATAGATATTTTTATTGTTTATTATAATTTTCTCTTTTTAAATTAATTTAAAAATCGTAAGGGCAAAATCGTCTTTTTCCAGCCCTTTAGGGGGCGGTAACAAGTAAAAAGGGGGCGGTAAATAGTAATTCCCAAACTAGTATACATTACGTTAGAAGAGCATGAATCACTTAGTGATGTCAAAATACCTCGATAGATCCGCCCAATTAACATATACTCTTTTTTTTTTTTTCGGTCCCGAGGTATCCCCACACTGCCCGGCTATGGGCTAATCGCCACACACTCCAGAGGTGGGACTAATCCCCGGGGTCAGATGGATACATCCCAAACCCACCCAACAACGATAGTCATGGGCCTAAGCCCATGGGGACTTTCCAAAGTCATGTGGGAGGTGGGGTTCGAACCCCTGACCTTCTAATCACATGAACTTTGGATGCCTCAGCTTGGCCACTAGAGCCAACCTCATTGGCCTATACTCTTCACAAATCACAGTTGACAAAATTTTCTCTATTTCTATTTCTTATTTAATTATTACTTATACATATATCGTGTCAGGTTGGTCTTTTTCTCGTTTGTATCGTTATGGCGTTGGTGATTCTCAAATTGTAGTTTGCATTATATTTAATCAATGACACATGTTACATGAGATAGATATAGATAAAATTAGTGCAAATGAATCCCCAAAAAAGTTTTAGAATAGGTTTCAGATCCTATCAGAAAAACTGTAGTTTAAAGGACCAAATTTTTATAAAATTTAGAGATAAAGACCTAAATTTACGCAAGTATAAAGTGTATATGGACTGGTATAAGATCGGTTTGTTTTATTTCAGAACAATGAAGTGGTACTGGAAAATGAAGTGATACTGCAGAACAATGAAGTGGTACTGCGGAATAATGAAGTGATACTGAAGAACAATGAAGTGGTTCTGTAGAAATCGGATCCGTAAAACTGATAGGGACCTGAAACCTTAATGAAACTTATGTGGGACCTGCATTCTGAAAGCCCCATAAAATAAAAATAAATAAATAGTATATGGAAAAAAGAAAAAAGAAAAGAAAAAGAAAGGTTGGAAAGTCACAAGATCCATGATGGTCTACTTTGGTTGCAAGTGGTGACTGATAAATAGTATAATTACAAAAAAAAAAATCCTATTTATTACTTATCGGTCTCTCCGTCTTGCACTCATGACTCACCAACTTTAGTTAAAAAAATGGTATTGGCTATAGGATAATTATATTCGAGTAAGTTTAATTTCCACCCACATCTTACACCATATTACAAGTCATTTTCCTATATAAAATATTACAAAAGCACATGATTTTTTTTAAATACAAAGGTAGATATAGCCGTAGCTAATTTATAACATAATGTTTTAGAGAGATCGATACTTTTATGTCACTAGTAATAGTACAAGGGAATTAAATGAAGTTTTGCATCAATAAGACTAATCAATCATATTTGTATTGTTGTAAACTAATACGTCAATGGTGTTCGTATTGTTTTTCTTCCTGAAATCCGATAGTTATGATATCTATGAAATACTAATCTTGGAAAGAATAGTCTTATAACGGATAGATATGCATGGAAGACTAATCTTGGAAAGCATAATCTTGGGAATAATATTTTTCAAAAACATTGACAAATCTTACAACATTTCTTTCCACAGATTATCTGATAAATTGTAATGTCAATATTCATAATTATTATTTTACTCTTAATCTTAATTTAATTATTTCAAATATCCTTACTATCGATTTTTATGATAATGTAGTTACCCGCATGTATGTGCAAGAATACTAGTTTATTATCTATTCCCCGAATATTCGCCAAAAAAATTATTTACTGCCAAAGTAAAAATCCACGTCCTCCCACAGATTTGTGAGACAAGAAACGGTAACGCCTAGAACCTTCCACCGTTCCACGCCCTTATTTATTTCTATTTTTCCTTTTTCTTTCGAAAAGAAAATATTTTCGACCACTCCTTTCGACCCACCACTTGGCAAGAAACCTCCTTTAAAGCCCCCCTTACATAAACCCCCATTTCCTCTCACAGTCTCTCACATCACTCTCTTCTTCTCTCTTGCATATTCGTCCAACTTTTAATAATTCGTATTAAGAATCATCATGGCCAAGATCAAGATTGGAATCAACGGTTAGTTTCTCTTCTCAGGCCTTTAATTTCGATTTCTTGTTGGTTTCTTGGACAATTTTCACCATCTATGGTGGATTCCCCTCAGTTTTTCACTTTTCTTTCGTTAATTATTTAGATCTGTGATTTGGGGGTTTAGAGTATGTGACGGATCATCAGATCTCTCTCTCTCCCTGCGTATTTCTTGAGATCTGAGTGATTTGTTGAGCAAATACATTTCTTACAAGAGGGTTCTTTAGCCTGATGTAAAAATTCGATCTCTCAGGTTTCGGTAGGATCGGCCGATTGGTGGCGAGAGTCGCCCTTCAGAGAGACGATGTTGAGCTCGTCGCCGTCAACGATCCGTTCATCAGCACCGATTACATGGTAATCTTTCATATATCTGATGAATTTTCATGATTCTGATCATAGATCTCAAATTATGGATAGCGAAGATGCATTTGTTCATATGATTAATTGTCCCAATTTTAAAAAAAAATGTGCAGACATATATGTTCAAGTACGACAGTGTCCATGGCCAGTGGAAGCACCACGAGCTAAAGGTACATGACGAAAAGACCCTTCTGTTCGGTGAAAAGCCAGTGAGAGTCTTTGGTTTCAGGTACTTTATATTAGCCCGATCTGTGCCCTCATCTCGTTAAACAGATATTACCAGAATTTAATGGGTTTTTTCGGCCATCGATAGGAACCCCGAGGAGATTCCATGGGGCGAAACTGGCGCTGACTTTGTAGTAGAGTCGACTGGCGTGTTCACGGACAAAGACAAGGCTGCTGCCCACTTGAAGGTGAGTTTTCGAACACATTCTTGGTTAACACATCCGTTGTAATAACCTATGGAACTGTGTTTGAGATTCATTGTACAAAATCAAATTCATTATCGATGATTCTGAAATCAGGGCGGTGCCAAGAAAGTTGTCATCTCTGCACCAAGCAAAGATGCACCAATGTTCGTCGTGGGCGTCAACGAAAAAGAATACAAGCCCGAATTGGACATTGTCTCCAATGCTAGCTGCACTACTAACTGCCTTGCCCCATTGGCCAAGGTTGGCAATTTATGCATCTATCAATGTTTTCAGTTATACATGTCTATGTATGTATGTATGTATGTATGTATGTATGTATGTATGTATGTATGTATGTATGTATGTATGTATGTATGTAAGTATGTATGTACGTACACGTACGACGTACGTACGTATGTATGTATGTATGTAGGTATGTATGTATGTATGTATGTATGTACACACACGCTAAGTGCTAATGAGTTGAATATTTGAGCTTAAAATTTCAGGTCATTAACGATAGGTTTGGCATAGTCGAGGGCCTCATGACCACAGTCCACTCCATCACTGGTTAGTATTTAAGTTCTTTCATACATGCCCTCAGAACTTATCCAACCACATCGTTTGAATTGATGTTTCTTTCGTTTTTCTTTCTGTATAGCAACTCAAAAGACTGTAGATGGCCCGTCTGCGAAGGATTGGAGAGGTGGGAGAGCTGCGTCGTTTAACATTATCCCAAGCAGCACTGGCGCAGCTAAGGTATGGCTTTCCCTCTAATCTAACAAAGATCTTGGCTTATTACATTCATTGACGTACTAAAACGATGCGATTTTTTCTTTGCGAAATTGGGTTTTAGGCCGTTGGCAAGGTGCTGCCAACCCTCAATGGAAAGCTGACTGGCATGTCCTTCCGTGTGCCAACTGTCGATGTCTCAGTGGTCGACCTCACTGTGAGGCTGGAGAAGGAGGCCACTTATGATGAGATTAAAGCTGCTATCAAGTGAGATATTTTTTTCTTTCTTACATTAGATAGTCCTGAAAGAAACAATCGACACAAAAATGACAATCTTACTATACTTTCAGGGAGGAATCTGAGGGCAACCTTAAGGGAATTTTGGGATATACTGAAGATGATGTGGTGTCAACTGATTTCGTCGGCGACAGCAGGTTAGTTGTAACTCTACTTAGTGTTTTATAGGCGCCTTTGAATATTTGAATTCTTATTAATTGACAAGATTGCTTCGTTCTTGTGTTGTAGATCGAGCATTTTCGACGCCAAGGCTGGGATTGCGTTGAGCAAGCAGTTTGTGAAACTTGTGTCTTGGTACGATAACGAATGGGGTTACAGGTAAAACAATACACATAAGAACATTGAAAAAATTTCATTATTTCGGTCTTTTTGCTGTCATCTAATCCGGAAATTTGATCTCTATTCTGCAGTTCCCGCGTCATCGACTTGATCGTGCACATGGCCTCGACTATCAAGGCTTAAATCTTCTTCTGTCGAAGTGCCTTTTCTCGACTTTTCCCTTTTCATGGCATCCTTTTTCAGAGTTTGCTGGTAATAAGAATAATTGGTGTTTGTGTTGTGTATTTGCAGCCTAGTTTCGTAGGTTGCTCGTTTATATTTGGTGAAAACACTTCCTAGTTCCCTATTTTGCATTCTTGAATGCGAGACACTAATGATGTTTTGATTCTGTCCTTTTTTCCTAAGGATTTCTCGAGAATGAATGATGTTTTCTGAAAATCTATATGGGCTTTCGTTTGCTTTTAAAAATATGCATGTCCAAATCTTATGAAGACGAAAATCTTTGATTTCAGGTTAAAAATATTCATAAATAAAAATAAATAAGATATTGGTACAACCTTTGATTTCCAACTTAAATAAATTTTGCTATATACGTTTCGAAAGGCACAACATATTTGCTAAAATAATAATAGAACACGACGAAATATAATCCATTGAAATTCAATGGACGACATAACAACATTCGACATTGATCCTATGCTTTTCCGATCCGGACAATTCATACCATGCATTTATTTATCTGACTACCTAATACATTAGTGGATGATAAGGTTTGAGTTCAAGAAAACGGTAGCTTGACCGTTGGTTGACCAATGGTCAACCTCGTATTCTCCGAACTCAATGGTCAACCACTGTTCGAAGTTAAAAAACCCGTCCTCACCATCAACGAAAACCATAAAATTGCATATAAATTGATCGTCCAACGCAATAACAAAGAAGTGTTCTGTGGTGGATTATCTTAACAATCTCTCCTTGTCTTTGTCTCCCTTATCTTTGTCCCACAAAACCACTCCCTTCCCATCAGAAGAGAGGGAGAAAGAATATAAACCGAAACACATATATAAAGAAAAACAAAGATACTACAAACAAAAATAATCAATAAACAAATAATTATGGCAGAAGCCGTCGAGCCACAGAACAACGCCTTTTCGGCCATCGAAAAGAGCGCCGAGGAGAAAGCCATCGACGATTGGCTGCCCGTCACTTCGTCTCGTACGGCAAAATGGTGGTATTCGACCTTCCACAACGTCACCGCTATGGTCGGCGCCGGCGTGCTTAGCCTTCCCTACGCCATGTCTAACATGGGATGGTAAGAATATATATATGGAAAAAAAACATCGTCCCGTTTTGGCTGTTATAATCGTAAAATTTTCTCTGGACTAAATTTTCGTCTGCATTGATGACACGACAGGGGACCGGGCGTTACGATGATGATAATGTCGTGGGTAATCACCCTCTACACGCTTTGGCAGATGGTCGAGATGCACGAGATGGTCCCGGGAAAGAGGTTCGACAGATACCACGAGCTTGGCCAGCACGCCTTCGGAGAGAAGATCGGGCTCTACATAGTGGTGCCCCAGCAGCTCGTGGTCGAGGTAAGCACTTGCATCATCTACATGGTCACGGGCGGGAAATCGCTCAAGAAATTCCACCACACAGTGTGCTCCGACTGCAGAGAGATCAAGCTCACATACTTCATCATGATCTTCGCCTCGGTACACTTCGTGCTTTCCCATCTCCCAAACTTCAATTCCATCTCCATCATCTCCCTGGCCGCCGCCGTCATGTCGCTCACGTAAGTAGTCTTGGGATTGCTCGTCCCATGTCGAAAAATCATATCAACCCAAATCAATATATATATATATATATATATATATATTATTGAAAGATACTTTACTAAAAGTTTAAGATTGAAATGAGCCCATCACATATTAGTTCATAGGCTTGAATAGTTTTCCAATCCCGTAATTTTGGTACATCATTATAGGTAGACATGCCCAACCGCCGATTAACCGTAACCGGCGGTTAGTAACCGGCGGTTCACGGTTAGTCCATGGGACTAACCGTAACCGAACCGGCTGGGGGCGGTTGACGGTTAGCCGTCCCCGGTTGCCGGTTAACTAACCGCCGGTTAGACGGTTAACCGCGGTTCAACCGCCGGTTATTTTTTTATTTTTTTTTTTATTTTTTTTTGAAATTTTTTATTTTTTATTTTGCAATTTACTATAAAGTTAAATGAATTTTTGGGGTATTTTCGTTCCTATTTTACTATTTTGATATAAATTTTAAAATATAATACATTTTATGAATCATGAATATATTACGAAATTTTAATGCAATATAAAATACATAGTTTAAAAAATTTCTAAATAGTTAGTATTAATATTAGTAAAGTTACATAGTATTTCTAATTAATTAATATTAATATGAGTAAATTAAAATAGTATAATTTTATTTTTTATTATTATTTTTTTATTTACGGTTCAAACGCCGGTTAACCGCCTAACCGGCGGTTATTAACCGGCGGTTGGCGGTTGGGGAAAACCCCTAACCGCCCCGTAACCGGCCGGTGACGGTTGCCAGTTACGGTTACCGGCCGGTTACGGTTATAACCGTAACCGGCGGTTGACAAACCGCCGGTTAGGCGGTTCAACCGTCGGTTACGGTTAAAATTGGGCATGTCTAATTATAGGGACAGAAAGTTTAGGGGTTGACATTATATGGACAACAACTTTCGAAACTAAGCATATTAGGGACTAAGCCAGACCTTGATTTTGATCAAAATTTTCGGGTTTCAGAGTATAATTTTAGAGTTCCTGCAAGGTTATGAGGTATGCCATCATAATAACTTTCAAAATAAAGCAAATTTGGAATAAAGTCTAGCATTCCGACTTACAATGTCCCTTAATTGCTTGATTTTAATAGTATTGTATCGCCACCACTGGCCTAGAATGCCAACACACATAAATTACATGACTGAAAAAATAACTAACCTAGTTTTTATATACTTTATATCCAACGGTCCCCTCACGTTTAGGCTGATTTCTTTCTTATCTAGCCTTATATGAAATTTCCTCTCTAAAACGACCTCTTGCCCGGGCGCTTAGGTTTAAGAGAAGGCATCATTTTAGTTGTATACATTTCATTTCCATCACATATATACGTATACACTGCCATAAACTTCTTATGAAGAAATGTTTTTTTCAATTGTAGATACTCGACGATCGCGTGGACGGCGTCCCTAGCCAAGGGGGTAAGCCCGAACGTGAGCTACGAGATGAGGGGCAAGAACGGGTCGGAGAACGCCTTCAACTTCTTCAACGCTCTGGGCGACATAGCGTTCGCCTACGCGGGCCACAACGTGGTGCTCGAGATTCAAGCCACCATCCCTTCGACGCCCGAAAACCCTTCCAAGAAGCCCATGTGGAAGGGCGTAATATTTGCGTACCTCATCGTGGCCTTGTGTTACTTCCCAGTCGCGTTCATCGGTTACTACGCCTTCGGTAACTCCGTGGACGATAACATCTTGATGACCCTCGAGAAGCCCGCGTGGCTCATCTCTTCTGCCAACATGTTCGTCTTGATCCACGTCATCGGAAGCTATCAGGTAATAATGAAATAATCATTTAGGTTGTATTTGGATTCAGGTAAGCAGTGATAAAAAGAAAAATAACGAGAAAATGAATTTCACTAATTTTTCTTTCTTTTTCCTCATCATTTGGTAAGAAAAATAGTTTTTACGATTTTAGCTCAGAACTTAGTTTAAGTTTTTTTTTTCTTTTCTCTTATTTTCCTAATTTATTTCTTCTAGGTCAACCACACGTAAAAGTTAGTTTTCCTTTTCCGTATCCTTTCCACACTGAATTCCTAGGGTATGTTTGGTATGTGGAATTCGATGCAGGAAAGAACAGGAAAACTGTTATGATAGACACACAGAGCTAGGGGTGGGATCGGGTCGGGTTTGTCGGGTTTCGGGTTTTTCGGATCGGGTACCCGACATTTGCGGGTATTAAAATTGAAACCCGACCCCGACCCGACGAAAATCGGGTACCCGACAATCGGGTACCCGAAACCCGACTATCGGGTTCGGGTCGGGTTCGGGTTTTGCTTAATTTTTTTTTTTTGCACTTATTATTATCTTTGGCAAAATAATTACATTAAATCCCTAAAAAATCCCTAGACTAAAACAACGAACAAAATCACTGAGCTAAAATCTCTAGAAGCCTTTGAAGCTCTTTCTCGTCAAATCTCTTACGGTTACCTCAATCGCGAGAATCTGATGTGAAATTGGAAGATTTGTCGTCGAAATCGTCATCGTCGTCTTCCTCTTCGGAGTGCTTGGCTGAGTAGGTCTGCGACGGCGGCGGAGAGAAGTTATCCCAATCCAGACGGAGGAGGTCTGCGATGGCGTGGCAGAGTAGGTATGCTGAGGGCTGAGGGCGACGGTGGTGTACTAGTGAGGGACTGATCTGTCATTGGTATGTCGATTGCTTTCTGTCACTGTTTGGGAGAGTGTTTGTCGATTGTCTGAGAACTAGAAGGGTTCAGATATGTAATTTTTTTTAGTAACTGATCGGGTATCGGGTACCCGATCGGGTTTTTCGGGTAGCATATTGCTACCCGAAACCCGACCCGAAATATAACATCGGATATCGGGTACCCGACCCGATACCCGATGAAACCCGACTTTTCGCCCCCGATCGGGTAAAACCCGATCGGGTCGGGTCGGGTACCCGAAACCCGACCCCGATTGCCCACCCCTACACAGAGCATAATGGATAGTGATTCCATGCGCACCATTATACTTTTCCTTTTTCTCTTTGACGTCCTATTCTGCATACCAAACGAACCCTTTATAAGATCGTCATTATTACAATTGTTTAGTAATGATTTAAACGTGGAGAAATGTCGTGGAATTTTAGATATATGCCATGCCAGTGTTCGACATGATGGAGACGTTCTTGGTGAAGAAGATGAAGTTCAAGCCTTCGTTTGGGCTACGGTTTACCACACGTACACTTTATGTTGGTGAGGGTTTATTGTTGTTTCTAGAAATTTCTACATTTTTATCTAATTTTATTTATGTCTTCTTAAGGAAAATCTATTTAAATTTGTGTAATACTACTTCGTAGGGTTTACTATGTTTATCGCCATGACAATCCCCTTCTTTGGAGGGCTGCTTGGATTCTTTGGAGGGTTTGCATTAGCCCCGACAACATACTTTGTGAGTCAACGTTTCTTTATTTTATTTGGAATATATATATATATATATATATAATATATATATTATCACAAATAGCTTATTTAGTTAAATATATGATATTTTTTCAGCTTCCATGCATCATGTGGCTCATTGTCAAGAAACCAAAGAAGTTCGGCTTATCGTGGCTCATGAACTGGGTAAGTATGCATGAGACAAAATTGTACCAATTATTATTAGTTTTGTTACTAAATTATCTAATGTATTTTTAATTTACAGCTATTTATCATTCTTGGAGTTATACTAATGGTGGTGGCACCCATTGGAGGGTTGAGGAACATTATTCTATCCGCTAAGAACTACAAGTTCTACCAATAAATTAAATAAAGTACGAGGCTTTGTTATTTCTTGTTTTTCTTCAATAAGATGATTATTTCGTCAACATATAAGCTCGAAAGTAAAGTACTATTGTAGGAATTAGATGTACGTTATAACTCCTTTCTCTATTGTTATTTTCTTCGCTTTTTTTTTTCTTTTCTTTTGAATTGAGGACTGTCTCCTCAGTTTATTGTACATATGTGTACTAGAATGGATTTATAGAGATATTATAGGTAATTTTTTAATTCACTTGATACACACACATAATAATATTGTTAGCCATGGATATGGCTGCAAACTCATCCATCTAAATGTGCCCGACCTTTTATATAATAAATTCAGCTTCGTAATCCATAAAAATTATTTATAAAACACAATGAACTTATATTCTGATTCGATCTTATTTTTATTCAATAATCCCAAATCACAAGATAAAGACTGGCTAAAGTTGCTTACAGCTTAGCATTGAAAACGTCTTATGTTTAGAAGCAATCATCAATTTCTATATGTGTGAATGTGAAAGAAATTATTTATCAATAATGAGCTTGAATCTCTTACCTACCAATAAAAAAGGTTACGTGATTGATATTTATATTATAATAAAGTCATAATAGTCTTAGTACAACGTTATATAACAAGACTCGAACATCATTTTTGTGTGGTCCCTCTGCAAACTCAAAGAATCTATAATATTTTAATATGTGGTTTTTTAATTTGTTGATCATTGTAAAAATATACATATGTACGTAATTTCGTCTGGATAATCAAAATGTCATAGTTGTTAGTTGTTAGGCGATTTTTCGATGTACAAGCACAAGCGTTTTTAGAATATGAGCATATATAAATTATAAGAAACAACGAAAAGAAGAGATTTGAACTCTGCTTATTAAAGGAAGACTACTCTCGAAATGAATTTTAAGGTCTTATATGTGAATGAAATAAAATTCATCCGCGTCTATTTTATAGGATTCGAAAAAGTTGTAGTTGAAGATCCACAGCTTTTGAATAATTTATCGGAAAAATTCATGGCATTTAAAAGTTAAAAAGGACCATAGATTCTTAGATAAAAAGATGGGTAAATTCCCTTTCAGTACCCTTCAAAGATTAAACTTCCTCTTAAATATCCATGAAATTATTTATTCCTGATCAGTACCATCTGTGAAAAGTTTCCTGTTTAATACCCCAAACATTGAAATGACGGAAGTAACATTTCTTTATAATTGCAAAACAATTTTCAGATTATTATGCCATAAGACGCGAGTATTCTACCAACAAAAGATGATATTATACCACAAAAGAAATACACTATTATACTAATAGACATAGTTATTATACCAACAGCGGACATTATCATATCAAGTTAAATTTAATAGTATTATACCAATAGATGCCAAAATTATACTAAGAAAAGAATTTATCATACGAATTGATCTTTCCACATTACACTCACAAAGACGAAAATTATACCATCAAAATCCGAAATTTCATCAACATAATATTCAAAATATTATACCTAAAACATAGTTAATTATACCACATGTTACCAATATTATACCAGTAAATAATTTAATTTTAATTTATTGTTAAATCTGAAATACTCCAATTATACCACAAAGACCGACAATTATACCAACAAACTCGTAAATTTCACCATATAAGTATAATGGAAATTGTACCAGTAGAGCATAATATTATATCAACAAACAAATTTATTACATTATGATTTTTCAATCCAATTTCTGACAATTATACTAACAGAAGCTTATATTATACCAACAGTTTCCGCTATTATACTTAAAAATATTATATGTGGAATTATACTAACAGAGATCAGCATTACACCAACAAATCAACTAATTATACCGAAAAATAAATACAGAATTTTACCAGTATAGATAGAAATCATACCGAAATACCAACTCATTATACCACGAAAACCTCAATAAAATAATACCACATGTTATCAACATTGTACCAGTAAAGTCCGACGTTTGTTGGTATAATTATCGGTCTTTGTGGTGTAATTTGTGCGTTTCAGATTTAACGATAAATTAAAATTATATTATTTACTGGTACGGACTTTGTTGGTATAATTATCGGTCTTTGTGGTGTAATTTGTGCGTTTCAGATTTAACGATAAATTAAAATTATATTATTCACTGGTATAATGTTGATAACATGTGGTATAATTTTATTGAGGTTTTCGTGGTACAATGAGTTGGTATTTCGGTATGATTTCTACCTATAATGGTCAAATTCTGTATTTCTCTTTCGGTATAATTAGTTGATTTGTTGGTATAATGCTGATCTCTGTTAGTATAATTCCAAATATAATATTTTAAGTATAATAGTGAAAGCTGTTGGTATGAAATAAGCTTCTTTTAGTATAATTGTCAGAAATGGGATTGAAAAATCATAACGTCATAAATTGATTTGTTGGTATAATATTACGCTCTATTGGTATAATTTTTTAGAATATTTTTATGGTGAAATTTTCGAGTTTGTTATAATTGTCGGTCTTTGTGGTGTAATTTGCGCGTTCCAGATTAATGATAAATCAAAATTATATTATTTACAGGTATAATGTTGATAACATGTGGTATAATTTTATTGAGGTTTTCGTGGTATAATGAGTTGGTATTTCGGTATGATTTCTACCTAAAATGGTAAAATTCTATATTTTTTTCTGTACAATTAGTTGATTTGTTAGTGTCATGCTGATCTCTGTTAGTATAATTCCACATATAATATTTTTAAGTGTAATAGCGTAAGCTGTTGGTATAATATAAGCTTCTGTTAGTATAATTGTCAGAAATTGAATTGAAAATCATAATGTAATAAATTGGTTTGATGGTATAATATTACACTCTGCTGGTATAATTTTCAGAATATTTTTTATGGTGAAATTTACGAGTTTGTTGGTATAATTGTCGGTCTTTGTTGTATAATTTGAGTATTTCAGATTTAACAATAAATTAAAATTAAATTATTTACTGGTATAATGTTTGTAATATGTGGTATAATTAACTATTTTTAGGTATAATATTTTGAATATTATTTTGGTGAAATTTTGGATTCTGATGGTATAATTTTCGTCTTTGTTGGTGTAATGTGGAAAGATCAATTCGTATGATAAATTCTTTTCTTAGTATAATTTTGGCATCTATTGGGATAATACTATTAAATTCAACTGGATATGACAATGTCCGTTATTGGTATAATAAGTATGTCTATTAGTATAATAGTGTATTTCTATTGTGGTATAATAACATCTTTTGTTAGTAGAATACTCGCGGCTTATGGTATAATAATCTGAAAATTGTTTTGCAATTGTAAAGAAATGTTATTTCCGTCATTTTAATGTTTGGGGTATTAAACAGGAAACTTTTCACAGATGGGTACTGATCAGGAATAAATAATTTTAGGGATATGTAAGAGGAAGTTTAATCTTTGAAGGGTACTGATAAGGAATTTACCCTAGAAAGATAGTTGTGATTCGGGGTGGCAAAATTCCCACGGTGAACCATCCCCGTCGGGACCCGAGGCTATTGGGACGGGGAATCCCCGGTCAAGACGGGGATGGGGAGTTGACGGTGATTCCCCGTCGGTGAAAGAGCGGGGACGGGATGGGGATGGTAATCATGTCCTTAACCCATCCCCGGCCCCGAACCCGGCTCCGTTTGAGTCAAGAGGTGATTCACCGTTCTCCAATTAGATTGATTAATAAAAAATATAAAAAATAGTTGAATCTAAGATTTTTAAAAGATCATCCTTTTAGATTCAATATTATTTAGAAAAATAATTTACTCTCAATATATATTCTTCACAATACACACATATTTCATTCACATATTGTATTAATTTTTTTATACTTCAATATCATATTTTAAATATTAATTTGTCCATATTACATAATTTATTTTTTTGTTGCAAAATATTGTTAAGTTGTTGGATATACATGAATATCAGGAACCCGAATTCTCCACGGGGAACCCGATCCCCGAATGGTGATTACTCATCCCCGAAGCAATTCATCATAAGTGGTGAATTACTGGGGATGGTATTAAGAACAAAAATTTGGTATGGTGACGGTATGTCCAATACCAGCCCCGAACCCGCCCATTGCCATCCCTAGTTGTGAAAAGTTGTCATAACTCTCGCAGTTATTAATTAATGATAAATAAAAATAATTATTAACGAATTAACATTCAAATTACCATAATTTCTCATTCATAGTTTGATCAATTTAATGAGTAACAAGCCATTTCTATAATCTCGTGACATAGATCATATGAATGTATTATATTAATATTCATATTCCCAATATATGATACTTGTACTTTCGATCTGCCAAACCAATTTATCGAACGAATAACATTGGTGAACAATTATTATCATTTTGATAACTACGTTTTTTGTTCTCATTCATGGTCAGCTTTTCTGAAAAAGTGGGTCAAAGCTCTTTTCTGAAACCACCAAAGGAAACCCTGTATTTAACTTGTATCAGTGGTATATATATTATCATTATTCTTAATATTATTATTACAGTTGCTAATTATGTACGAACGTTGTCTTCACCAGTTAGCTATTGACACTGTCGTCTTATCATTATGGTAATTATTACAGCTCACTGAGTTAATAATAATACACAGAAGCAGAAACTGATTAAACAAACACTTCGCTTGATCATTCGCTGGATTATTAAGCATATAGTTTCGATTCTTTTCTTTTTCTTTTATTGTTCTTGGTTTTCTTTCTCTTCACTTTTGCTGCTGTGGTGGTAATGGTGCTCTATGCTACACATTTCTCAACTCTCAAGTGATTATAATTACGCCACCTTCTTCCTTCATCTGCTGTGTTTCTTCTTCTTCTTCTCCTCCTTTTTTTATGGTTGTTTTTGGGAATTCCAACATATTTCTGCTAAATTTCACTTGATCTGCTCAAGGCAACTGTAGATCCATTAGCCCTTTATGCTCACAACTTCACAGCACTTGTTTTTGTTTTCCTGATAAAAAGTCATGAACTTTGATAGGGTAAGCTTGCGTTAGGTTTTGAGGTGTTTAGTGGGGAGATTTTGCTCGAAGGATTAGCTTCCTTTTCTGGGATTATTGAGCTCAAAGAGGTAGTTTCTGCTGTGGCATTTTTAGGCAATAATTCCTAGTTGGGTTGGGGATTTGATCAAAGAAAATGGTAGAAAAGATTGCGAGTTTCTTGTTTGTAGGGTAAACGCGAGATTTGTGGGTTGCTGAAATTTCTGAATTGTTTGTTCTTATGTAAGAGTCGAATTTCTTTCGATTTTTCTTGATTGAGCTGTGAATATGCCTTCGTCGCCGTTGATGAGAATATCCCCTAAAAAAATGGAACTTAAGTCGGAAAAAAATCACAAGAGAAGGCATAGTTTGGAGGGCGGGATTTGCGAAAGGGAAGACGATCTTGCTCTGTTCAATGACGTGCAGAACAGAGAAAGGGATAACTTCTTGCTTCAGTCGAACGATGGTTTCGACGACGTTTTCTGTAAATTTCTTCCCCTGACTCACTAATCTCTTTCCTAGATTATCATAAGCTTTGCTGTGTGTCTTGATATTTATGTTGCTTATGTAACTATTCTGACTATTGACAGCTTTGAAACTGAGGTACTTCTCTGAATACAATCATGGAATCTCAATTCCTAAAAGGGGGGAAACAAGCGACTTGCTCAACGTCGAAGGGGACAAAAATGATTACGACTGGTAAGTTAGTTACTCGACAACATATTCGACCTTTTTTCTTTTCATCTATTTTTTAGGATTTTGTCTTTGTTATTACAAAAATATAAAGTTAGATCACTCAGCTTTCATTTGCTTCGATATTTTTGGTATGTTCTTACTTGCTTCCTTAATGTAGCCGTTAGTACCATAAAGTCCTAAAAAATCCATATTGAGAATCTATGTTGATATTGGTTTCTTTTGTTGTAAAACGACAAAAAATCGTCGAATTATAGGCTGATAACACCTCCCGAAACTCCTCTATTCACTTCCTTGGACGACGATACGTCGAAGAACAACCTTTCCTCGAGGGAGGGCAGGCCAAGAACTCAACCTATCTCAATCTCACGCTCATCCACGGTAACATATCAAATTTTTCTCCATTTTATTTCGATATCGTTGAATTTTTCGTCGTTCGAATTTCAGATGGAGAAGGGCTACGGAAGCTCTAACAGGGGCAGTCCAAGCCCTCGTCGGCTCAGCCCATCTTCTAAATCTTTCAACACTTCACCTCAGCTAAGAATAAGCAATAGGCCGTTTCCCGCCCCTCATTCGAGCCCACCTCTTAGCCTAATATCTTCTTCGCCGTCGAGGAAACCTTCTCAACCACCAAGAACGAGCGCTTCTTCGTCGTCTAAGGCGAATAGGGGAAGCTCAGATTCGCCGAAGATGAAAGCATGGAAGGATAATATTCAAGGGTTCTCATCTGAGTCACCTACTAATCTTAGGACATCGCTGGGCGATGGGCCGGCGTCCTATGTAAGAGGATCTTCGCCAGCTGCTATGTCTAGGAATGGTTCTAAATTGGGCCGGCGATCTATGTCCCCAACCGCTTCTAGAAGCATCGGTTCGTGTCACAGCAATGAGAAAGAATCATCTTTCAAGAAGGGGAGCAAAGTTTTGTCTACTTCTGCCCCGAAAAGGTCCTTTGACGTGGCTCTTCGACAAATCGTAAGCATCTTAGGAGTTTCACTTTGGTTGTTTGATTATAGTTGTTATTATCCGTTTCTGTGTTTCAGCTTGTAGTTTACCTTGTCCAAAGGCTTACTGAATCAACTTCTTGGATCCTTTATGTGAATAAAATAGCATGTTTGATTTGTAAAATAGGAACGCAATCGTAAACTTTAAGATGTCATTACACCTTCTCTTCACATATGGATGGGTGACTGCGATTTTTCGCCTGTGAACTAAAATGCTGTGTCTGATATATATCTAAATGCAGGAAAGAAAGGGTCCTCAGAACATGTTCAGGCCCATGTTGTCGAGTGTCCCCAGTGCAACAATGTATGCTGTAAATGGAAGCTATTTGACATCGATAAACTCTCTTATTACAACTAGCAGCAATGCTAGTTCAGATCAAGGAACAAGTGGGGCAGTTGACATCGAAGAAAATGGTCAAAATCAAGAGGAAGTCAGCGGTGAAAACAAGCATGGCGAACAAGTATTTGTCTTGGATCAGGTCGATGCTTTGAACGAGGGAGACGAATACGAAAAGAGAGATGAGTCTTCTGTTTGTGAACACGATAAAATCGATGGCTGCCCTCCTTCTGATAAAATGCAAGAAGATCGAAACGTTGATGATCTTTCAGACAAGGAACTGTGCTCAGCATGTGGTCAGAGGTTTCAATTAAGTGAACAAGAAAGAGAAGGAGAGTTGCAGCTTTGTCGTGAATGTTCGACTTCAAGAGTTTATTCTACCGTAACAACCACTGAAGATTTTGAGGCAGTTTTAGACAAGAATGCCATTGTTCTTACACTCGAGGATTTGAGCCAATCTAACTCATTTCAAGAATCTGAACAAGTTAGTTCCACTACCAAAACAGGGGAAGATATTGATACTTATGTCAACGAAGAGGCTGAACTGACACATTCTGCTGAACAAGTGGCTACTAAAACTTCAGCAAATAACGCAAAAGACCTTCAACTTTCTGTAAACAGTTCAAATTCGAATGATATTTCAGAAGGTTCGGGAATTTCTTTGCTGCTCAAAAAATCGAATAGCAGCAGACGGGGGTATGTTGTCCAAAGCAGAAGCCTCACGGTGAGTAACGTTAGTTATGACGAGCTATCCTATGTAAGGGACAGCATAAACAGCATGAGAAGCTCGGTGGGCTTCAGTAGTAATAGTGCCTCTCTTTCTTCGTCAGTTGATTTGGGATCTTCGAAGCAAATGGAGTCTCGTATTCATAGGCAATTGAGTGGCCTTAAGTCTGATAATGGGCTAAATGTTGCATACGGAGATAATGAGCTTTCAGTGGCTTCCGAAGCTGAATCAGAAAGCACATGCACTGTAAATCTAACGTCTATCCAATCGAGGGATGAATTAGTTGATTGCAACGTGGACTTTGAAGAGCGAGAGAACTGTAGAACATCGACTAACAACAAGTCAAATGATAATACTATTGAGGAAGAAGATAGATTTTCCTCTAGACATGTTCAAGGGCAAGATGCTGCTCCTAGTTTATGCGAGGAAAGGATTCGTGATGAAGAAATCGAAAATGGTGATATCGAAACTCAAACGGATGTCGATCCTATTGATTTTGAGACGCTAGCAGTTGAAAAAGTCAGATCAGACGCTTTCCATGGTACTTCTAAATGTTTTTTTTTTTCCAGCGATTTGACTTTCTTGAATGCATATTACACACACACACATACACATACATATGTTGTATCGTTATTACATGGATGGGACTGAAGAATACTTTTTCCAGTCGCAGAAGAATCTACGGTTGTGTTAGAAGGGCTAAATGGGAAGAAATCGAAAAGCATGAGCCTTGAAGAAGCAGCCGACGCCATTCTCTTTTGCAGATCCATCGTTCACGATATTGCATGCGAAGCTGCAGATGTTGCGATAGAGAAAGAGCGAAGCCCAACAATGGAAGCTGTTCATCTTCGAACATCATCGACTTATTTTGGTAATAAGTCGAAGCTTGAGAGGAGGGAAGCACGTCAGAGATCTTCGGGCAAGCGTGGCTTCAAATCACAGAAGGCTATTAGACAGAGAAAGTTGGAGAATAATGATGCTAAGGCGCCTGCGATTGAAAATGGTGTGCCGACTAATCCTATTCAGACAGCAACAGTGCTGAGGAAAGGTGGTGACAGTGCAAAGCCTCCTATGAAGTTGGAATCAAAGTGCAACTGCATAATCATGTAAGAATTTTCCTTCCTTGGTTCTGATTTGTAATTTTCTTTTTTACATACTGAGCAGGTTAAAGGCCATACCATGAATTACATTTGATGCATATAATATATTTCCTCAAGTAGGGACCATTATATTGTTTTGCTAAAGAGCAACTTCAATCATAAAATATCATATCAATTTTACAATAAGTCATACACAGGCTGATGATCATCTTTCTAATTTTTTTTTAAATTTGTGCCTTGATCTTTTGCCAAATCCTTCTCTCTTGTTAAGAATCTATTTTCCTATTCTCCGAGCAAGAAATCGTTCCCTAGCAGCCGATATTTTGCTCTCTCGGTCTTCGGTCAGCAGCATTGCAGCAGCAGAATCAGCCTTCTCTGTGCCTGCTGATGAGTTATCAACTTCGATTTTCTCAGCAGATTGATTGGTTCCACCGCTGTTATGTGAATTGAATGCATGTTAAGGGCATCAAAAGGATTAACTAATCGATGAAAGCTACAAAACTCAGGGGTAGAAGAATCCTAGAGTGTATTGTATTTAGGGGGAAGGAAAGAAGAAAGAAAAAACTTTGGGATGTATGGAGACATAGATGTACGTACCTGAGCTTGACGACGTTCAGTTTATCGAGTTTTGCTATAACGGGGCGGACCCAATGCATCTCTACTGCACAGACATTGCGCATATATGGACGTGTTGTAGCAATGAGTTCATGGTAAACAACATAGTTGGGGAGCATGCCATCTTCGTCTGCCTGCAAAACGGAGGATGGATGTACCTACATGAACCAAACACAAACTACAAATTCAAATAGAACTGATATGTTAATATTTGGTCAATGGATCAGGCAAATTGCATGGTTATTATTATTACGCTAGCATCTGTTTTAATGTGAAATGGAGTCGTTTAAGCCGGTCAATTAGTAAACCTGAACAAGCTGTGACTTGAATCCAAGAGTGCGATAGCCATTGTGACGGATCATGCGTTCTGCGAGCTGATTTGCATAACCTGAACACAGAGCCCTTCTTAAAGCTCTATAATCTTGACCTTGTCTATGTTTTTTACTTGCCTTGACATCCAAGGAATCTGTGATTTGAGGGAAATGAAGTTTCTTTATGAAACCTAAATCTTCAGTAATCTATTAAAGTAGCTATTGTCGGATAGGACTACAATTCAAGACAGAGAGCATGAAGTGGTGCAAATGGACAGAAACTTAAACACATCATTGCATGTCGTGAAAGACTGACCTTTAGATATCTTTTGCATTATCTGGGCCAGCTGTTTCCTAACGTCCTTGACAAACGTCATCCCACGCACCTGATGCAACAAAATAGTAAAAATAATATTTGAAGAATACCATGTGAACATCGTACTAATCATACTACTTCAAGAAAACTGATGTTCCCAATGACCAAACTTACAAAATACCTGCAAGTTGTTTTCTTTGCACCACTCGACACTGTAGTCGGTTTGATGCCATAACTCATATATTTGGAGCAACTGGACGTGGTCTCCAAATCCTCCACCATCAGGGAGAGTTGAAGGGGTGTGTTTTCTCTTCTTGTCATTTTTCCTGCTGCGGATAACAAGGCAGACAGAACATACTGTCTTAGATTTCAAAAGGAAAATTTTCAACAACGTTAAGCAAAATGGTTTGGTAGTTTAAGAAGCGCTAGGCACATGAGAACCTTTATATGCAGCTAGCTGAAATGAAGTTCAAAGATAGAGAATACCGAACACCACCTGGAGTGGCCTTGAGTTTAGCGATGAACTAAATGACATATACTTATTATATCCATCATTGAATTATATTGGATAAAAATAGCCATCATACTAAATCTAAGTCTAAGAAAGTTGAGAAGAATAACAGTAGAAGATTATAATTGGAGGGTGTTCCTACCTTTGCCCAACGAGTAATGTGGTTTCAGCAGACAACATTGCTGCAACCGTCAGGGCTTGAGATAGGCAACCACACTCATTTGCTTCTAACAAGGTCCTCGAAAGCGATGGCTCCAGCGGTAATTCTGCATAAAAGTACAACGTCAGCTAAAGATTTCAGGAATTGTTTCACAAAGTTAGCTATCATTGAAGAAAATATTGGACTATGAAGCATGCAGTCAGGTTCTTCGAGACAAAATGAAATCAACACGGAAAAAAAAATTGAAGCTATCTTCATGTATTTGAGGAGTGGCTATTTTCCACTACTTAGGCGACCAGCGACAGCAAACAAACAAAAAAATGTTGACAATATGTTACAGAAGACAGCACAATATGAGGATTAATCATCAATGGCAAGGGAGATTAAGTTAACAGGTGAGGTGATGACCAGCCATTGTCCGTCCAAGGCTTGTGATTGAACCATCTTCATCGATGGCATCAATGAGATATAGCTGCTTTAAGGCATCTTCTAAAGACTCATCTGCATCAATGGAAGTTCACCATTCATCATTTCATTTGTGCATACTTAATTGGGCAACATCTCACATCGAAAGACACTAAAACTGCTTCTTACGTGAAGGTGGGTCGAGCAGATCAAATTTCAGAATGTCAATGTCAGGAAGGTCTAATGATTTTAGATAGAGGACACTCCCAGCAAGGGACGATCTCTGTATTTCTGGGATTGTTGAATCCAAAAAATCATCTTGGTAAACCATCGAAGGGTACAGACGGTAGCACTTCCCAGCACGCGTTCTTCCAGCTCGACCGGCACGCTGATTAGCCTGAACCCTGGAGTCCACATTATTGTTAGAGAAATCTGGAAAAGGATGGATTCTTTCCGGTGTATCACTGCTAGCTACTTAATTGGTATAACTGATAATCACATAACATAAAATTAAAAAGGCGGAAAGCAAAGGTTTGGAAAGATTCCATACTTGCTAATTTGGACAACATCAAGAGAATACATGCCACTAGATGGGTTGTATTGCCGTTGCTTCACATAACCAGTATCAATCACATATCTGTCATCATCGTTAAACTTTGCGTGACTTAATTGCATATAAGGTGAATATGAAGCATAATAGGACTAAAAATGGAAATGTGCAGAATGAAGTCCCTTACACTACACCATCGACAGTCAAAGAGGTCTCGGCTATGTTAGTGGCAACAATGAAACGCCGACAATTGGGAGGTGGAGGGCTGAAAACACGAACCTGTGCAGGAAAGGAAATTTACAGTATAAAGGTTTTTACAAGAACAAAATAAGTTTATAGAGCATCAATTATGTAATCAATAAAAATATGATAGATGTATATGGAAGGCAGGGTTGAAGGAGGTACATATGTTGTCTATATATATATATATATATATTATATATATATATATATATATAGAGAGAGAGAGAGAGAGAGAGAGAGAGAGAGAGAGAGAGAGAGAGAGAGAGAGAGAGAGAGAGAGAGAGAGAGAGAGAGAGAGAGTTGCCTGCAATTCAGGGGGCAAAGATCCATGAAGAGGAAGAATTATAGCATCCATGCAAGAGCCTTCCTCCAGGTTTTGGACTTTCTCTTCCAATTTAGCTACCAACTTCTCAATATCATCCTACAGTACCGACTTAACCATGTCATATCACAATAAGAATGTTGTATAGAGAGTCAGAAATACACACGTTGGATCATGAAAACCAGATAATGAAAGGCAAGTGAGACAAGTAAATGGTAAAGACGGGAGAACCTGCCCAGTCATGAATATCAGGATATCACCTTCTGGCTCTCGAACATGTATATCTTCAAATTGGAAATAAAAACATATTAAATGGGTGATAAAGGCAATACGAAATTTAAAGCACAATTTAAAGCTCTAATCGAGTTCAACATGTCGAAAATAGTAATAGCTATTATCATACTGGACAGACAGAGTTTTCCTTACCAATGGCAATTTTAAGAGCAGCTTCAAGGTAGTTTTTTGGCCTTTCTGAGACGTACTGAATCTCTACAGGGAACAACTTTCCCGGAACATTAAGGACCGGGCAATTCGAGAAAAAACTTGATACCTTTTCACCATCAAGAGTAGCTGAAGTAATCAGAACTTTTAAATTGTCTGCTCGATACTTAACCAGCCGTTTCATTAGCCCGAGCAGTATATCCCTGAAAAATGTATTTCCCAACATGTTTTAATGCATCAATGGGATACATGTCCTTTTATAATGTATTGACTAATAGCATAAAGGCACAATATCGACAAGTTGAAGCCGAAACAAATTAAAAGTAGCGTTTCGAGTTTTGGGAACTTACGTGTTTAAACTCCTTTCATGAGCTTCATCTAATATAATGACTGAATACTGATTCAATTCTGGATTGGAAAGGCTTTCTCGAAGCAGAACTCCATCAGTAAGATACCTGCATGTCCAACAATCTATTCGTTCAATAGCAACTTAGAATAACGTAATAATAAAATGATTAAGGTTGACAACTTTGATAAATTCAATTTACTTAATATGTGTCTTTTCCGAGGTTCTATCTTCAAAACGTATTGCATAACCAACTTCTTCCCCAAGCCTGACTCCAAGTTCTTGAGAAACGCGCCTGCACATTGAACAGAAGTGCAAACAAGGCAAGTCATACAGCAGAAAAAATACTTCCATAATCATCAATATGTATTACACACCAACAATTCCTGATAACAACTATTTAAAATGGTAATGCAACTTTATCCATAACCATAATAATTAATTTAATTGTAACCATATTTCTCCTGATGATAGCATTGTACTGATTTCTTCAGGAAATCTCCAGGAGGAAAAATGTCAAAAAAACAAACTAGATATTGACAGGTTTGAGCTCAAAATTTAATCTTGCGATATTCCAAATCATCCCAAGAAAGTAATCACCTGTCATTTTTTCCCCAATCTGTAAAGACAAACTCTTCCGACAACCCACTAGTCACCATTATGTCATCCGATACACACTATAAGGAGCGATGACTTACCTCGACACCGAAACAGCGGCGACCCGCCGCGGCTGAGTGACGGCAATGCACCCGGACTTCGTATAACCTCTTCTGTGAAGAATTTGTGACAGCTGCGTGCTTTTCCCCGAACCTGTTTCCCCAATTATTACAGTCACAGGATTCTTCTCCACTGTTTCGACGATTTTATCTTCGAATTGAAGTATCGGCAGTATCGCCATTGATCAAACCCACGGCCGACGAGGAATTGCAATTTTGACTTCGGTTGGAGGGTTTAAGGTTATACGAATTTGGGGGCGAGGGAAAATGTATAACTACACTGTATGACCTTAAACTATTTCTAATTGCAATTTGACCAATTTTGCAATTCTCTTCTCAAGTCATTTGGATTCGTTAATTAAATTTTTTACAGTTTTAAAACTACGTACACAATACGTTCATATGCATACTTTAAAAAAACATACAGTAAAACCTACATAAATTAATACACTCTAACTATCTAAAATAATAAAATTTTCTGGGACTTGGCCTGTGTTGCAATTCTCTTCTCATTTGGATTCGTTAGTTCAATATTTTTAGGGTAAATAGCATAAAAACCACTTGTGGTTTACCTGAAATGCGTGTTACTGCATTGTACTTTATAAACGACGTGAAATTTACTTGTGGTTTCAGAAACTCGGCACGATTAACCCCGGGCAGCATATCTACCCGCGATTGCCGCAAACGCGCTTCGACCCGTGACTGGGTAGGAGTTAAATGACTGTATATTAAGCGAAATGACCAAAGTAACACTAAACCCATCGTTATAACATACCAAAATCAGATGATTTTTTTCAGCTAAAAATCGAACGATTTTAGATTTCATACTGTCTTTCATCGGACGATTTGCAAAGTTGGGTTTCTTCAGTGCAGTCGGCACTACTTGTGAGTTTTGTTCTTTTATGGGTGATTTCTCAAATGAAACCTTCTAATAATTTCTTGCATTCAAATTGATTTTCATTGTTTGTCATTGGTTATTTTGCGGATCTGATTTTTCATGGTTGATGTCTGTTGAAGCTTCGCATTAGCATATGAAATGTAATTAAGCAGGTGCGTTCGTCCTTGTTTTTGCATTTTGATAGAAGCCATATAGCAGCATGTCTTCTGCATCGACTAACAGTGGAAAAATGGAGTTGAGGTACAAAAATCACTTGTGCAAATGTGGAAGAATTGCTGCCATCAAAGTTGTTGGTCCTGCAAAAGACTCCAAAGGGAAACTGTTTTGTAGTTGTCCGGCTGGGTATTGCGATTTTTTTATGTGGTTGCGTCCCATAAATTATAACATTGAGGAAGGTATCTCAGACAATGATTATGTGTATGCGTCCCGGAAATCATGTGACAATGCAGAGCAGATGGGCGACCTAATTGATACATGCGACAAGTTGGAGCTACGAGTTGCAGCGCTGCAGAACAATGCAAAAGTGTTGAACTATTGCCTTGTTTTGGTTGTGATCTTTATATTTGTCCTGCTTTTGAAGTAGAAGTAGAACATGTGCCTGTGATGTTTGCTCAACTGCTTGGCACCTCAGTTTGTATTTTGAATGTTTGAAGAACAGTGTATTTTGAACATGTATTTTGAATGTCAGCACTTGGTTGTGTCATCTTCATTTGATCAAGTGTACTTTGACCAAAATATGATCAATCAAGTCTACATAAAACATACCAAGACAGACCAAAATATGATCAATCATGTCTACAGAAAAAAACCAGAACAGACCAATATATCAATCCCAAACAGATACCAGAACCAAAACAGAACCAAAACAGACCAAAACAAATGCATCATTCAAGTCAATTCAACTTTCCCTTGTCTTTTGGAGGTATAGCAGTTTTAGTTCTTGGCTTATACGTGACTTGAACATCTCTGAGCAAACTTGAAGCTGTAGGCTTGCACAATCTCTTCAAGGCCTTACTACATTCAGCATTCAAGTCCTTAGCTTTTCTTTTTGGGAACTTCTGCTTTCTTGCTGTCTTTGCATTAGTGCCAGAATTCTATAGACAGTGTGAAATGTGGTTAGGGATGCTTATGTAAACTTTTATAGGTAGTTTATATATTACCTGTGTTGGGATTTCTGGAGCACCTTCAGGAACTGATGGTGCAGTTGCTTGTTGAGTCAGCAGCAGTTGGGGCAGCTTCTTGTGGAGCAGATGGAGCAGTATTTGGTGCAGATGGAGCAGTATTTGGTGCAGATGGAGCAGATGGTGCATGTGGGTCATCAGCAGTTGGAGCATCACTTGAAGGCTACCAGAATCAATAATAAAGCAAATCAATTCATAGGATAATGAATAACCATAAACAACTAAAAGATATTACCCTGTAGAACTTGGAATTAGGATGTGGCTGACTTTTACATCTCCTTTTGTTGTGTCCTTTCTGCAAACATATAGCACAATTCACAGTCAACCCTCTTCTAGTTGATGCTCTGCTTGGATTGGTGTCATTTGCATCCGGTCTTCTTTTCTTTTTGGGTCGGCCTGTTCTAACTTTCACATGTGGTGGAGCTACAGCACCAAGAGGAGACAGCTCGAAGTCATGCATACCCGGGACAGGTGAAATATAATGGTCATATACCTTCAAATAATCCTGCTTGCTAAAAACTTTATCAATGTAAGGAGTATACTCTAGTCGATGAAGGTCTAAACAGGATATAGCATGGCAACATGGGTATCCAACCATTTGCCACTTTCCACATGTGCACCTCATCTCCTCTAAATTGACAACATGTGTCTGATCACAGTGCATAACTTCAAACTGTGCACCACCTCCCCATGTAGGAAAACAATTCCCACTCTTCTTTCTTTCTTCTTCAACTTTTTTCAGTATGTTAGGGCATACTTCCTTGTCCCACTTCAACACCCCTTGTTTTTTTTTCTGAATTCTAGCCATACACTTCTTGCGGATCCATTCCATCATATCTATAATTGGCAAGTCTCTTGCAGGCATAATGTAATGATTGAAGGATTCACTGATGTTGTTGACAAGTATATCACATTTACTTGTCAATGGAAAATGGCTTCTTGCCCACTGGTGGGATGGAATATCAGCAAGCCACTCATAAGGTGTCTTCTCATCACCCACTTTGGTGTACCCATTCTTAATTTCAACCAATATATTCTTATGCTCCCGCAAGCTGTAAGTGGATGCTGCTTTCCAAAAAAGCTTCTTCAACTCCAGACCTCTGTACTTGGCTTTGAAATTATTGTACATATGCCGGATGCAAAACCTGTGCTCAGAGTGTGGAGCCAACTTTGAGACTGCCTCAATCAGACCTTTTTGTCTGTCACTTATAAAGGCTAGATTGGCCCCAGCTGCATCACCTACATCTCTCAGCAGCAAATGTAAAAACCACTCCCAACTTTCACCTTTTTCTATTTCAACAAATGCCCAAGCCAATGGGTAAATGTTGTTATTCCCATCTACTGCCACAGCACTTAATAACTGCCCTTTGTACATTCCTTTAAGAAAACACCCATCTAAACCAATCATAGGTCTACATCCATCTTTAAACCCATTAAACAGAGGCCTCAAACCATAGTAGAATCTTTTAAGTACTGGTGGATTCTCCTCCCTATTCACATGTAGAATACAAGAACTTCCAGCATTATACTTAACCACAGTTGCACAATAATCATAAAGTCTTGTATACTGCACCTTGATATCTCCTCTCAGCAACTGTAGTGCATACTTCTTTGCTCGATACACTTTGAAGGTGCTAACATCAACACTCACATCCCTCCTAATCTTCCTCTTTAGTGACTGTAAGTCCTCATTGGGATTGTCTCGTACATACTCCATAATTCTCTTTCCAAGGTACCTGTAATTAGCTTGAGAATTGGTAGTGTGATGTGCACAGTTATGAGCCCCATGGTGGGCTTTGACCTGCCATTCAGTGCCACCCATCACAGGTGAAGCATGCAACTTCCATTCACACCCATATTTGCAAACTGCTGTCACCCTTTTCCTCTCATTCTTCACCAATCTCAAGTCTAACCCTCTTTTGACTGCCCAATCTCGCAAAGCTGCCTTAAAAGTTTGTCTATTAGGAAATTTCAGACCAACAGGAAGATCACACTCAGCCATGTTCATTTTGTCATCCCATTCAGGGTGATTTGGACCACCATCTTCACCAGATTCTGCCCTTTCCAGCTCATCATAAGATTGTCCATTAACTTCTGATTCACTTTCCTCTAGGCCCTCCTCAAATACAAAATCTTCATCTTCAGAATCGGTTGCACTTGATAATAAACCCTCATTAGCATCATCATCATTACCTCCCCCAATGTCTGCCTCTTCAAGAAAATCATCAGCTTCATTGTCACCTTGTTGACTGATATCATTCTCACAGTGGAAAGCCTCTTCAGCTTGCTGATTGATATCATTCTCACATTGGAAAGCCTCTTCAGCTTGGTGATTGATATCATTCTCACATTGGAAAGCCTCTTCATCTTCCTCACTGATCTCATTCTCACATTGGAAAGCCTCTTCATCTTCCTCACTGATCTCATTCTCACATTGGCCACCCTCTTGAACATTCTCATTAGCAAATCCAGATCCACCCTCACCCATAGGATAAGTAAGCAAAGCCACATCTGATAATCTACGACCACTACTGTCCACAGCCACAACAAAATTTCCAACCTCTTCAACAAAGATGTGAATGACCTTCTCATTCCTGTTTTCAAAGATAAATTCCCTTATATCACTGTCGTCGTTTAGCACCCTAAGATCAGTGTCCATACTTTGACCTGGTAAGCAATAATAAAACTTCACTATGCTGCTTTTCCCCCCTGCGTACGAGTAGAATCCGTACAAAGTGCCCAGAAATAACCTATCCTTATCGACACCTCTAAATAGCACTTTCATTCCCTCAAAATACCTCACTTGTGGAAGCCATTCGATCCTCCCGTCGACCCATAAGTATATATTGCAATAGGAATCCACCATTTTCGCGTGATGCTTGAGGGTCTTCAATAAATGCCTTGGCGATGCAGGTATTGTGGCGTATCAAGATCTGAGAGCAGTAGAAACACGTCTTGATGATTAGGGTTCTGATTTTGGAGGGAATCTGAGTACTCAAATTTGTAAGAAATCGGGTTTGTTGGTGGGAATCTGTTTTCTATGTAGCCATATGCATCGTGATTTCACTAAGTGTTATTATCAGGGGTATAACAGGAATTTTTGAATTTATCTGACCGTAGGACTGTAATTGACCAGACAGGGAGCGTGTGCATGATTAAACAAACCTCAAGGGGTTTTTAGCATATTTCGAAATCAAGGGGGGTTTTGTGCTTAGTTTTCAAACCACAAGTGGTTTTTATGCTATTTACCCATATTTTTATAGTTAAAATTACGTAGACAATAATAGGTTCACATGCATGCGTTAAAAAAGAACATACAGTAAAACCTCCATAAATCAATACTAAATTAACATACTCTCTAAATATTAAAATAATTTTTTGGAGAATCCATTTGTAAATATTAGGTACTATTAAAACTATAAATTAATAAATTATAAATATTACAATTAAAATATTATGATTATTTGTTAAAATATTACAATTTAACATATTCACGAGCTTTGCTACGATTATCATGTCTAATATGTAAAATATCATTACAACAAATAAATGATCAGTATTATTATTGTGTAGAAGATATAATTGGATGTAATATGAAAATATGTACCCATTCATGTTCAATTTGATTCACTCTGTCACGACGTTCACTAAGATATTTGATTCAAATAAAATATTAATTTATCGATATATTAATATCTCAATAAATTAATAAATGTAATAGTTTTAATGTTATTAATTTAAGGAGGTTACAACCACGGCTAGTAAACTATAAATCATGGTTTTGAAGACCGGACCGGACCGGCCGGTTCCGACCGGAAACCGGTGAACCGGTCGGAATTCCGGTCCGGTCCCGGTCCGGTCAAGCTTTAATTAAAAAAAAAAGAAAAAATTTCAAAAATCAAATAAATACTGGCAAAAAATGAGAAAAATGCATAGATGCGTGTTTGGTCTAGTGGCATAGATGCGTGTTTGGTCCGGTCCTAGCCCTGGGTTCGATTCTACTTACAACCCATTTTAAGTTTTAATTCATAATTAAACTATGTGCCCAATATTTTATTTTTATTCATTTTAACCCCTAAATTTATAAATATAACTTTTGACATCCTATTTATACCATTATTTTTTACAATTTACTTTTATTCAAATATAATCCTTATTTTTATAAAATTTTATTTGGGAAAAATTCATAAAACATGTATATATTCGATATTATTTGATTGGTTCATTTATAGAACATATATTTATTAAATCTATAGGTACCGGTTTTGTACCGGTTTGATTCCGGTTTTATACCGGTTGAACCACTAAACCTTAAACCACTAAAATTTCCGGTCCGGTTTGAAAACCCGGTTTCAGAACCTTGCTATAAATAATGCATGTATATACAAGAAATACCAATGTGGAGTGCTTTCATCTGTTAAGTAAAATGTGAGGGTTTATTTTAATATTATTCAAGAACTGGAAGCTTTTAAACAATTTACCTTGATTAGAATTATGAAGAGTATATTTAGGATTTTTAAGTAAATAGCCCTTGAGCTGGTCATCTTTTAAAAAATAGCACCCAAAATCGGACTTTACCTTTGTACCCTTACTAACTCTGCTCTAAAGACTATTTTACCCTTATTTAATGTCAATCAACAACCTCAACAACACTTAACGATAAATTAATTAAAGGATTTACATGTTACACTGTAGCGAATATGAAACATCAGACCCGTTATAGAAGAGTGGGGTAAAAGTAAAAAAAAGCAACCATTTTCACTTCCAGTAAAAAAAGCAAGCGTGTCTCCCGCCCCTGCACTGCAAATCGTCTCCACTTTCACTTCCAGTAAAAGAACAAGCGTGTGCTCTCCCGCCCCTGCACTGCAAATCGTTGTCTTCTCTGCAAATCGACTCATTCGACAATGGCATTCAACGCGAACGTGGAGGTATGTGTTCTACTCTTCGTCTTCTTCAATTTAACGCGAGAGGGGATCTGGGAACGAACCATCGAACCCTAATTTGGTGCGGACCCGTGCTTGCAAGCATAGGACAGAGCTTTGGTAGCATAGGACCTGTGCTTGCAAGCATAGGACCCGTGCTTGCAAGCATAGGACCCGTGCTTGCAAGCATAGGACATGGGTCACGCGCGCGCAAGTTCGGGGGACCCGCGCGTTATAAGCAGGGGACCCGCGCGCTATGCCCAGGGGACGACGAAAATGAGAACGAGGAAGGTGCCTTAATGCATGATGATGATGATGATGATTATGATGACGCACATGATGACGATTTTGACGTCGATGAGCACGACGACGCAACTGATGTGGCCGACGATGGTACCTATTCGTTTACGGATGGTTCGACCCTATATGTTGGACAAGAATTCCGTAGCAAGAAAGAATTGAAGGACGAAATCACTAAAATTGCTGTCGCTGCATGCTTCGAACTCCAAGTGGATAGGTCAAACAAAACCCTGTACGTAGTGAAATGTGCGAAGGAGGACTGCGAATGGCGCATACGAGGTGCACAGGATAAGGACTCCCCCTTTTTTCAATCCGAAAGTACATCAACACGCACACGTGCGGCGTGTCTCATCGACGCCGTAGACATCGCCAGGGAAGTTCATCGCTCGTATCGAGCACGTTGTTGGAAAATTTCAGGGCTCCTAAAGACATCCCCACTCCCAGTTCCATACAGTCGATGATGCAGAGCAGGGGAGTAGAAGTTTCATACTACAAGGCTTGGAGAGGAAAACAAATTGCGACCGACGAACTAGTTGGTAACAGGGACGCTTGCTACGGTTTACTGCCGTCTTACTTAGATGCGGTGAGGCAAGCCAATGAGGGCAGTATCACTGATTGGGAGATGGACGAAGACAATCGGTTCAAGTACATGTTCTTGGCATACGGAGCATGCGTCAGAGGCTTTACGTTCATGAGGAAAGTCGTTTCTATCGACGCCACTTTTTTGAAGGGGAAGTATAAGGGACTCATGATGATTGCCACTGCGCAAGACGGCGATTTCCATCAATATCCTTTAGCATGGGGTATTGCCGACGGGTCGGAGGGAACCGACCCATGGACGTGGTTTCTCTCGAGATTAAGACGTTTTGTTGCGGATGGCGACGATCTCGTAATAATTTCCGATCGGAACCCTGGAATCAAGAATGCAGTTCCGGCCGTTTTTCCAAACGCGTTTCATGGTTTTTGTGCGTGGCACCTTCAACAAAACGTGAAGACGAGAATGAAGAAGAAAGGTGCTTGTCCAATCTTTTGGCGTGCCGCTACTGCCTACACGAAGAGCGAGTCCGACCGTCATTTTAGGCAGCTTGACGGAAAATATGCGGACGTGCAGAAATATCTTAACGAAGTCGCAAAGGAAACGTGGACGCGAGCATATTGCCCAAGATCAAGATACAACATAATGACGACCAACGGATCGGAGTCTATAAATGCAGCTCTACGTAAGGACAGAGAGCTTCCAATTATTGGACTGTTGGGCTCGATTCAGCGACTAACATCATCATGGTTCAGTAAGCATCGGCGCTCTGCGGAAGCTTCAATAGCCTCGAACATGACTAGGTTTACGCCGAAGGTAGAGTCGATCATACGAGAGAATTTCACCGAGTCGCAAAAATTTCATGTGTCGGAAGTCGGGCATCTAACATATAACGTATACGGGCAGCATGTGAACGAGGTGGTCGATTTGGGGCTGCGCACATGCACGTGCATGATGTTTGACATCGATCGTATCCCATGTCCACATGCGGTTGCAGCTTGTGGTTCTGCCCAAGTGCCGGTATATTATTAGTGCACGATTATTATACCTTGGAGTTCTGGAAACTGGCATACGAAGGTACTATACGCCCGGTAACGGACCGCATTGAAAGTAGTATGGACATGTTGCCGCCTCGTGTTGATTCACAACGTGGACGACCCCAGAAAAATAGGTTTCCTTCGACGGGTGAATTTGGTAGGAGATAACGTTGTAATATGTAGTTTTCATATTCAGAGTGGCTTATACGTCGCCATTTGTGTTATGTTATGTAAGGTTGTGTTACGCGAGCTTTTGCGTGAATATGGAAGTAGAAAACCCTTATGCACAAATGCGCAGGGGACCGCATCGCATGAATGTGGTTCCGTGCGGGACGCGCATGAGACCCCTGCGCATGAATGTGGTTCCCGCCGGGTCCCCTGTCTTCAACGTTTGGGTCCCGTGAAAAAATCGCGCGGGTCCCATGTTCCTTGCGCGCAGGGAGGGGCGCGTTACTTCCATCGGACCCAAACGTTAAAGGGAGGGGACCGCCGATTAGCAAATGGTACCCCAAATCATTAGGGTTGGTCACGTTCGCTTACTAAGTGGGTCCAATAATTGTTCAATTATTGATGAAAAGTGACATGTAGCAGTGCTTCATTTATTGGTGAAAAGTGACATGTCAGAGCAGTGTCATTATACAGTTGACTTGACATTTGATTCCCGATTTGGGGATTTTGTCCCCCTCGAAAATCTAATATTATTAAATTCGTTAATAAGATAATTTTGTCCCCTGCGAAAATCTAATATTATTAAATTCGTTAATAAGATAATATTGTCCCCTGCGAAAATCTAATATTATTAAATTCGTTAATAATATAGTAATTAATAAAAAATTAAAAAATTCGTTAGTATGGGTTATATTTTTTTATATGAATTATATTTATTCATACTATAATATTAAAACATTATATTATTTATCTATAAGATTAAAATCGTATTTTTTATTCAAGAGGGGGTGTGAATAGTAGCCCCCTTTAGAAAATTACGGTACGAATATGGAAACAGAAAACCCTTATGCACAGATGCGCAGGGGTCCGCATTGCATATGCAGCGAAGCCCGCACGGATGCGCATGAGACCCCGGCGCATCTTTAGTGTTCCCGCCGGGTCCCCTTCCCATAGCGTGAAGGTCCCATGAGATTAAGGTTTGGGTCCCGTGATAGTAATGCGGGGTCCCATGAGTCTTGCGCGCAGGGAGGGCGCGTTACGAGCATGGGACCCAAACCTTAAGGGCAGGGGACCTTCCGATTACCACACGGTACCCGCACATTAGGGTTAGTGATGTTCGCTTATTGAGTGGGACCAATAATTGCTCAATTATAGGTCAAAACTGACATGTCAGAGCAGTGTCCGTATTTATTCGTCAAAAGTGACATGTCAGAGCAGTGTTACTATACAGTATGTACAGGACAGATGACTTGACATTTTATTCCCGATTTGTTTGAAATGTTGTGAAAATCTAATATATTATTAAATTCGTTAATAAGATAAAATTAATAAAAAATTAAGTGTGCGTAAAAAAAATAAATTTAAATAACCACTCGATTAACAATATCTAACTCCAAGTTTAGAAAAAAGAAAATATATTTTACAACATGTATTTCGAGTCGTAGGATCATTGACGTGAATCTAGTAAAAGAGCACACCGAGAAAACATACTCATGTTTGTGATTTATGTAGGCTGTAACAATCTTATAAACTGAACGTAATTCTTTTGATTGCCTCCAATTTTTTTGTTCTGTGCTATTTTATGATGACTTTATATTGTAGTATAAGATAAACAAAGTATAAATACGCTCAATTAATCGCTTACTTCCATGAATTAACATTGCAAAAATCGCACATGAACATAGGGGACCCACATTTTTTGAACAGCGGACCCACTCTTCCAAACAGGGGACCCGCCATGATTGCATAGTCCCCACACTAAGATGTCCGGGTCAGTCGTGGTCCCGTCAAAATTGTCCGCATGTCATTGCCGGGTCCCGACTGGTCCCTTCGAAATGTCGCTTGATTTAAGCAGAAGACCCGCACGTAAAGGTCACGGGACCTGTGCGTTATAAGCATGGGTCCAGCGCTTGTATTCAGGGGACCCGCTAAAGGAGCGTTCATAGATAACACGGAAAACTTAATATGAAAAAAGTTAAGTTATGTCAAATCACTGCCATTCGCGTTATTTTTATGTCAACTCACACATCACTCTCACTGACAAAAAGTTCGAAAACACTGACAAAATCACCTCTCACAATTTCTAAACCCTAAATTGATATCAAACACACGTAAAGCAGATGACTTCTATCAAACAACTAAAATTAAAATTAAACAGATCACAAACAACACATGAACATTTATTCAACAACAGAAGAAAACTAGAAACATGTCAAATCACTTAAAATTCAGTTCTTTTTATTTTTACGTCAAATCACACATCAGTCTCACTGACAAAAAGTTGGAAAACACAGAGAAACTCAATCTTTCACAATTCTAAACCCTAAATTCATGTCCACCAAACGATAAGTTAATGTCAAACAAGTAAAATTAAAATTCAAGGGAGAAATTCAACAACACATGAAATCGTTCGTGAACATCGCAAATTTTAATCAACAAAAAAAGGGTATACTAAAAACTGTCCCAATCATTATTGAAAATAGAAGATGCGAGGTATTTTCTAAACTCCTTCATATGAGTTTGATTGAGGCGGGAGACGTCGTCCTTCTTCATCATAAGCGACATTGCCGCCCGCAACATCGCCACGCCATCTTCTTCCCTGAAATCATATCGAAAAAGACACTTATTTTTAAACACGACGACAAAGTAATAAAACGCATCATTCATGAAAACTTACTGATTTTGTTTCCTGAAGTCGCGACACCACTTAGCCGGCCAGCTCTTGCCCTTGCTAGGCATGCGTTTTATCAGAGTGAGTTCCTTGAAGATCGCCGGGATTACGATCCGAAGTTTGTTGATGTCGTCGGTGATAAAGCGCAGCTCGAAGCCAGGAGGCGCATCGGAGTCGTAAATCGTATACTCCTTTTCCCGCACATCAACAACGAACAACACCCATCGGCCTGACGTGCGCATGGGGATGGCAACTTTGGTCGCTAGATCCCACAACCTGCATTTCCAATCTTCGTCCTCCCCCCTCGCGAACGGGAGCAATTTCTCGAAGCCTTTCCCACACGGCTTCCCGAGTATGTTTAGTACCCCTCGCTCGTCGACGAGCGTCTTAAACGTATGGGGCATGTACGCGACTTTGCTCGCAACCGATTTGCTAAATTTTTGCATGCGTTCGATCCCAGCGAGGCATTCATCGACATGCTGCAATAAAAGCAAACCGGTTTTCAACACATTCAAGTAAGGTGACGAAAGGTATTTGGTAAATTTATATACGTACCATCTCATCGAGTTTAATACCCTCAGTCGCAAGGTTCAGGAGCCATCTAGGGTCGTGTTCTCCTAGGATCCCTGGGACTTTCATGCCGGTAATCTGCAAAGCCGTTTTTAGCTGATCTTCGACTTTTGGCCACAAGTTCTGGGCCTTGAACTGGATATGCCGCTCGAACGCCGAAAGCTTTGGAGGTTTGACTGTATTCGTCGAGGGGAAATCGGTGAACGGCGTCGTGGTGTACCAAGATGGCTTCTTCGTCCGCTCAGGGGTCTGTTCTGTGACGACGCCTTTTCCTTTGTCGATCGCTTGGACAGAAACCGAAGCCTCGGCGTGCGTCTCCAACTGAGGGACGTCCTGTAGCAGCTCGGCGTGCGTCTCGAACTGAGCATGGTCCTCTGGATGCTCGTCCATGGTCTCGAACTGATCAGCGTGGTCCTCTTGAGCCTCTATGTCCGTCGCTACCTCGTCAACCCCGAGACCATAAGCGCCCCTCCACGACGATGGGTCAACCACCTCTTCTCTTCTCTCTTCGTCTTCATCGGACCGATCCGGTGGGACATATCTAGCGTAACGATTTTGCGCCCATTCAGACGGACTGTGACCGTCCCATGCCTCCTGGCTCGGAATATAGCCATCCGGTCCAATGTACGATGTGTTCCTCCATCTCTCGTCGTAATCTATACAAGAAATTCGAAAATAACTATAAATTATTTTTCACGTCCTTAAGTATAAAAACTGACCAAACTCGGGCGGTGTAGCGTGCAATCCACCACCAAACTCGGGCTGTGAAGCGTGCGATCCACCAGCAAACTCGTTTGGGTCGACATCTACATCGTAAATAGTAACTGGTGAGTAATCTACGCAACTAATTAAAAAATTAACTATAAATAAATAACTTACTATAACGAGCTTCGGTAGGCGGAGTGCGAGACCCGTGATAAAATCTGCTCGCCAAACCCTGAACCGAGTTCCCCAACTCCCTGAGGCTGTCGGCCCACGATCGCATTTCCGTCCAACGTTCCTCGTACGCATCCCACCTTCTCTCGTTCGTCGACCACCGTCGACCCTCTTCTTCTTGAAACTGATGCAATTGCGTGCCAAGTTGGTCGAATCGCCCAAACAAGTTGGTGAAGTTTTGGTCCATACGACTTTGCCATTCGTCGAAGCGTGGACCCGAGGCGAAACCCTGACCACTTGATTGACCATGCTCCGGTGTTGCATGAAAGGCGTGCTCGTGCGCAGGTTCGGGGTTGTCGTGCGGATGTTCGGGGATTTGGCCGCGATGCAACATTATATCGGTGTCGCGTCGCCCACTGTCCTCGATCTGGGCGATGGTCTCAGGCACCAAATTCTGCCGGCTAGAACCCTCACCGTGATGGCGGTGGCCGCGGGAGCACCTAACCTCCACTCCATGCAGGAGTAGAAAGGTCACACGATCGAATAAGTCGTGTGCCGGCCCAACGTCGAAGACGCTGTCCCTATAGTACGCTGCCTCCAGCTCGTCCGCTGACGGCACTATTAACCCTACTAGTACATGGACCTCGTCAGCGGCCTTTGCGATGCTCTTCAATTTCGGGCAATTCTTGCGACCCCACTCCTTCGTCCGCCACCTGCACATGCGTGGCGTGAAATCTTCTTCCTTGCGCACCGCATAGGTGTCTCCAATGCCCGAGATGCACTCATAAGCTAGTATCTGAATACAAATAACACAATAAATATTAGCAATTACTTATATGTAAAAATAAGGTATGCAAAGAAGCTTGATAATAAAACACCTGAAGTGGCTGAACGAACCCACTTATCAGCCACTCCCGTGGGTTCTCCCGTAGATTTTTCTTCACACAGCGCATGACCTCCTTGAAAGCCTCGCTGCCCCAAGGATACGCTGAGAAAGCAAACCGGTCTTCAACGAGGTGAAGGACCCAGGAACACACGACGGTGTCCTTCTTGGACCTTCGAGGCAGCAACACCGCGGCGGCGAAGTAGACATCCGCCAACTTGAGCTTCTCTTCGTCCACACGTTCCTCGTCGCCAGACATCGCCTCCAACGCCTGCTTGACGTTCGACAGGCGAATTGTTGAACTAGCGCCAAAATGCCTCCTCGTGAAAGCTTCCACGCGGTCCACCGCCGGTATCGCGGCTGCGAACTTGAGGCCGGTGATTAGGCAATACTCCGATTTTGAAAATCGAAGTGGTTTTTTGCCAACAACCATCCACAGCTCTTCGCGGGTGTGATGCGCCGTCTGCCTTTGGATAAGGTACCACAGCAACTGAATCGAGAGGTTAAAGTCCGGCTCGGCCATGACAAGGCGGCCGAACGGACTGTGGGCATAATAAAGGGCCAACTCCTCATCGTTAAGGCACTGTCTTATCAGCTGGCTGGCCTCGCCGTATAGCGAGGTCACGGGACCTGTGTCTATTTTCACGGGACCTTTGCGTATATTCACGGGACCCGCCCATAAGATGATGGACTAGGCACGGGTCCCCTGGCTATAAGCGCGGGTCCCTTGATTTTACGTGCGGGTCCCCTGATCGTAGCGCGCGGGTCCCGTGTTGTTCTTCACAGGCGCAAGGTCACGAGACCCACGCGCTGCGACCAGGGAATCCGCTCGTTATAACCAGGGTACCACGCTTATACGCAGTGGACCCGTGCTGGGGCCATCATTTTATGGGCGGGTCCCGTGAAAACGGGCCTGTTCAGTTCAATTCTAAGCACGGTCCTATGCTTATCAGCACGGGTCCGCACCGAATTAGGGTTTGCTGCGTTAAATTGAAGAAGACCCAGAGTAGAGAAAATACCTTCTCGGTGTTCGCGTTGATTGCCATTGTCGATTTACGCTCTAGGACTGGGTTTTACTTTCAGAGAATAGTTGGACTTGCAGAGAAACGATTTGCAGGGCGTTTTGTGTGCAGGAGAAAACGATTGAATTGAATTGAAAGTTAAAGTGGTGGTTCTGAAATGCTTTTTAACTTTTACTGTTCCATCACGGGTCTGTTACTTGCAGTTAAACCTGAAAACCATTTAATGTAATACCCCTTTATGTTGATTACATAACTAACCTAATTAAATTAATTTAAATACCATAGCACTATCTATATTTTTAACAGAACTAAATATTACATAATAAAACATAGTTAATTTAAAATACAGTACTAATTATATTGTCAAGGTCACGTACATCAATAATAATAGCATATCTTGATAAAATTATTAAATAATTTATTCTACCCTTCTCGCCCTTCTCCACCAACCGGAGCTTGGTCGACATCCTTCTGCACGGCGTTGTTTCGGACAACCTCGATCCAACCTGGGCCTTGGATCACTTCGCTCTCAGCCTCGTCGTCGTCGTTTCGAACAGCCTCGGGTGCTTGTCCTTCGATAACTTCGCTCATAACATCGTCGTCGTCGACCTCGAGAGCATCGTCGTCGCCGTTTAGGAATCTGTCGATCTCGGCCACGATCCACACCCTCCTTTGGGAGAGGTCGACGCCGAGGTCGGCCTCCAGACGGCGGCGGACGGCGGCGGCCGTGGTAGTCCAGGGGTCCGAGTGACGGACGATTTCGTGGAGGCGGGCGACGATTTGGGCGTCCGTCAGCATTCTTCCTGTTTTGTTCTGGGATTATTTTTTAAAAATGTTGTTAGATGCTGTGTGTTTGATAAATCCAAGCCTTATATAGCTTGCAAAACGCCGTAAGAGCTTCCCAAAACCCTAACATATAGCGCGGGACCAAGCTCTAGAACCCAAGCTCTAGTGCGCGGGACCCAAGCTCTTGTGCACGGGACCCAAGCTCTACTGCATGAAGCATGCGCGGGTCCCCTGTGTTTACGCGCAGGTACCCTGCATTTATGCGCGGGTCCCATGATCTAATGGGCCTGCACTAATGTGCGGGGACAATGCACTGCACTGATGCGCGGGGCCCGTGAATTTATGGGCGGGTCCCGTGAATTTATGTGCGGGTCCCGTGAGTTTTATGTGCGGGTCCCGTGACTTATTCGCCGCACTAATGTGCGGGACTCCTGCTTTAATGTGGGGTCCCACGTTGTAACGCGCGGGTTGCCTGCTCTGCTTTCAAGCAGGGTCCCCGGATCAACTGGAAGTAAAAACAATGAACATGTTCGGCCTTCCAAACCGGAATTTCCGAAGCTTTGAGAACCCATTGGAAGGGTTTAGGACTGAGAGTTACAGATTTAGATGGTTATATTCAAAATACGACCCGGAAAAATACTTACACTGAAGCGTGAGGTTCGAATCTTTCGTTCGCCGAGGACTTTCCAGTTTCCTTCGCCTGTGAAGAAGCGCGATATGAGGTCGGGGAATTTCTCTTAAGGACGAGGACGAGGAAGAAGAATAATTCGGTGAGGTGGAATGAATGCTTTCTGCTGCAAAATGGACGTGCAGCTTTTAATTCATTTCAGGCGTTGTATTTTATTTTTGTTTTTCTTTCTTTTTTTATTAATAATAAGGGATTACGAGAAGATGATTAAGTGTTGATTAAAAAGAGTGCTATTGACAAAAAAAAAGTCTAAGAGTGCTATTTTTTAAACTTGACCGCGTCAAAAGCCATTTTTTAAAAATACCCTCAACATGCCGTATATTTATAGAGCAAATCATGGCCGACCGGCCATAGGTTGGAAGCCGTACAGTTCTCTACACTCCATGGCGATCTTCCGTCTCGGCGCCGGCGACGTAAACGGATTCAAAGTGCTGTTTGCTCTGTCAGCTCTCTACAGCTTGGCGTCATGCCTTGTTTATTCCGTCATCCACATGAAGCTCATCGAACCTCTCGGATTGGAGGCTCCGCTCGATCGATTCTCGGAGGCAAGGGCCATCGAGCACGTGCGAGTTTTGTCCGAGGACATCGGCGGCCGTCAGGTTAGTGAAACGAAATGGGGGCGGTGATTTGTCTGTAGTTTTTAAGATAAATCTAGCGATGTATATAGTATGGTAATGGCATACTCGAACAATGAGGATATATGGGTGGTAACTTGGTAACGAGCAAAGATTAGCGAAAGTATCCAATTGAGCTTACACCGCATACAGCTACTTGATAATCGACTAAAAATTTGGTAGTATTTGCGAACACAGCTCTGTAGGACAGCTCGAATTAAGGTGAAAATTGATTTAAAGAACTCGCTAAGTCCCTAAGTATCTTGAGTCAGGTTTGTGCTCTTGATGCAACTACTATAGCTTTTTATGAACCAAAATTTTTTATCGTCCAAGATGATCGCTTGACGAAGCAATATCTTAGACATATATTACAATGTTTAATTGCAGTGTATGACTATGAATATAAGCATGGGTTTATGATAACTATAGGACAGGTCTCCTTATTAGATGAAATATAAGTTCTGACCTATCGTGGATAAGGATTTATGTAACGAATTTGTATGGCTGCTTAGAAATTTATGTTATTGAATATGTATGGTTCACATAATATTTGCTCATAATTTGTTTCAATTTCGTTTTGATGTTCTTTAGTACACATTCGTTGATGGCACTGGGGTGTGTGTGTGTGCGCGCGCTCTGTATCTCGGTCATGATATATGTATGTGATCTAAGTATGGTTTTGTTGATAGATGAATCTCGTCCTCTACCATTACTGTGTTTTATGTTTCTTTTGACTGCAAATGTGAATAAATCATTCAACTGATAATCTAAGTTTTTTAGTTATTCAAATATAGGAGGGGAGTCCGGGTCTAAGAAAGGCTGCGGCATACATTAAAACACAGTTAGAAATGATCAAGGAACGAGCTGGACCAAATTATCGGTTGGCTGATTATTACACATACTTGATTTCTTTTTAAATTCCATCTGATTTTATCGTTGCTTAAATGCATGCTTGCAGGATAGAGATAGAAGAAACAACTGTGAGCGGCTCATTTAATGTTATCTTTTTAGGTCAGAGCTTATCTCAAGCTTATAGAAATCTTACAAACATACTAATGAGGTAATAGTTACCTACAGTTGGTGCGACAGTGTTTCTTGTGTTCCTTAATTAAATTTTCGCATATATTATATGCTGCTCTCGATAAAATCTTTGCAGGATTTCGTCAATAGATTCTCGAGATAGTGATCCTTCAGTTTTGTTGAACGGTCATTTTGATACACTGCCTGGTTCTCCTGGGGCCGGTGATTGTGGTTCATGCGTTGGTGGGTTTTTTCTTTCCTTTTCCTTTTTTTCCTTTTTCAGAATCTTAATGGTTTCAGATTGCATGGAGTTTAAGATATAATTCTCTTTCTGTTTTTCACTCTCAGCATCATTGCTTGAGTTAGCAAGGCTTACCATAGATTCTGAATGGGTTCCTCCACGTCCAGTGATATTCTTATTTAATGGAGCAGAAGAAATATTTTTGCTGGTGAGAGTTGCGAGTAATAGCATTTCTCAATGTTAATTTGGGTGGTGACTTTAAAGTCACATTGTCGAATAACAGCGGCTAATATTCTGTTTGAATGAATCATGTTTTCCCTTGTATGCTTGAATTTATTACCTCCTCACTGTTGTGTTAGATAACTTATTATGGCGCAGGGTTCACACGGCTTCACGACAACAAACAAGTGGCGAGACACAATTGGAGCTTTTATTAATGTGGAAGCATTTGGGACAGGAGGCATAGGTTAGTTCCCTGGACTGCATGTTATATGTGATTTATGATTGGTCAGACTTGTCAGTAGTCATGACGCATGATATATATGATCTCTGTTTTCCTACAAAATATTTATCTTGAACCACATTTTGAACATTTTTGCATGGATCTTAAGTTTTTTATATAAGATTATATTGTATTATACACGTCAATCAACAACAGACTTAGTGTGTCGATCTGGACCTGGATCATGGCCTTCAGCTGTATATGCCAAATCAGCTGTATATCCCATGGCAAACAGTGCAGCTCCGGTACAAATATTTTCGTCTAATCTGAAACTGTTCTTATGTCTCCTATTATAGTTAAGTTAAGTTAGTGATATAGATTCGTAATCTATGACTTCATTAACGAGTCTTCAAACATTGACTCTTCCTGCATAGGACTTTTTTGGTGCACTTCCTGGTGACACAGACTATAGAATGTTCGCCGAAGAGTTTGGGGATATTCCTGGATTGGACATTATCTTCTTGCTCGGTGGATTTTATTACCACACAGCCTCTGATACAGTTGATAGACTTTTGTATGTGCTGGTTTTGGTACCATTTACTGGATTTTGTTCTTCAGACAACAGATTAATCTTTGATCTTTGTCCTCTTAATCAGACCTGGAAGTATGCAAGTGCGTGGTGAGAACTTGTTAAGTGCTATGAAAGCTTTCACCAATTCATCCGAACTACGAAATTTACAAGAGAGAAGGTCACGTAGAGAAGCAACTGGTGGTTTGGATACTGAGAGGGCTACTTACTTTGACTATTACTCTCGATTCATGGTATGGTATTTTTCAAGATCAGACTAGTTTACAACTTCCTATGGTATTGATTTTGAAATTTGGAATTTTTCAGATTTTCTACCCTAAAAGGAACGCTGAGTTTCTTCACAGTATTCCTATTGCCATATTCCTCCTCATGCCACTCATGCTGCGTTTGCCACATGGACGATTGTTGTCTTCGATATGGGCTTATTGGGACTTCGTGAAAGGTATAAAATATTTCTCAACTTTAAAGAACCGTTTCTGCGGTTGAGTTCTTACAGAAGGAAGCTGATTGCTCTCATGCAGGTCTATTGTACCATGCAGCAGGTATTTTACTAGCCGTTGTTGTTCCCGTAGTTTTTGCCATCTTGAGACTGCTATTCTCTCGCCATTCAATGCATTGGTACAAGTCCAATTTCTACTCATGAATTTTCTCCAAGCGACTGTGTATCTGGTTTTTCGAGTCATTGTTGAAGTAGTAGTAATAACTTCTATTTTTTACTGTTTGGTTCTCTATGTTTATGTCTCTGCCTGGATTGTTTATTGCAGGTTTGCCAATCAACAGCTGGCTTTCATGATGTTTGTGCCCTGCTCGCTAATTGGCTTGTTGCTTCCTGGATTTATTTTCAGAAACTTTCCTCTATCTCAGGATGCATCAATTCTTGCAGGGTCAAAAGAGGTGTGCTCTCCGAATTTGAATAACCGCAGACAAGTTAGATGTTATTGTTGTTCTTTTCCAACCAAAAATTACGTACATTACAAAATTGAATTTCATTGACCCAGGAATTGATTTATGAAGCAAGATTCTGGGGATCATTTGGGTTCTATGCTATTCTTAACATAGTATGTGATTTCCGCATGCCTATATTTATTGTATGTAAGAGTGGTTGTCTTGAAAAACATCATGTAGCTTATAATTCTCCTGAAAATAGGTATTCTTAAAATCTGGATTGGGAGGAGGTTTCGTGACGTTCACAATATCAGCTTTTATGCTACCTGCATGGATCTTATTTCGTCTCTCCGTCAAGTTCTTCAAGTACCAATCTCTCAGGTAAAAGGAAATAAAATACAGTCAATCTCATTCTGGTAAACTTAACATTTCAAATATTTGTGTCTTGCCATCACAATTTACAACTATTGCTAGACACAAAGAACCGCTTTAATTTTCAGGTCGACGGCAAGCTATGGGATACCTTTAATCCCTTGCATAATGCATTCCCTATATCTCGGTGGCTTAATTGCTACATTCTTAATGGAGAAAATGGGACTGGCTGGCTCTCTTCCACATCCGTATGGTCGGTAATCTAACTAAAATTTTTTCATTCTCCTTTGGAACTTAGTAATAACTTCAGATGATCTGTCGCAGGGTTCTTTATTCCCGACGTTATAGTTGCATTGGTTATTGGAGTTGTAACAGGGTTGTGCCTGGGTCCTCTTCTACCTGTAGTTGAAAATTGGCTATCGAAGGTTTCAGTTATTGGACTATTGTTGCACGCCGCTGTTATTGCGTTGGCGGTTTCATCGCAGTTCTTTCCTTACAGTAGTGAAGCGCCTAAAAGAGTCGTCCTCCAACACACTGTTGAGATCAGAGGTAATGTAATAAAAATCGATGGATTTTCTCACGTGCTATGTAAGAAGAAAGCCAATGATTATTTCTTTTCGGTCTTTTGCTTGGCAGATGCGGACAACGTGATGCTAGAGGCTAGCTTTGACTTCGCGGTATTGGACTCAAACTCGCTCATTTTTGTCTTCAAACATGCACCAGAGGTGGTGAGTGAGCTGAATGTAGATTCAGGAGAACTAAGCTTCGATAAGCTCATCGCATCTCGGCCTGAGACATGGAAGGTGATAACTTGATGTGTATATTTCTTGTTTCCATTATTATTACCAGAAGAAAAATATGCAGACAACCTTTGCCCCATGGTGATTGCTAGCTACTATGCACAGGGGATTTTTCCTATATCTTCGTTATTCTCAGGAAGCTTAAAGTTTCCGGCATCAGCTGATGAAATAGCGCAGCAATATACCCATCTTCCCCGTTTATTTGAAAAACAGCGGGTATCTATTAACGAGGGGCATCGCAGGGTCTTCTTGGAATTTTCCCCGGGGTAGTTATAAGATTCCTCAAACATTCAGTTGATAACTATTAATATCTTTGAGTTGAATCATTATTTTTTGTTACCTCACATGCAATAATAGTTCGTTGGAAGAGGTATGGGTTGTCGTGCTCAACATTACAGGCCCTCTATCAAATTGGTCATTTGCAGATAATGTACTTCCAGCTCCTGGTAATTTTAGACTTTGCTGCCTTTTTTTCCATTTTATTTTTCGATCTATTTAGAGATTCTAGTTTGGCACTTGTCGGAAATAGGAGGAAGCGGACAAAAATCGTACATATGCCGGCTGAGTGGATCAAGTGCTGATAATTGGAAATTCTGGTTGGAGGTAAATGCCATGATAATAATCTTATCGTTTTGAACAGCTAATGAATGGATGACTATACTTATGAATCAAATATTTATTCTGGGTTTTCAACCCAATTTCTGCATAGCTTCATCAGTTACAATTTCTCGAATCATAGCTTTGAATATAGCATTTTTTACTTGTTATTTGGACATCTCCGTGAGGGAAGCATAATAAGAGCATATCTATTTAACCATTGAATTTCTTAAAACTAATTGTGAAATTTGGGTGATAAGTTATATATTTGTTTGTTGATTTTATTAATTATTCGTGTAGGCAAACAACTCTGGAGCTTTGAGAGTTGAAACTGCAGCAGTAGAGCTGCGTTTATCTCATTCAATGAAGAGATTGAAAAGCCTTTTCCCTAAGTGGATGGATGTCACTGCCTTCACAAGCTTCATCTCCACTTACTTCTTTTGAAGTGCGCCGGACCGTCGGTGGCCCGACGTCACAGCCTAACACGCCCTTCAGTTCTCCTTCGCCGCTGGGCAACCCTGCATTCCGTGTTCTGGGTGCTTTGCCGCTGACATTCTTGGCCTTGATTTTCGCTTTTCTGTATCACTTATTAATGAGAGACCTTTTCCGTCCTTGGTTATTATATACTTTTTTTGTACTGATAATTATATATATAGAAGTTGGATGGACTATTTCCTGTGCTGACACGTCAGCAACGGAGTCCCCTCCCAACCAATAAGATTGCGAGATAAGAATTCCGGTGAAATTGTTCGGTGGTGTCGGAAGCTAGTCGACCGGTTTTGTTGTGTCATTCCAGGAAGTCATGGATTTATAAATCGTAGTGGTGATTGATTGTGGTATTCAAGAGTCGTTTATTGATCTAGTTTGATGAATGACTAATTCGTTGTACCTCATGGCAATCGAAGTAAATGAAATGCTTTAAATTCTAGTCTTACGGCGTTATATCCATATGTTCGCTTGGTACGGTGTAATGTTCCATTGGTTCGTTGTGTATGGTCATGGGTAAATTTGTCTCTTACCGAGCCATTAATGTTGCGTTAGTTCTCACTCATCCACAATGAATTTCAACAATCGGGAAATCGTTTGGTCTTATGATTGATTGATAAATACGTTGCATGTAATGGGCCATTAATGTGTTATGTTCCTTCTGAACAGTTTGAATTTCAACGGTCTTACGGTGGTGCAGTGTTCTTTCACAATTGTCGTTTGTGATGTCTTTATTAACATTAATCCTAATGATCGTTCCATGTTTGGTTTCATTGGCGAATTTTTTAATGTTGTCGAAGTTAATGAGACCTATTTTCCTATATAATGCTCTCTTGTCATCAATATATTGCGATGTGGGTCTTGAACCATGGATCATATAAGGAAGATTTCTGCTCAAGACAAATTGAAACCTAGAGTTGATTGTGGAATCATTGTTGTTCGCCTTATCCGTTCATGGAGGGCAAAGAACCTTAAGAAGAATAGACAGCCAATGAGCCTGTAACTCATGTTGTTGACTTGCCATTGCCTTTGCTATGTTGTTTTGTTTGATATATTTTATTTTGTTTCGTTTGTTAACTTTTCCTTCATTGCATGGTAGGATAATATAATGCAAGCGACTATCCACGTCCAAAGGGCTGATCGATTTCAAGATAAGCTTAAGGATGGTCATTCAATATCTGACTATTATTGCGAACTAGAGGCAGATAACCCATTTGATTTGCCTGCGGGAAACAAAAAATTGCAATCGAGAATTTCAGCGTCGATATGGACCTCCAACATTCTATGTAAGTATATTAGATAGTCTAATTTCTAATATATACATTTGTGTTTTGTATATTTTTCCAAAGATTGTCTTGAAATTTGGATTTAGGGATTTAGTTTTCTACTCTATATTAGCATGGACTACTGCGAAGGTGGCAATCTGGACACTGTAACTGCGTGTATTTTCATGTTTCATTTGTCTATTATTCTAACTTAGTTTCGTCGATAAGTTCAAATTATCGTCCAAACATGTAGTTATGTTTAACATTATTTATGTATGATAAAATATAACGAACAATGTTATTTGTTGATCTTTAAGAGCACTCTCTATTGTGGGATCAGACGCTAGATATTTTGGTACAAGTTGCATACATACTGTTCTTGATGCACAACTATCGAGAAAAATCCTGGATCTTTTCATATTCTGATTTTAAATCAGCAAATTTTTTGTTACAGGTACCTAAATGTTGATTGTCGTAGTTCGACGATTCGATATGGTTCATCTGACATCTCTATCAAATTTGCAAGATGGCAAAGTTAAAGTATGTGATATGACTTCATTAGTGGAAGTGTGAATGCTATATGGAAATAAGTTTGCTGTCTCTCAATGCCATATCATGATAAAAGATATCGTAAAGGTATATGTGCGTTCAAAATTAACTATCTTGTTTAATGAATACTATGTTTCCACAATAAACAAATCAATTGATTTATTCTAACAAATAACTTTAAATTTTTATTTCTTACAGAAGTTTCTCAACGCTCCGATATATACAAGTTTGGAAAATTAATGACCATTACGTATACAAAACATCTATTGTGGTTGAGGATGATGGAAGAAGCTTTAAGACAAAATATGTTGAGCGCGAAAGGAAATTTGAATCGGAGATGTTAGAAACGCTCATCCGCAAGAGGATGTTTGACGAAAAGGCCGATGTCGAAGTACACAATCGTGTCATTCGGTTTCTCAATCCGTTGGGAAAGATACGGATTTGCCCCCAAGGATTTACCTAGTTTCATGTTGGTTATGGATGGGGATGACTTGTGCTTGATGGGTTGGGGTGCGCGCGTAGAAGGGCTCAATCCATATCGACGTCTATCGTATCCCGGTTTATTACCATAGAAGTTTATTCCTATTGCAGAGATGGGAGCGGAATGACTTGGCTTTCGTCGGAGGCGGGGGTCGTTTCTGCGTCGCGTGGAGCCACATCGATCGGTGGACCTTGCAGCCTCATGTGTTGGTAGATGTGTGTGCCTTTGATTCTGATGTTTTCCGAAGGGTGAATGGGAATCTCGTCAAAATGGATGGGGCGACGGAGATGGCGCTATCGGAGTTGACGGTGTTGAAGAGGGTCATATTCGTTCTGGGCCCACAGCTCAAGGGAGAAGCTGACAGATTCAATCACAATTGTCTCTTCTCCGTCAAAGGTGTTTGATAATTGCATTTATTGGGATCGTATGGACTCGGCTTCCTTTTGTCTGTTGATATCAGTGGTGGTTAGCTTTGATTTATGGTCTTTTACCTTTTTTTGTCTCGTCTCCTTTGTCATCCTTCGGTTGTTTGTATTGCCGAAGGTAACCAACCTTTCATAATAGTAATCGACTTGAAGGAATACCTATCATCCAAAAATTTGATCCAAATAATCTTTTTCTTTAAAAAAAATATTGCGGAATTAAGTAGGATTTTCATAAGCAAACTTTTTGAAATCCAGGATTTCTGTCGAAATCGAAGATTTTTGTGATTGAGATTTTCGAAAGGGAGATTTTCAAAACCCAATATTTTCAAATTGAGAATGTCGAAATTCATGATTTCGATAATAAGAATTTCGAAATTCAGGATTTTCATAATAAGTGTATCAAACAAATGTAAGCCTAACTGCTACATAGATAATCATCAATGTCAGGTGTGGTTGAACTCCCTCTCCGCCATCATATATCACCTTCATCACCCTTAATAAAAAGAACTACAATGAAATCACAATTTTATTAGTATACCATACAGATAAATAAATAAGTGTATGTATATATCTTACGGATTCTGTTCAACTCATCAACGACTGCATCTGCCGACGGACGATCTTCTAACTTTGGTTGCAGACAATGAATGGCGAGCTCAACAAGTCTGTGCACCACCATATTCGAAACATCGCACATTAGGTGCGGTCTAATTAAGCCACTTAGGTCGTTTTGCATCTCGGAAGACACGACACAATGCCTAAGAGATTTTGGATCGGAGGTCTTAATATTTGGCCATCTTCTTCAACTTCCACATCTAATGGTTGCACCGTATATAGACGTATTATAAATCTTCCAAGGTTGGACACGTCACTCCCTTGAAAGCTCGGTTTGCGACAAAGAAATGGCTTTAATCAGGTTGGGTCTGGCTACCGCATCCGTTAACGATGCCATATAGCTCACAATAACTTTGTCTCCCTAGAAACGTACAAGATATATATATATATATATATATATATATATAATCGTATTTTAAGTAACAAAACCAAGACAATAAAAAAAGTAAATAAAGGTACCTTTAATAAAAAGTTCTCCGACTTGAAATCAACAAAAGATTGATGTCTAATGAGATCGTCGATATGCACCATAAATACATACGCCAACTCGATGAAAATATTCATCGTATCATGCCACGAAACGTCGCCAGCTATCATGTCAAAAAATACATATTAATCATATCTCATCATATATATATATATATATATATATATTTCATAAATAGAACTACTACAGTCTTTAACAAGTTATATCGTTAATATACCTTTTATTCGATCGGCTAATAATCCCCCGTCACAAAACTCTAGGACAATCGCATTGAAGGAATATTTTTCCTCTTCATCCATATTTGATTCAAAAAATCAATTTTTTATTTAAAGTTGCATAAATTAAGTAGGACTTTCATTTTCATAAGCAAATTTTTCGAAATTCAGAATTTCTGTAAGTGAAATTTTCGAAATCCAGGATTTTTGTAATTGAGATTTTCGAAAGAGTGATTTTCATAATCCAAGATTCCCGGAACTGAGAATGTCGAAATTCATGATTTTCATAATTAAGAATTTCGAAATTCAGGATTTCATAAGTCGGGATTGGGAATTTAGATATCCAGGATTTTTGAAATAATCGTTGTAATAATCAATAGTCGTCGAATTTTGCTTACTATAATGATGAACGTTTGTTAGTTGGTAAGCAATTCCACTACTATCATTCTTTGAAAAATAATATTTTGAGCTTGGGAAGTTCGCTTTCTTGGGCATGGATGATCTTTTCTACAAGTTCTCTTTTTGGATTTCAAGACGTGCTCCTCCCCGTAAGAAGATGCGTATTTCACAATTATTTTAAAAAACCTCTCGGTCATAAGAATGTCGAGAAAGATGATCTCTTTTCGGAAGATACTATAAGTGAATATGAAAAAGTTTTGGAATTAAAGTACTGATAGAGTCGTTCTTTTTAATTTTCTTATCTTGAAGAGCTTTCATCAATTGTGTTCTATATATACGGAATCGTGTTAGTGACTTTTTTCTAAATGGCTTGAAATATCCGAAATTTTGCTTAATCAACCTCCACTTTATTACTTCCTCTGTCCCGGCTATTTCTTCCCAAAGATTAGCGGGCACGGAGATTAAGAACTCACATTATTTTAATATTATAGTACAACTTTTGAGGTATAGAGAGAGAAAAGTTATTAGTAGACACGCAAATCAATAAGACTTTTTCTAATATTAATGGTGTAATTAGTTTAACTGAATTACTATTCACCGCCCCCTTTTTCTTAGTCACCGCCCCCTAAAGGGCTGAAAAAAGACAAAATTGCCCTTTTAAATATAAATTTCTATTGAAAGTCCTTTTCATTACAACATTTTCCATAGCGCAATCATACATTCAAATCATACTCAAACATAACAAAAAAAAAACTCAAATCGTAATGGATCGACGACAGGGTAAAGTGACAGGGAAAATGAAAGGGTCTATTGGCACGACTGGTAAGTAAATTCTCATACAATTCGTTCGTACATATTAATTACTGAACATCGATCGGATCAGCTCGAAAAAAAGGTCCGACCGAAGTAGCTTTTCGGCTCCCACATGGTGCGGCCGAACATGATTTCGGCTGTACCTTGTGGGAGCCGAAAAAAATTTCGGCCCTGCACAGGACAGCCGAAATTGTTGTTCTGCTGTCCATGTGCGGGCCGAAATACTGCTTCGGCCATAGCTGGCCGGGCCGAATATTGAGTTCGGCCGGGAGTAGTCGGGCCGAAATCGTTTCGGCTGTCTGTACAAGCGGCCGAAATTTCAGTTTGGCCGGAATTTTTTTTTTCAGACGACGAGAGTGATGTTTACATCCTGGAGGATTTTATCGGAGACGTGGTAAATTACAGTGAGCATTTCTGCCAAGGAGGACAATTTTGGACCCACGTGGAAGCCATTAACTAGGCGAAAAGCGTCGCTATTGCTCTTGGTTTCGAGGTAATTATTTCGTCGCATAAGAAATGCAGTACGAAAAAATTAATTAGATGTTCTCGCGGAGAATGTTATAGAGGCAACGAGGATGAATTGGAGAGGCAATCGATGTCTAACAAGTGCAGGTGTCCGTTTCTACTCATAGCCCAGGATGATCCAGTTACTAGGGAATGGTACATTCGTACGGGCCCACCTGAAAAATCCACGCACAATCACCCTCTGATACAATATCCCAAGGGACACCGCCACACGAGTGGGTTAAGCAGCCAAGCAAGAAATGTCGTAGAGGAAATGACTGCTGCGCAAGCGAAACCAGCTCATATCCTCGCAGCTATGAGGGCTCAACACGCAGAAGATAACGCGACGATCCAGCATATATATAATTACAGAGATCGTTTTAAGAAGGATTACTCTGAGGGCCGAAACGTGGTTTCTGTTTCTACGACCCTGGAGCGCTTGCTCCCTACTTAATTTTTTACGAATAACCCAAAAATAAATTTAACATTTTTTACGCATATTAAGACACGACATCGCAAGTCAGTTTATATTGGAGAAGAAAATTACCTGAGGAGGCCGGTATCACATTGTCGTCGGACGACTGAAACGACCCTCCACAATCCGGCACGTCCTCATCCGCATGCGGATCGTGATCCGCATATACGAAATGAGAAGCAGCCGCTCGCTGCCGCCTCTCCTCCTCCCGTTCTCTACGAACGAATGCATCAACGCCGCGCGTCCTCGTGTGACGCTCTCCATATCCCTCCACCGGGGGGGATCTGCTGCTCCCTCCAAGTAGGGACTTCCCACCCTTGGCCTGCAATTAGATATTTAATTAAAAAAAGTAAAAAAAATTAAACAACCGAACAAGATTTTCGGCCGGAACAGTTGTCGACCGAAACATGATTTCGGTCGGCGAAGTCGCGGCCGAAACGTGATTCCGGCCGCCACTCACACAGCCGAAATTCTGTTTCGGCTGCGACTTGGCCGGCCGAAACTATGCCGATTTCCGGCCCGAATTTGCCTTCGATCGGCCTTTTTTCACCCTATTCTGACCCGTTTCGACAGTCTATGTACGTACGAATGACTTTTACGACAATTCGCTTACCAGTCGTGCGAACACCCCCTTTCCCTTTCCGTGTCCTTGTCGTCGATCCATTGCGATTTGAATTTTCTCTGGTTTTTTGTCTGATTTGGATGTAAGATTTGAAAAGTGTTGTGTTGTAAAGGACTTTAAATAGAAATTTTTACTGTTTATTATAGTTTATTCTTTTTAAATTAATTTAAATAACATAAGGGCAATTTTGTCTTTTTTCAACCCTTTAGGGGGAGGTAACTAGGAAAAATGGGGCAGTAAATAGTAATTCCCTTGGTTTAATTAGTGGGATAATTTTTTACCAAAAATGAAAATGGGAAGAATTATGTGAGACGCCCGAAATAGAAAGATGTGAAGAAATAAGTGGGACGGAGGTAGTATGGTTTATTTTTTCATTTTCAGTTCTCGTTAAAACAAAAGACTCTCCAAACGAAGATGTGATATTCATATCTACGCTTTGTATTTATCCATGGACATTTGGTAAATTTCCATACAAATGATAATTGAAATACATAATTGTCAACTTATTTTGTTTCTTCCTATTTTCGATTTGGAAAATATGATCCTATACAGAAATCTGACAAAGTATACGTCGAATAAATTGGAGTATTCTCCTTCCGGCCGATGCTAACGAAGAATGGAGAGGAGACCGACGTGGGGGATTTCTCTCTTGATTTCTTTTATCTGATTTAACTTTCTCCGCTCAACTTAGAAAATATCATGTTGAAGAAATAAGGATGTCTTGTTATACTGCGATATTTCGGAAAGCATGGATGATGATTCTTGTCCAATAGTGAGTCATCTAATGAGAGTGCGTACAATTTTTTTTTGTCATTTGTTGATTTATATGATATAAAACAAAACAAAATGGTGCTTTATGTGTTGCTTGAGGGATAACTCAGTAGAAGACACGTGGCTCAAGTCTTTTGACGTTACAGAAATGCTCAGCCACGAGGACGATATGATATCTGAAACCAGGGGCGGATCTACAGTAGGGCCGGGGGGGCCACGGCCCCCGCGAAAATTTTCGAAACTTTTAGTACTATATGTGTAATATATTGCTGTATAATATATATAGAGCTCTATATCATAAAGTATAAGAATGCCATGTAGTCAACTGGTAAAGTATCCGTTCTTTATATCAAAGGTGCAGGGTTCAAATACCACTTCACGTGGTTTTCTTAGTTTTTTATATTGCAGTTCTTTTTTAATTATCTTCCTTAACGTTTTTTTTTTTTTTTACTTTCTTTTTAGTCTGCTTTTTTCAAATCTTCATGCTTTGTTGCCTTTATTGTCATTTTTTTTTCTTAGAATATTTATTCTTCTTAGTCTCTTGTTTCCTTTTTTTAGTTTTAGGTAGTTTTGGGTTTCAACCAAACAATACAACTAAATTAATTATATATATATATATTATCAATTAGATTTTTATTTCATATCTAATTTAGTTATCTTTTCACATTTTCTAGTTCCTTTCATGGTCAATTTAAATTTTTGTTACGCACTAATAATAAACACAATATCAAATAAAAAAGCACGGTTGATATTCATAAGACCTATGACTTGCGTTATTTTCTTTTTTATTTTCTTTGTAGTATATTATATTTAATATTAATAATACTACACTATATCAATATCATGACAGTTGTTTTTGTCAATATTCGAGCTTCATCAAGATTATCATCGATTATTTATTCTCTTTTTTATCGGTTTTTTTATTGTTAAATATAGAAAATTTATGATTTTATTTTAAGTTCATAAGTTTCAATGAAAAAATCAAAATATATAAATCTTTTCAAAGAAAAATAGAAAATGAAAATTTTTACGTCTGCCATTTGCGGCCCCCCCAGTCAAAAGTTTCTGGATCCGCCCCTGTCTGAAACGATCCCAAGTTATAATAAGACAAGAAGCATCATCGCAACTTTATGAATCATAGTAAAGCTCTCAAAACCTTATTTTGAAATCATAGTCTAGCTCCTAAAAATCTTGGATCTTAGTTCTACATACTTCAATAGATGGCTCATTATTGGGCAAAAAACATCATAGCGGATTTCTGAAACATCAAAGTAAAGCTCCTAAAACCTCATTTTGGTTCGAAGAGAGAAAATAAAGCTTTCAATGATACCCTCGGAATTGCCTATATTTCGAACGGTACGTAGAGATTTGATTTTCTTATTGATGTTTGTCAAATTTAGTTAGTTCTCTTTTTTTTTTTTTGTAAGTTTGATAACAAGTCTAAGGCTTAGCCGCATCATTTCTTGTAATAGAGAGCTAGCCTGTCAGAGATTGCTGAAGTTTTTGCAACCACAATAATTGTGCTATCCGATATTATTTTCTTGATTTGTCATATATCTTTTCATTTTATAAGGAAGTTTGCACAAATAGATGTGTGTCGCGTTACAATGATGAGGATATAAACAAAATGATAATATCATTAAATTTTTCCTTCACTTTTCCACATACCAAGCGCACCCTGTGAACTTTGTCTTATTCGACATAGATTATGATTTTATGAAATGTTCTTTAGAGATAAATACTTCTCTGGTTTTGATCAACGTCATATGTTTCTAACCAACCTTTTTTGCTCTAACACTCGCAATTTCTGTGGTTAGATAGCGAGACATATCGCAGTTTTTTTAGTAAATGCCAAACACCAAGCACAAGACTCATAAGACTTCGGTGTATTTTATGGTTCTAATTCAACTCGCCCCCATCCACTCCTCAAAAAGCATCATAGAATCGACATATCAGATAGTAATTAGTAAGCACAAGTTTAGTAATATTCTAAGGAAGCAGAGATGTTACTTGCATGCACAACGCCAAAAATCATATTAAACACAAGTGATATATATATATATATATATATATATATATATTATATTCCTTACACCATGCACCTACTTTATATGACAGCAGTTTTATTGAATCATCATGACTTTTATCCTGTCAGTAAAGTATAGGATGGCCATGTCTTCTGTCTTTTAACCATTGGGGTGGGGTGGTATTTCGTTGAAGAAGCTTCTTCAAGATTTCAATGGCATCACCCATTTTAGGTTGTAGATGCGATTCGCGCCGTTTAATTTTAAGACAGTTGTTCACAAAATCCATAAACACAGACTTGCTTTCCTCCTCCACTTCTAAAAATTAATTACTTCGTAAAACACGTCATTTTTGTAGCTAAACTTCAAGAGTATGGTTCCATAGGTTAAATCATCTTCACTTTGCATAGTCGGCGGCGGTAACTCATCTGCAATAGCATACACGAAGCAACTGTGAGCGAGAGGGACGAACGACGGGAATATACTATCCACTCTTACATGGGTTGTTGATGTCACGATCGAAAACCAAGTCCTTATAAACTAGTCGAGCATCCATGTTATAAAAGTCTACGTTGAACTCAAAACTCATGATAGAATAGTCCTGCGAGTAAAGAAGAAAAGATGATTAAGTAACTAAGAACTAGGCAGCAAATCTCAATTAGCAACAAAAATCTATTAAGACGACCGACCTCATAGACCATGAAGCAATGATCTCGGACACCTCCATGCACAAAGTCATTGTCATGAAAAGTCTTAACCACACTTGCAATCTCAATCGCCACTTTAAGTCGGTCTTGCTACTCAAAGTTATCTGATACACCCACAAATTTCATTTGATACAAAAAGTAAAACATTTATTATACACTCCATACAGTGGGTTAGCAAGTCCATCTACAAAGCTCGGGCAGGCATACACACATACATACATACATACCAGATGTTATAATGTCTGAGGATATGTTTTGGACTCGATCCCTCGTATATGACAGCCAACCTCCTATCGCAGTGGAACCCAATGAGTTTAACAACATTTGGGTGATTCCTTATTCCATATCTTCTCAGACATCTGAGTTCTTCCTGATACACAAGAACGAAACGAAAAACATAGGCGACGACAACAAATACACATGTTCATTCGTACCAGAGAAAACTTAAATTTTAAAAAATAGACGTGCAATCGAATTAAGAGTAGACGTCTCGACGCACAGATATTCTCCAAGGACTCTGGTCGGATAGTATATAAGGAGGACACTTCAAATCCCACGATTTGACAAGCACATTTTTCTGGTCTATTACACCGTGAAACAGCCTGCCATATGGTAATGGTGTAATCAGATTTTTTTTTTCCTGAATGAATTGGTGATCTGCTCCAACTCTGAGAGGCTGAAGTGTTTAGCATCCCTAAGATCCATGACTTGAATTATTGGACCTCTATACACGAATGAGAAAAAATGGTTGTCACAGTGTTGTTAAAAATCCGCCATGGCGGTATGGCGTGGCGGATATTGACAAATCTGCCATGCCGAGGCCGCCTTGTGGCGGGGATGACGTGGCGACGCAATAACGGCCGCCATCACCATGGCGGGGTGGCGGCCATGGCGTGAAGTCGCGGTCAATTTGGGGTTTTTGGTTCTATTTTAGGGTTTTTTAACTTTTGGGTCAATTTTAGGTTTTAGGACTACTTAAACATAAAAAAATTTGACTGGACCGGCCCAATTTCACTCCAATTTAATTAGTTGAATAAAGAAGATGGATAACTGATCCTTTACGACCGCGACCATCCAACAGCAACTTCTCCCACCGGAGACTAACCGCCGGCGTACCGACGGCGGCCCTTATCCGGCGATCCGCCGGCGGCGGCCCTCCGACCGCGATCCTCCGTCAGCTAAAGGATGGGTAAACAAAGGCTGGGGTAAATAACTCTGCACTCTCTGGCTGGGAATGCAGCTTTGTAGAACTTGCAAGATTGTTCGACCTCTTGCAAAGCATTGTTCCACTTGCACGTGGGATTTTTTCTCGTTTCTTGTCTTGGAAGTCGTTGCGATGTTGATCGCCGGAGCAGTGCTCTGATAAGTAGGACTATGAAATACTAGGTTACTTCATTAAAGCCTCATCCTTGTCTCTATAACATAATTATATATTATGTAATATGTATAGCTATATCAAATATATCTATAATCTTATGTTACTAGAATGTATTATTGGTCCGCCATGGCTTCCGCCATTTTTCGCAACGCTATCCGCCATAGATATATGGCGGTTTTTTGGCTTTCCGCCATGACCTGCCATACGCCATTAACAACACTGTTCTCAACCTTGGATCACATTCTAAATCACGATTATCATCGTCTTGAAAAGGAAAAAAAATCATGCAAAATTCTAAATCAGATACGGTACTGACCCAGCTTTATCCCGAGAAACAAGGTCTGGAAACATACGGGCAAACCCTCTGGGGTATAAATCCTTCTGAGAGGCGTGGCGTATACCACAATTCCTTGAGGAAACATTCTTCTTCTTCTTCTGAATACAAGTATTCGTTACAATGGGTTTCCGAATGCTCACCCAATTCATCAATTATCGCTTGCAGCTGTCAATGAAGACATTTCGGCAAATGAGATCAAAATTTAAAACCCTAGATCTCTTCTTGGGAGAACAAGATCGATTTGGAATTTCTTTTCCTGGAATTTAAAATCCTAAGATTTTCTGTGGCTTACTAAGCAAAGGAATATTACAACACTGTGCATATATTGTAACCACAACGCTTGGGCACATACAACCTAAGCATGCATGAAGCTCTTGCGTGAGGAGAAATGACAAAAAAAACTGAAAATCTAGTCCCAAATGTTATGGTTTGTGCTGTCTAATTTACAGAAAAAGAAAATGAAGATTTATGGTTAGAAAAATGAGAACCCTGCTAGTTCCATGGCAGTGACCCAAAGAAAAACACAACACAAACAAAAACAACTCATGCCTTAACAGTGACCACAAACTCACACAGCCCAGAAACCCTAATCTTCGAACTCCCCCATTCCCGCCCAGGCTCGGCGTTAGGATCGTAAACCAGCGTACTACTACAGCAGCAGCCGCTCGAATCCTCGCCCGCAAAAGAAAACATCAAAAGCCTCCCACCCAAAATCCCGAACCTAAACCCGACCCTAGAGCTCCCATTCACGGGCACCCTAACCATCTCCCACGAGCCCACCTCAGAGTCGAAGATCGCAAGGGTCCTTTCGTCCTTCCACTCAGTGCAGAAAAGCATCTTACCAAGAACAGCATGGGCCGTCGCCATTACGCATCCCTTCTCCTTCGTCCGGTGCCAGCTGTCCTCCTCGGGGGAATAAACGTCAATTAGCCTCGAGTGGCCTATGGTTGAGCTCCGTTGAAGCTGCATGCGAAGCATCCCCACCTTGGGAAGCGAAGGGATTCTACTACGGTCCATTTGTCTGAGATGGGATCGTACGCCTCAGCGCTGGACAGTGATTCTCCGTTGAAACTGCGGCCGCCGACTGCGTAGATCTTTTCGTTCACTTCTGCGCATGCGAAGTCGTGGCGGGCTGTGTTTAGGCTCGCTAGCTTGGTCCATCTGAGAGAGAGAGAGAGAGAGAGAGAGAGAGAGAGAGAGAGGGAGCGAGAGAGAGGGAGGGAGAGAGAGAGAGACAGAGAGAGAGAGATCTTAGAGTGAAAGAATGTGGATTTACGAAGAAATTCTAGACTAGTTCATAGCTGTTATAACATTCTTGGCTGAATTTGAAGAATTTGCAGGCTTGGTGGCAAATAGTGCAAGAATGCGAAACTGAGATAGTGAGCAACTCATCACACAGAATGCTATAAGACGCAATAAATTCAAGATGTTACTCTACAAATAGTTTCGGATGATGTTTCGATACAACCCTTGAATTCAAATTTGAAAATAATGGTTGTCACGGTATGCTATGGGGTTGAGAATTTCATGAAAGTGATGAACAAGCCTACTCATATAACCAATTGCTTTTTTTTCCCTTAAAAACATCTGGACTTTTCTTCCATATATATACTTTTTCGATAAACAGATGGTAAGTAGTGATATTTGTCAGCAACTAACCTGTTGAGGCATGGATCGTATTGGTAGACATCCCTCGAGACAGATAAGGTACTCTCATCATCCAAATAGACACCACCTATGACCAGAAATTGCCCGTCGACCACTACGAGCCCGAAGCGTGCGCTTTGGCGGGCCCGGGCATTCTGGGCAGCTCACGATGCTTCTGCCCTAAACAGTCGAGGACTTCCCATTTACTCCCTTTCCCACCGGCATCCATCGTTAGGACATAGAGCCCCTCCTCTAGGACGCTAGCTAGTCTTCTTACGGTGATGAACTCTTTGCTTTTGGTGAACGATCTCCATCTCCTACATACGGAGGCCATCACCGGGGAATACGATCGAGGGACAAGTGATAGGCAGTGATTTGAGACATCGTCGGGCAGTCCAGGCAATATGGGACAGTGGTCAACTTAAAAGTTCTGTCTGTTCTGGCTTTGTCTGAAGAGATTGAATCTGTGAAACACATGTAGGATTCTTTGCTTCTTTTAAGAGAATTAGGACCTGGCATTCTAGAAAATATAAGGTGGATGCAGTAAATACGACGATCGAACGGGTTATTCGAGTATAAAATGCATCTCAAATAGTGGGCAGACCTCGTTAAAGAAATTCTTGAAACCCTTCGCTGATGATATTGCAAGACCAAGGCATGAAATTGTTGAAAATATAAACTTGATTTGGGCTTGGACTAATAAGAGGTGAATTTGGTATTTGGGCCAAGTGAATTATCAGCCCAAAATCTAGAAACCTATGGATATTCTAGAGATATCCATGGAAGTGTTTAGAAAGATATAGAACTAGATATTATTAGGGAATGTTCTAGATTAGTGTGGTGTTGGCTAAATCCTACCCACACATTAAGGAGGTGCTACTACTATAAATAGGGGTGAACCCCCTTACCATTTGTATCAAGCAATAAAGCAAGTATCAAATCAAGTATTGTAATATAAAGCCTCTTCCTCTAAACACTTAGCCTTTGATATCAAGTTACTCCCTTCCTATAAGAGTCCTAATTTCCAACAAAGTGGTATCAGAGTACCTTCTATATCCAACAAAGTGGTATCAGAGCTAGAAGATCCTAAGGCGATGGCGAGCGGCATGGTTCCATTCCAAGTTCCGACACTCAACAAGAGCAACTACGATAATTGGACTATCAAGATGAGGGCGCTCCTCGGATCACAAGACTTATGGGATATCGTAGAGAAAGGCTACATCGAGCCGGAGAAAGAAGAAGGTCAATCTCAAACTCAAAAGGACAGTTTGAGAGAATTGAGAAAGAGGGACAAGAAAGCTCTCTTTCTGATCTATCAGGGATTGGATGATGATGCTTTCGAGAAGGTATCGGAAGCAACAACCGCTAAGGAAGCATGGGAAAAGCTTCAGACATCGTATAAAGGAGCAGATCCAGTAAAGAAGGTACGTCTCCAAACTTTGAGAGCCGAGTTTGAGGCATTGCATATGAAGCATGATGAACTTGTGTCGGACCACTTCTCAAGAGTATTAGCAGTAACTAATCAACTAAAAAGAAATGAAGAGAAACTTGATGATGTTAGAATTATGGAGAAAATTCTTCGCTCGTTAGACTGCAGAGTGTTTACGAATATTGCAACGTTGTTTGCCTACCGAGGCGAGAAATGTAAGGACTCCAAAAATGTAAGACTGCAAGTGCGTACAAACTTATTACATATATTATACATAGCATTTATTACATTTGATTAATATTTGAGAGACATTGTTCTTATACCATGTAAATATTCACATATGTATATATGAAGCTTTTTGACATTTTATTTTTCTTTCTAGAGATTGTTCTGATTGCCATACAAAATGAAAATTATTAACAACCATTTCAATATGTAATACGACAGTCGATTTAGGATTTAGGATTTTTATTGTAATAATAAAGGCAGGAATTGTTAGAAAATATTTGTTTTGTTTCTCATTGATAACAAAAACCTCAAGGTATAGATCAATCAACAAAGTTTGTTTCTTGATCGAGTCTAGACGTCGAATACATTGCTATTGAGAGTACTTAAATTATAAAGCAATAGGATCTGGCCAACCAGATCCTGCTCATTCGAGGTTTGACACGTGGTACAATGGTTGGGCGTTTCCCGTCGTCATGGTTTTGAAAACCGGACCGGACCGACCGGTTTTGGCCGGTTCCGACCGGACCGGTCAAAAATCCTATCCTATCCCGGTCCGGTCTTGGCTTTAATTAAAAAAAAAAGAAAAATATATAATACGTACTAATATCCACAAAACTGAATAATATCACTAAATGTTGGGCTGGTCTAGCGGTGACCTACTCGTTTGGTTAACAAATTCGGCATCGGTTCGAGTCCTCTTTGCTACACTTTCTCAATTTTATAACTAATTATCAATCCAATATTTTCCTTTTATTTAATTTTGACCCCCCAAATTGGTAGATTTAATACTTTACATCCCATAGTACAATTAAATTTTAGTCCCCAATACAATTTATATTATTAATTTTACCCCTTAATTTTATAAAATTAGAATTTCGAAAATGTCCATAAACATGTATATTTTCTATTTTATTTGATTGATTTATTCATAAAATATATATTTTTAAAATCTAAATATACCGGTTTAACTCCGATTTGATTTCGGTTCTATACCGGTTAAACCACTAAACCTTAAACCACTAAAATTTCCGGTCCGGTTCGAAAACCCGGTTTTAGAACCTTGCCCATCGTTACAAAATAATTGGAAAATGTCTCGGGTCCTGCCACCCGCTTTAGATAGTAGCTAACTAATAATACTGTTTCGAATAAAGATATTTACATTAACAAAATATAACCCATGCGCGTAACACGCTTCGATATATACAAGTTTGGAAAATTAATGACCATTATGTAAACAAAACAGCTTTTGTTGGTTGATAATGATGGAAGAAGCTTTGAGATAGAATACATTGAGCGTGAACTCGAAAGGAAATTCGAATCGGAAACGTTAGAAAAGCTCATTAAGAGGTTGTTTGACGAAAAGGTCGTTGTCGAGTACACAAGCCTGTCATTCGGTTGGCATTACGTGCACGAGTTCTGTTCGCCCATCAGCTGATGAAGTCGTTGAAACTATACCATATAATGGATGAGAGTGTTTAGGAAAGACGTTAGATATGTTCCATGCAAATTTCGCTGTCTTTGTGTAGAATGAGTAGCTAGTTTCCAGGTGGGTTTGGGGTGAGATGAACACTAAATATAGTCGCAGTGAGTGGAAATACGGCGATTTGGTCGTCTTTTGCATGATAATGATAGTTTACTGCCTAGTCGATATTATTCGAATCCAGCACCTCCTGGTTAAATGAATTTACTCATTAATATTTCAATAGTGTTGTTCAAACATTGTTGTTCAAATACTAACCAATCTCAAGAATTTATGCTAGATTTCGAGTCCTGTTAATACTGTGTATGAATTAGCTACACTTCATACACAATGGGGGCGAGTATGAATTGGAACCCTGATTTCCGACAACCATGCATAGAAAAAGCAGCAGAAATGATCTTACTTCCATCCACTCCTCAAAAAGCATCATAGATTGGACGTATCAGATAAACAGTGTAATTAATAAGCAGAAATTTAGTAATATTCTAAGGAAGCAGAGATGTTACTTGCACGCACAACGCCGAAAATCATATTAAACACAAGCGATATATATATATCCTTACACCATGCACCTACTTTATATGACAACAGTTTTCTTGAAGACTTTTATCCTGTCAGTAAAAGTATAGGATGGCAATGTCTTGTGTGGTAGTAGCATTTCGTTGAAGAAGCTTCTTCAAGATTTCAATGGCATCCCCCATTTTAGGTTGTAAATGCGATTCGCCAAGTTTAATTTTAAGACAGTTGTTCACCAAATCCATAAACACAGACTTGCTTTCGTCCTCCACTTCTAAAGATTCATGGACGAGATCCTCATCACGTAACCAGCTATTAATTGCTTCGTAAAACACGTCATTTTTTGTAGCTAACTCAGAAGTATGGTTCCATAGGTAAAAACATCTCCACTTTAGTCGACGGCGGTAACTAATCTGCAATAGCATCAACTGTGAGCGAGAGGGACGAACGACGGGGATATAAAAGAATCCACTCTTATAAACTTGTCGAACATCCATGTTATAAAAGTCTAAGTTGAACTCAAAACTCATGACAGAATAGTCCTGCGAGTAAAGATTCAGAACTAGGCAGCAAATTGCAATTAGCAACAAAAATCTATTAAGACGACCGACCTCATAGACCATGAAGCAATGATCTCAGACACCTCCATGCACAAAGTCATTGTCATGAAATGTCTTAACCACGCTTGCAATCTCAATCGCCACTTTAAGTCGGTCTTGCCACTCAAAGTAATCTGATACACACACAAGTTTCATTCGATATAAAAGTAAAACATTTATTATACACTTCATACAGTGGTTTAGCAAGTCCATCTACAAAGCGCGGGCAACACACACATACATACTAGATGTTATAATGTCCGCGAGGAGGATATGTTTTGGACTCGATCCTTCATATACGACAGCCAACCTCCTCAAGCAGTGGTACCCAATGAGCTTAACAACATGCGGGTGATTCCTTATTCCATGTCTTCTTAGAAATCGGAGCTCTTCCTGATACACATGAATGAAACGAAAAACATAGGCGACGACAACAAATATACACGGTGCAGTGGAGGAGATACTGCACGACATAACATCCTCCGCCGACGACGAAGGCTCCGTTCAGGCGAGGATGGACGGAATTTTGTTCGAGAAATTGGGAACGCCGTCGCGTGTCATTCGGTCGGCAATGAAGTGGATGAGTTCTGTTCGCCCATAAAGTCGTCGATGAGCGATACACCATATAATGGATGAGATTGTTGGAATTTTGATGAAGATATGAGGTTGAAGCTTGAATGAAGGATAGATTATGATTAGAAGAGAAAAAGAGTAGCTTTAAATCTTAAGATCATACGATGGTTCTTAGAACTTCATTTCATAACATACATATAAAACTTCATACACACATAATACATTCATCATCATGCATACATATATAACATCACAATAATTACATGAAGACAATAAAACACACTTCATACAAACACATTACTACAACATGACAAACATAATGAGAATATCATGACTCATCAAAAAACATAATTATATGAGTTAGGTATAACATACATCCAACTCATTTATGAAATATATTATATAATTGGAAGAAACTTAATAATTCAACACTCCTCCTTAGTTTCTTCATAACGCTTAAACGACACTTAGACGTTTGAGCCTTCCTTTGGGCAATGGCTTCATCATCATATCGGAATATTTATTGTGAGAACGACATTGATCAAATTTTACCTTACCATCCTCTTTAGCTCGTCGAATAGCATGGAACTTGATTTCGACGATTTCTACATTTGCAGCGGCTTCTTCATGAACGACAATCTTTGGCTTCGGCGTGCTCCTCCTCATTTTAGACTTCTTTAAGGGATTGAGAGCCAAATGTTGAATCTGAAAATTTTCGCCCATCACAATCTCCTCCTTCATCGAATGTTCCCGTTCATCATGCTTAGTTACTTCCTTTAGCGAGGATGTTTCCAACATAGCATACATACATTTTTCATACTCCATAGACGAGTCGAGAGATGAGTCGTCTTCATCATGTGAAACATAGTTAACATCTTCACATATTTCGTTGAACTTCATAGAAAAGCTTTTTCCAACCATAGCCACCTTAGCTAAAATCACATCATTCGGATCATAGACAACACATGCGTTGTCTTTGAATAAAAGAGAGTATCCTTTTTCCATCATTATCGACACACTCAAAAGATTTTGAGTTAGATGAGGAACAAAGAGAACTTCGGGTATATACTTGCACATGTGGCTTGTACAACCACTATCAATGAGCCATGTTTGCTGACTTTTCTCCTCGGGAGTCGCCATAAAGAGCCATTCTTTTGCCTCTTCTTGATCGTCGGAGACGTTGGCTTGTTGTGGTTGAACGTTGTCTTGTTTTTTAAGCCGACAATTCCTTTCAAGATGCCCCATTTTCTTACAATAGTTGCACCGGATTGCGCCTTTTTCCTTGTACCAACAATCACTTTCGACGTGATTGTTTCGAAAGCATATTTTGCACGATCGAGTCGGCTTTGATTTGTATTTGTAATTATGAGCACCTTGATCTTCATCATCATTGCCTTCATCTTGGCTTGTGCCTTCTTTTACTAGTTGCTTTCCTTTGATCTTCACTTTAAAGGCCGGAAAAGCTCCTTCGGTGGTATCTTCTTCTCTCATGTTTGCTCGTTGCTCTTGAGTTTGAAGCTTGCTAATGAGCTCCGCAACGGATAGAGTCTTGAGGTCACATGATTCTTCGATAGCTGAAATCTTTGCCTCAAATTTTGAAGGTAGGCTTATCATCATCTTTTCCACCACCTTTGCATCGTTGAACTCTTCTCCTGTCAACCTTATTTTGTTAACAAGATCTAAAAGCTTGGAAGAGTAATCTTTCACCGAGTCTCCATCCTTCATCTTCAACATTTCAAACTCTCTTTTCAATGTTAAGAGTTTGATGCTCTTCACCCTTTCGCTTCCTTCGAACTCTTCCTTCAACTTATCCCAAGCTTCTTTGGGATTTTCACAAGTCATGATTCTTGTGAAGATTATATCGGAGAGAGCCGAGTGTAAACATGTTAGTGCTTTTGGTTTTTTCGCGAGGTCTTCTTCGTGCTTCTTCATTTGAGCGATCGTCGGGTGCGCTTTCAAATATGCCTTCATCTTGATCGCCCATATGTGATAGTTTTCGCCGTTGAAAACCGGATGCCCCGTGCTTACAGAGTTGCTCGCCATCTTCGTCGCTTTCTTCGACAGTGTAATTTTTTTTTTATTTTCACAAGTCCCTCAAGAAGAATGCTCTGATACCATGTTGGAATTTTGATGAAGATATGAGGTTGAAGCTTGAATGAAGGATAGATTATGATTAGAAGAGAAAAAGAGTAGCTTTAAATCTTAAGATCATACGATGGTTCTTAGAACTTCATTTCATAACATACATATAAAACTTCATACACACATAATACATTCATCATCATGCATACATATATAACATCACAATAATTACAAGAAGACAATAAAACACACTTCATACAAACACATTATTACAACATGACAAACATAATGAGAATATCATGACTCATCAAAAAACATAATCATATGAGTTAGGTATAACATACATCCAACTCATTTATGAAATATATTATATAATTGGAAGAAACTTAATAATTCAACAGAGATGAACACTAGATATAGTCGTAGTTTGGATGTGGGTTACTCGTGATCATATTTATCGCTTATTAAAAGTGTTGTTCATATAAAAACGTCTTATGGATTGATTGGGCAATCGTGATTTCTTGGTACATCGTCTTTGTATACACTGGCGAACGCAGATGATCGACCATCGCCTTAGGTAATTGCTAGACTAGAAGGGATGCGAAATTACAGCGATTTGGTCGTCTTTTGCATGATAATGATAGTTTACTGCCAAGCCGATGATATTCGAGTCCAAGCACCTACTGGTTATATGAATTTACTCATTAATATTTTAAAATAGTGTCACTACAAGACTTAATATTGTTGGCTTTAAGGTGTAGTTCAAATGAATACCAATCTCAAGAAATTATTTATGCTAGATATCGAGTCGTGGTGTTAATAATGTGCAATCGTATTTAATCATCGTGCTCGATACTCGAAAATTCCATTTAGCTACACTACATACACAATGGGCGAGAATATGAATTGGAACCCCGATTTACGACTACCATGCATAGAAAAAGCAGCAGAAATGATCTTTACTTCCATCCCCAAAGAGTAATTAACAAGCACAAATTTAGTAATATTCCAAGGAAGCAGATATTTGCACCCATAATGTCAAAAATCACATTAAACACAAGTGATATATATCCTTACTTTATATTACAGAAGTTTTCTCGAATCATCATGACTTATACCCTGTCACTGTTGTATAGGATGGCATGTCGTCTTCTGTCTTTTAACCATTGGGGCGGCAGCATTTCGTTGAAGGAGCTTCTTCAAGATTTCAATGGCATCCCCCATTTTAGGTTGTAAATGCGATTCGCCAAGTTTAATCTTAAGACAGTTGTTCACCAAATCCATAAACACAGACTTGCTTTCCTCGTCCACTTTTAAAGATTCATGGACGAGATCACCCCTCACCTCATCACGTAACCAGTACTTAGCTACTTTGTAAAGCGCGTCATTTTTTGTAGCTAACATGAGAAGTAAGCTTCCATAGACAAAAACGTCTTCACTTTGCATAGTCATTGGCGGTAACTCATCTAGAACAGCATACATGAAAACAACTGTGAGTGAGAAAGGACGACGGGGCATATAAAAGAATCCGCTCTTACGTGGTCTATTGAGGCCACGGTCGTAAACCAAGTCGTCCTTATAAACTCGTCGAACATCCGTGCCATGAAAGTCTACGTTGAACTCAAAACTCATGACAGAATAGTCCCGCGAGTAGAGAAAGGAGCGAGGATGAAATTGCAATTAGAAGCAAAAATTATTAGATGACTAATTACGACGACCTCATAGACCATGAAGCAGTAATCTCGGACACCTCCATGCACAAGGTCATTGTCATGAAATGTCTTAACCACGCTTGCAATCTCAATCGCCACTTTAAGTCGGTCTTGCCACTCAAAGTCATCTGATACACAAGTTTCATTGATATAAAAGTAAAAGTATTTATTATACTTCCTTCATACAGTGGTTTGTCAATCAATCTATCTACAAAGCGCGGGTAGGCATACACACACATACATACAAGATGTTATAATGTCCGTGAGGATATGTTTTGGAGTTGATCCCTCATATATGACAACCAAACCTCCTATTGTTGGGATATTGCAACGATTTGTTTGCCTACCAAGACGAGCAATGTAAAAACTCCATAAATGTAAGACTGCGACAGCCAATGAGCCTAGAACTCATGTTGTTGGATGAGAAGGTGACTTGCCATGTTGTTTAGATTTGTTAGATGATATAATTTATTTTATTTCGTTTATTAACTTTTCCTTCATTGCATGGTAGGATAATGTAATGCAGGCGTCTATCCATGTCCAAAGGGCTGATCGATTTCACGATAAGCTTAAGGGTGGTAATGTTTTTTCAACATATAATATTATTGCGAACTAGATACAGATAACCCCTTTGATTTGCCTACAGGAAAAAAAAATTGCAATCAAGGATTTCAGTTTTATTCCCGCAAGTAGATATGGACCTTCAGCATTTTATGTAAGTTGACTAGTCGATATGCACCTTCAGCATTTGTGTTTTATATTGCTTTTTCCTAACGAGTGTTGCTTTGTTAAATAGATGGAATTGCGTGGTATGATGACAATTCGTCATGACAAAACTATATTGAAATTTGGATTTAGGGATTTAGTTTTCTACTCTATTATCATGGACTACTGCGAAGGTAGCAATCCGGACACTGTAATTGCAGGTATATGCATGTTTCATTTGTCTATTATTCTAATTTAGTTTCGTCAATAAGTTCAAATTATCGTTGAAACATATAGTTCTGTTTAACATTATTTTAACGAAAAATGTTATTTCTTGATCTTTAAGAGCACTTCTACCGTGGAATCGGACGTTATATATTTTGGTACAAGTGCATACATATTGTTCTTGGTGCACAACAATCGAGAAGCCTGGAACTTTTCATATTCTGATTTTAAACCAACAAATTTTTTGTTGCAGGTGCTGCACTAGTTTGACGATTCGATATGGTTCATCTAACATCTCTATCTAATTTGCAGGATGACAAGGTTAAAGTATGCGATATGGCTTCATTAGAGGAAGTATGAATGCTATATGGAAATGATTTTGTTGTCACTTCAATGACATATCATGATAAAAGATGTCGTAAGTGTATATTGTGCGTTCAAAATTAATTATCTTGTTAAATAAATACTATATTTTCACGATAAACAAATCAAGATTTAATGGTTATCCTAAAAAAAAATAAATTATTCTATTTCTTACAGAAGTTTCTCAACGCTCCGATATATACAGATTTGGAAAATTAATAACCATTATGTATACAAACCAGCTTTTGTTGGTTGAGGATGATGGAAGAAGCTTTGACATAGAATACGTTGAGCGTGAACTCGAAAGGAAATTCGAATCGGAAACGTTAGAAAAGCTCATCCGCAAGAGGTTGTTTGACGAAAACTCCGGGCAAGGATTTCCTGTTATTAACGTATTATGTCCTCGATGGCATAAATATAGGCGAACATCGTTACAATCTGTACCCTTTCCTTCTATATCCAAACCTTTTTTGCATAGTTATTTCATTTTGACAGTCCCAAAATCAACGGAGATTCCATATATACATCTAACAAACTCCAATAAATAGTTTATACATCTAGCAAAATCAACGGAGATTCCATGTATTCGACGTCTAGACTCGATCAAGAACCAAACTTTGTTGATTGATCTGTACCTTGAGGTTTTTATTTTCGATGAGAAACAAAACAAATATTTTCTAACAATCCTTGCCCTTATTATTACCATAAAAACCCTAAACCGACCGTCGTATTACATATTTAAATGGTTGTTAATAATTTCATTTTGTATGGCAATTAGAACAGTCTCTCCAAAGAAAAATAAAATGTCAAAAAGGTTCGTATATATACATATGTGATAATCCACACACTATGGTTTATTTAACTGAGTTCTTTAGCATAACTCAAGGGCTAATTCTTCATAAGATCATTGGTAAACTTTTTAAAACCGAACCAGTATAAGACCGTGAACTTGCGCTAGCGGGGTAGGACGAACGACTACAAACTTATGTGACTGCTGCGATTGTTGGGATATTGCAACGATTTGTTGCCTGCAGAAACTAGCAATGTAAAAACTCCGCAGTTGTTCGGATATTGCAACGATTTATTTGCCTGTCAAGACGAGCAATGTAAAAACTCAAGAACTGTAAGACTGCGAGTGTTTACGAATATTGCAACGATTTGTTTGCCTTCCGAGACGAGAAATGTAAGGACTCCAAAAATGTAAGCCTGCAAGTGCATACAAACTTATTACATATATTATACATAGCATTTATTACATTTGATTAATATTTGAGAGACATTGTTCCGATACCCTGTAAATATTCACATATGTATATATGAAGCTTTTTGACATTTTATTTTTCTTTGGAGAGATTGTTCTGATTGCCATACAAAATGAAAATTATTAACAACCATTTCAGTATGTAATACGACAGTCGGTTTAGGGTTTAGGGTTTTTATTGTAATAATAAAGGCAGGAATTGTTAGAAAATTGTTTTGTTTCTCATTGATAACAAAAACCTCAAGGTACAGATCAATCAACACAGTTTGTTTCTTGATTGAGTGAGTCTAGACGTCGAATGCATTGCTATTGAGAGTACTTAAATTATAAAGCAATAGGGTCTGGCCAACCAGATCCTGCTCATTCGAGGTTTGACACGTGGTACGATGGTGGGGCGTGTCCTGTCGTCATGGTTTTGAAAACCGGACCGGACCGGCCGGTTTTGGCCGGTTCCGACCGGACCGGTCAAAAATCCGGTCCAATCCCGGTCCGGTCTTGGCTTTAATTAAAAAAATATAAATATATAATACGTACTAATATCCACAAAACTGAATAATATCACTAAATGTTGGGCTGGTCTAGCGATGACCTACTCGTTTGGTTAACAAATTCGGCATGGGCTCGAGTCCTCTTGCTACACTTTTTTCAATTTTACAATTAACTATCAACCCAATATTTTCCTTTTATTTAATTTTAACCCCCCAAATTGGTAGATTTAATACTTTACATCCCATCGTACAATTAAATTTTAATCCCCAATACAATTTATATTATTAATTTGGCCCCTTAATTTTATAAAATTAGAATTTCGAAAATGTCCATAAAAACGTGTATATTTTCTATTTAATTTGATTGATTTATTTATAAAATATATATTTCTAAAATCTAAATATATCGGTTTAACTCCGATTTGATTCCGGTTCTATACCGATTAAACCACTAAACCTTAAACCACTAAAATTTTCGGTCCGGTTCAAAAACTCGGTTTCAGAACCTTGCACGTCGTTACAAAATAATTGGGAAATGTCTCGGGTCCTGCCACCCGCTTTAGATAGTAGCTAACTAATAATACTGTTTCGAATAAAGATATTTACATTAACAAAATATAACTCATGCGCGTAACACGCTCCGATATATACAAGTTTGGAAAATTAATGACCATTATGTAAACAAAACAGCCTTTGTTGGTTGATAATGATGGAAGAAGCTTTGAGATAGAATACGTTGAGCGTGAACTCGAAAGGAAATTCGAATCGGAAACGTTAGAAAAGCTCATCCGCAAGAGGTTGTTTGACGAAAAGGCCGTTGTCGAGTACACAAGCCTGTCATTCGGTTGGCATTACGTGCACGAGTTCTGTTCGCCCATCAGCTGATGAAGTCGTTGAAACCATAGCATATAATGGATGAGAGTGTTCAGGAAAGACGTTAGTGATGTTCCATGCAAATTTCGCTGTCTCTGTCTCGTTTGGGGTGAGATGAACACTAAATATAGTCGCAGTGAGTGGAAATTACGGCGATTTATTCGTCTTTTGCATGATAATGATAGTTTACTGCCTAGTCGATATTATTCGAATCCAGCTCCTCCTGGTTAAATGAATTTACTCATTAATATTTCAATAGTGTTGTTCAAATATTTGTTGCGAAATGGACAGCTTAACGAAATTGGAAATAACTGTGAGAATAAAAGGAACACGGGAATTTACGTGGAAAACCCCTTTTTTACTTGGGGTAAAAAACCAAGGGCGAGGTAGAAATTTATTACTGTGGTAAAAACAGGGGTTACAACCTCTCAATCTATAAAGGAGAAAACACTCACTATCTCTCTTTATAGTCGGAGTAAATACCGAACAAACCCTCAATTTTTTCTACCCTCTATTTCTTTCTTTTTCTCTCTATTTTTTTTCCTCTTTGTTTTGGTGTGTTTTTTAGTTCAATGCCTCGTAGCCTATTTATAGGCAAAGGCATCATACTAATACAAATATAATAATATTATAATAATATTATTATTATAGCTAATGAGTAGGTGAAGTGGGTTGGTGACCAACCCACTCAACCCACCTTCCCTTCAATCTCCCACTTGAAGATTTGATTGATGACCAATCAGATCTTCATACCATTCTTCTAGCTTGCCTTTGCATGTTACTTATGTTCAGTCAATATACATGAGGAACGACACCACATAAACTTGTCCACAGGAATTGCTTTGGTCATGTAGTCTGCCAGATTATCCGCAGTGTGAACTTTTTGCATGTCCACAGTCCCCTCTTCCACTTGTTCACGAACAAAGTGGTATTGTACCCGAATGTGTTTGGTTCTTGAATGATATGCTGGATTCCTTGCAAGATGCAATGCACTCTGGCTATCACAATAGAGAACAATATTCTCCTGTTTGTGGCCGAGTTCTTCCAGCAGCATCTTCAACCATATTGCCTCTTTACTGGCTTGCGTAGCTGCGACATATTCTGCTTCCGTTGTTGATGTTACAACAATGGACTGCAGTTTTGAAACCCAGCTTACAGCACCGCCAGCAAGATTGAACACATATCCGGTAGTGGATCTGCTTTTATCAAGTTCACCTGCATAATCTGCATCAACAAAACCATGGACAGTAAAATCTGTACCTCCGTAACATAAGGCAAGATCCGAGGTTCCCTTGATATATCTGAGAATCCTCTTAACAGCACTCCAGTGCTCCCGACCAGGGTTGGACATGTATCGGCTAACAACTCCCACTGCATGGGCAATGTCTGGTCTGGTACAGATCATTGCGAACATTAGACTTCCTACTGCCGATGCATATGGCAGTCGAGACATCTCTATCCTCTCGTCTTCATCAGAAGGACACATCTCTGATGATAGCTTGAAATTAGCAGCAAGAGGGGTAGATATTGGCTTACTATCTTGCATGTTGAACCTTCGCAGAATTTTCTTCAAATAATTCTTTTGAGAAAGCCAAATCTTCCGCTTGCTTCTGTCTCGAGATATTTGCACACCAAGGATTTTGTTTGCTGGCCCCAAGTCCTTCATTTCGAATTCACTAGCCAGTTGAGTCTTTAAGTCGGCGATACGACCTTTGTTGGGTCCTGCCACCAGCATATCGTCGACGTACAACAGCAACATGATGAAATCGTCAGCGCCAAATCTCTTGAAATATGCACAAGGATCTGAATATAGCCTGTTGTAGCCAAGACTCATTATGAAGGAGTCAAATCTCTTATACCAGCATCGAGGTGCTTGTTTGAGCCCATAGAGAGATTTGATCAGTCTGCAAACCAAATCTTCTTTTCCTTGTTCCTCGAAACCTTCTGGTTGAAGCATATATATTTCTTCATCCAGGTCACCATGGAGAAAGGCCGTCTTCACGTCTAGCTGCTCAAGATGTAAGTCGAATGTAGCACACATTGACAAAACCACCCTAACTGTTGTAAGTCGTACCACCGGTGAGAAAATTTCGTTGAAGTCAATCCCTTCTTTCTGAGCATATCCCTTTACCACCAGTCTAGCACGGTATCGCTCTACCTGGTCATCCCCATTCCGCTTGATTTTGTACACCCATTTGTTGCCAATGGGTTTCCTTCCTTGCGGTAATGGCACCAACTCCCATGTCTCATTTTTATAGAGAGCTTCCATTTCCTCTTGCATCGCTGAAATCCACAGACTCGCATCTGAATTATTCAGTGCTTCTTGGAAAGTGGTTGGCTCTCCATCCTCCGTTAGAAAACAGTATGCAAGATTGCTCTCTATCTCATAATCTGAGTGCCAACTTGGCGGTCTACGCTCGCGTGATGACCGCAAGAGTTCCGGTACTTCAGATTCGACTGGGTCGAGCTCTTCGTGCGCCGGTTCAGCTTCAGAAGAATTATATTGCTCCAATTTTCGTTTCACCGGCGTAGTCTTTGTCACGCCTTTTGAACTGCTATCATTTTCGACTTGCTCTTGATCGCTATCTTCCAGGAAGATAACATCTCTGCTGATAATCACTTTGTGGTCAGTGAGATCCCACAAGCGATACCCCTTTACTCCTTCAGCGTACCCCAAGAACAAACATTTCCTGGACTTTGGATCCAACTTTGTCGTTTCTTGGTTGTGATACATCGCGTACGTTGAACTTCCAAATATATGGAGGTTTGAATAGTCTGCAGGTGCACCAGTCCACATTTCCATCGGTGTCCGCATCTCTATAGCAGTAGATGGGGCCCGATTCACCACATAACAGGCAGTACAGACCGCTTCCGCCCAGAATTTCTTTTCCAGGCCCGCAGTTCTCAACATAGCCCTTGTTCTTTCCAACAGGGTCCTATTCAACCGCTCTGCCACTCCATTCTGTTGTGGAGTGTACGCCGTGGTGAACTGTCTTCTGATGCCCACACCTTTGCAGAATTCAGTGAATTCTTTGCCAGTATATTCCCCTCCATTATCTGACCGGAGACACTTGATTTTTCTGCCGGTTTCAAGTTCAACTCGCGCCTTGTATGTTTTGAAGATAGGAAACACTTCGTCCTTCTTCTTGATTGGATACACCCAGCATCTCCTGGAGTAGTCGTCTATGAATGATACGAAGTAGTTGGCTCCTCCCAGGGATGAAACCGGTGCTTGCCATACGTCAGAGTGGATCAATTCTAGAATTTCTTTGCTTCTAGAATTTGAAGTGGAGAACTTCAGGCGATGCTGCTTGCTCACAATACAATGCTCACAGAATGGTAGCGTCACCGTCGTGAGACCAGGAAGTAGATTCTTTTGAGTAAGAATTTTCATGCCTTGTTCAGACATATGACCAAGTTTCTTGTGCCAAGTCATCGTAGACTTTTCATTTGAACTTGTCGTAGCAACATATGCTTGCCCTTCTTGCAGAGTCTCTCCCTTCAGCTTGTATAGATTTGCAGCTATCTTTTCGCCCTTCATAACCACCAGTGCTCTTTTGGAGACCTTCATGATTTTATTCTCCAATTCAATTTTGAAACCAAGATCATCCAGTTGCCCCACGGACAACAGATTTTTCTTCAATCCCTCCACATGTCGGACAGCATGGATGGTACGCACAGTGCCATCGTACATCTTTATTTGAATCGTACCGACCCCGACAATCTTCAGCGCTTGGTCATTGCAGCTGTAGACATACCCTCCAAAAGTTGGCTCGTATTGATGAAACCATTCCTTTCGAGATGTCATGTGGAAAGTAGCTGCTGAGTCCATGAGCCACACGTCGTTGAATCTTCCATTTTCAGCGATAGTGGTTGCGGCTTCACACACCAAGGCAATTCCATCGTCGGTAATGTTGGCGGCGTTTCCTTGGGCATTGGGATTTTTATTTAGAGCCCAACAATCTTTCTTCAGATGACCTTTCTTGCCACAGTGGTAACACTTTATTGCCTTCTTATTTTTCATAACAAGGCTTTGCCGTTTTTGACTCCCACTTGGACCGGACTCTCCGGGACTTGTTCGTTTTCGGCTTACATTTGGACCGCGTGCTCCCGATCTCGCCCTCGTCACCGTCAACGCTTCCGCCTGTTGGGACATTGTCAACTTGTCTTCTTTGTTATTGCGTCGACTTTCTTCTTCGAGAACCGCAGCTGCAATATTGTCGAAGATAAGTTTCCCCGCAGCTTGGTTGTTGCTCAGATTGATGACGAGTTGATCATAGGAGTCTGGCAGGCTTTGCAGTAGAAGCTCAGCACGTTCACTTGGCTCTATTTTGTAGTCCAAGTCTTTAAGTTGAGAGAATAGAGTATTCAACTTGTTGATGTGCTCGGTCATTGAAGAAGATTCTTCCATTCGTAGATGATATAATTTTCTTTTCAGAAAAATTCGGCTGTGGAGTGACTTGACTTGATACAGCTTCTCTAGATGATCCCAGATTTCTTTCGCACTAGCTTTCTCTTCAACGCTTGATAATATGTCATCTGCTAATGCTAGATGAATATTGGCGATGGCCCTCCGTCCATCTTCCTCCAGTTGGCATCACTTGTAATAGTTGTTGGTCTGCCAGTGATCGCCTCCAGACAATTTTCTTTGAGTAAAATTGCCTTTATCCTCATTTTCCACAGTGAGTAGTTTTTCCCGTTGAATTTCTCAATTTCATTTTTAGCTGCCATTTTTTCCCACGTCGCTATCGTCGGAGATTAGACAAAGCTGCAACCACAGAGCATAATTGGAATATCAATCAGGGCTGGCTCTGATACCACTTGTTGCGAAATGGACAGCTTAACGAAATTGGAAATAACTGTGAGAATAAAAGGAACACGGGAATTTACGTGGAAAACCCCTTTTTTACTTGGGGTAAAAAACCACGGGCGAGGTAGAAATTTATTACTGTGGTAAAAACAGGGGTTACAACCTCTCAATCTATAAAGGAGAAAACACTCACTATCTCTCTTTATAGTCGGAGTAAATACCGAACAAACCCTCAATTTTTTCTACCCTCTATTTCTTTCTTTTTCTCTCTATTTTTTTTCCTCTTTGTTTTGGTGTGTTTTTTAGTTCAATGCCTCGTAGCCTATTTATAGGCAAAGGCATCATACTAATACAAATATAATAATATTATAATAATATTATTATTATAGCTAATGAGTAGGTGAAGTGGGTTGGTGACCAACCCACTCAACCCACCTTCCCTTCAATATTGTTGTTCAAATACTAACCAATCTCAAGAATTTATGCTAGCTGTTAAAACTGTGTATGAATTAGCTACACTTCATACACAATGGGGGCGAGTATGAATTGGAACCCTGATTTCCGACAACCATGCACAGAAAAAGCAGCAGAAATGATCTTACTTCCATCCACTCCTCAAAAAGCATCATAGAGTGGACGTATCAGATAAACAGTGTAATTAATAAGCAGAAGTTTAGTAATATTCTAAGGAAGCAGAGATGTTACTTGCACGCACAACGCCGAAAATCATATTAAACATAAGCGATATATATGTATATCCTTACACCATGCACCTACTTTATATAACAACAGTTTTCTTGAAGACTTTTATCCTGTCAGTAAAGTATAGGATGGCAATGTCTTGTGTCTTTTAACCATTGTGGCAGCAGCATTTCGTTGAAGAAGCCTCTTCAAGATTTCAATGGCATCCCCCATTTTAGGTTGTAAATGCGATTCGCCAAGTTTAATTTTAAGACAGTAGTTCACCAAATCCATAAACACAGACTTGCTTTCGTCCTCCACTTCTAAAGATTCATGGACGAGATCCTCATCACGTAACCAGCTATTAATTGCTTCGTAAAACACGTCATTTTTTGTAGCTAACTCAGAAGTATGGTGGTTGCATAGGTTAAAAAATCTCCACTTTAGTCGACGGCGGTAACTAATCTGCAATAGCATACACGAAAACAACTGTGAGCGAGAGGGACGAACGACGGGGATCCACTCTTATAAACTTGTCGAACATCCATGTTATAGAAGTCTACGTTGAACTCAAAACTCATGACAGAATAGTCCTGCGAGTAAAGAAGAAAAGATGATTAAGTAACTAAGAACTAGGCAGCAAATCGCAAATTAGCAACAAAAATCTATTAAGACGACCGACCTCATAGACCATGAAGCAATGATCTCGGACACCTCCATGCACAAAGTCATTGTCATGAAATGTCTTAACCACGCTTGCAATCTCAATCGCCACTTTAAGTCGGTCTTGCCACTCAAAGTTATCTGATACACACACAAGTTTATATAAAAAAGTAAAACATTTATTATACACTCCATACAGTGGGTTAGCAAGTCCATCTACAAAGCGCGGGCAGGCATACACACATACATACATACCAGATGTTATAATGTCCGTGAGGATGTTTTGGACTCGATCCCTCATATACAATACGACGGCCAACCTCCTATCGCAGTGGTACCCAATGAGCTTAACAACATTCGGGTGATTCCTTATTCCATATCTTCTCAGACATCTGAGTTCTTCCTGATACACAAGAACGAAACGAAAAACATAGGCGACGACAACAAATATACACGGCGCAGTGGAGGAGATACTGCACGAGATAACATCCTCCGCCGACGACAAAGGCTCCGTTCAGGCGAGGATGGACGGAATTTTGTTCGAGAAATCGGGAACGCCGTCGCGTGTCATTCGGTTGGCAATGAAGTGGATGAGTTCTGTTCGCCCAAAGTCGTCGATGAGCGATACACCATATAATGGATGAGATGAACACTAGATATAGTCGTAGTTTGGATGTGGGTTACTCGTGATCATATTTATCGCTTATTAAAAGTGTTGTTCATATAAAAACGTCTTATGGATTGATTGGGCAATCGTGATTTCTTGGTACATCGTCTCGGGGCAACACGTAATTAAACGATTAGTCATTTCATGAACGTTGGGATTTGAATACACGCAGATGATCGACCATCGCCTCAGGTAATTGCTAGACTAGAAGGGATGCGAAACTACAGCGAGGTCGTCTTTTGCATGATAATGATAGTTTACCACCAAACTGATGATATTCGAGTCCAAGCACCCACCGGTTATATGAATTTACTCATTAATATTTTAAAATAGTGTCACTACAAGACTTTAATATTGTTGGCTTTAAGGTGTAGTTCAAATATATACCAATCTCAAAAAAATTAATTATGCTAGATATCGAGTCGTGGTGTTAATAATGTGCAATGTTAATAATGTGCAATCGTATTTAATCATCGTGCTCGATACTCGAATATTCCCTTTAGCTACACTACATACACAATGGGCGAGAATATGAATTGGAACCCCGATTTACGACAACCATGCATAGAAAAAGCAGCAGAAATGATCTTTACTTCCATCCCCAAAGAGTACTTAACAAGCACAAATTTAGTAATATTCCAAGGAAGCAGAGATTTGCACGCATAATGCCAAAACTCACATTAAACACAAGTGATATATATCCTTACTTTATACTACAGAAGTTTTCTTGAATCATCATGACTTATACCCTGTCACTGCTGTATAGGATGGCATGTCGTCGTCTTCTGTCTTTTAACCATTGGGGCGGCAGCATTTCGTTGAAGAAGCTTCTTCAAGATTTCAATGGCATCCCCCATTTTAGGTTGTAAATGCGATTCGCCAAGTTTAATCTTAAGACAGTTGTTCACCAAATCCATAAACACAGACTTGCTTTCCTCATCCACTTTTAAAGATTCATGCACAAGATCACCCCTCACCTCATCACGTAACCAGTACTTAGCTACTTTGTAAAGCGCGTCATTTTTTGTAGCTAACATGAGAAGTAAGCTTCCATAGACAAAAACGTCTTCGCTTTGCATAGTCATTGGCGGTAACTCATCTACAACAGCATACACGACAACAACTGTGAGTGAGAAAGGACGACGGGGCATATAAAAGAGTCCGCCCTTACGTGGTCTGTTGAGGTCACGATCGAAAACCAAGTCGTCCTTATAAACTCGTCGAACATCCGTGCCATGGAAGTCTACGTTGAACTCAAAACTCACGACAGAATAGTCCTGCGAGTAGAGAAAGGAGCGAGGATGGAATTGCAGTTAGAAGCAAAAAATTATTAGATAATCAATTACGACGACCTCATAGACCATGAAGCAGTAATCTCGGACACCTCCATGCACAAGGTCATTGTCATGAAATGTCTTAACCACGCTTGCAATCTCAATCGCCACTTTAAGTCGGTCTTGCCACTCAAAGTCGTCTGATACACAAGTTTCATCGATATAAAAGTAAGCATTTATTATACTTCCTTCATACAGTGGTTTGTCTCAATTCTATCTACAAAGTGCGGGTAGGCATACGCACATACATACATACCAGATGTTATAATGTCCGTGAGGATATGTTTTGCACTCGATCCCTCGTATATGACAGCCAACCTCCTATCGCAGTGGAACCCAATGAGTTTAACAACGTTTGAGTGATTCCTTATTCCATGTCTTCTTAGACATCGGAGCTCTTCCTGATACGCATGAACGAAACGAAAGGCATAATCGATGGCAACAAATATACACGTACCAGAGAGAACTTAATGTAAGAAATAAGATGACCAGTTTCATCAAGAGGAGACGTCTCAACGTACAGATATCCTCCAAAGACTCAGCTCGGATCGAGGAGGACAAGGAGGCCACTTCAAATCCCATGTTTTAACAAGCACATTTTTCTGGTCTATTACACCGTGAAACAGCCTGCCATATGCCGATGGTGTAAGGAGATTTTTTTTGCTGAACGAATTGGTGATCCGTTCCAACTCTGAGAGGCTGAAGTGTTTAGCACCCCTAAGATCCATGGCTTGAATTATTGGACCTCTACACACGAATGAAAAAAAATAATTGATCGTCAACCCTGGATCACATTCTAATAAATCGCGATCATCATCGCCTTGAAAAGAAAAATCATGAAATATTCTAAATCAGATACGGTACTGACCCAGCTTTGTCATGAGAATCATAAAAGCCTCTAAACGAACCGAAGTATCCTGTTGGGTTTATATCCTTCTGAAAGGCGTAAATAGTCCAAGGCACATCATGCAATTCCTTGAGGAAACGTTCTTCTTCTTCTTCTGAATACAAGTATTCGTTATCATGGATTTCCGAATGCTCACCCGATTCATCAATTATCGCGCTTGCAGCTGTCAACGAAGACATTTCGGCACATGAGATCAAAATTTAAAACCCTAGATCTATTTTGGGGAGAGCATGATCGATTTGGAATTTTGTTTTCCCCTGTAAACGACGGCTCCGTTCCCGCCATTACTCTCCTCGGAGATTGTTTGAGGTCCTTCTTCGTCTAAGAATGTTATTGGGCTTCTATTGGGCTGATATTGGGCTTCAAGCCAGCCATTCTATTATTTAGTGTGAGAAGATCGATTTGGAACTTCCATCTCTCTTTCTCTCACTGTGCATCCATATTTCCCTCTCCAAAGCAAAGGTAACGCCTTTTTTTCTTTTCTTGCTTTCAATTTTCATCTCTTACGTTTTTTTTTTTTTCATTTTTCCTTTCGTACGTACACGAAGCAGATTGAAGATGGCTCAAGTAGCTTGTGTCAAATGCGCTGAGAATTGCACTCTATTACATCGATCGAACGGAAAAGGAGCTTCACGATTCTTCAAAGTCGTGTTTGGAAAGGGTCACGACATTTTCATGGTACGGTACATGCTCAGTCTTCTTCTCCTCCCCCTCTACGAAGAGTCTAAGGAGAGAATCCGATACATTCGACGAGGCTAGGAAATCTGGCGAAGGAGGTGATGACCCTAGCAAGACAATCCCTGCTCCTCCCAAAGCTGTTGGGGTTGAGCGGTAAATATTTAATTATGGGCCAGCGGTAGTTGTATTTGGACACGCGACAATTTATCGGGATATTAATTAAAGTCGAAATGACACAGAGAGAACACCGAGATTTTTACGTGGTTCGGCCAATACCGCCTACATCCACGGAGAGACGATAGTTTTACTATATTTGAGAATATTACACCGTACAAAATAACGCTCGTATTTAAACCCAAAACCCGAGACCTCTTACCCACCCGAGTAATGTTTTTGTACCTACTCCCAACTACCCAGTAAAACTAAACCCGCTGTCACCCTTATCCACCCGGACAAGATTTCTTTTTTTTCTTTTCTTTTTCCCTCTCATTTCTTTCTCTCTCTCTCTCTCTAACTCTCTCTCTCTCTCTCTCTCTCTCTCTCTCTCTCTCTCTCTCTCTCTCACTTCACCCTCTCTCTCGTTGCTTGTTTTGGGGTGTCCTTTACAACTGATGGAGCAAACCTTTTATAGGCAAGCTCATATGAGAAAAACCAAAAAACATAACGTCAGTGCATATATCATAAGAAGAGAAAATCGAAATGATTTCTCCACCTCCGCATTTGTGTGCAACGTTGAAAAGGTCAACAATTCTCCCCCCCTTTTCAACATCGGCGCCTTCTTTAGAGAGCATTCCAGCGAACCCGAGAATGAGAATAACCCGTTCGTAAATACCACGAACGTCCATTGGCCTTCCTTTGTAGCACCTACACATAATCCGAATCAAGAGTTTCGATCCTACCCCACTTGATTCAATCAACGGCCAATCTTATGTGCAACTATGTTGAACGGACTCGACCCGTCGATTCCCGAAGAGGGACTTCGATGCAACCCCTTCTCCAGCAGGACTTTCCTTCTCACCATCGTCTGCCTTTATACCACGCGAGCGATTTTCGTGAACCCATCGAAGTCTGAGTATTATATACCATACTCACGTCCAGACGATACAAACCTTTGCACTCTTCTCCCTTTTGGTAGGACCATTCCGCCATGTGTGATTTCCAGACTCCCCCTGCTATGAAACCCCATAGTCCTGGAATCTGACTGGCTCAAGAATATTATATTCTAGCAACTTTGGGACACATCACACCACCCAAAATGCATACCGCTCCGTCAACCATTTTGATCTTCCCGTTCCAACACACCGAACAACACAACGATATCCATCGCCTCATGGAGATCGAAAAACTGTTCGCATTTCCCTGAACGTATCAAAATATTCTCTTGGAGCAAACCCGAATTTAATATCCTTCTTCCTGAGAATGAGCGCCATCATTAGAGACTGTGAGAACGTCTCTAAGATAAACCGTGTGCTACCTCCGTTGTGGAATTTTCCTAGCCGCTTGTCCTTCTTCCTCCAAGTCGGACAATTTCTCCTGATGTGTCCCGGCTCACCATACATGCAACATCACATGCCCTTCCGCCACCTGGATTCGGACCTGCTGCTGTCTCCAAATTCCTTGGCGTATCACCTTCCTCTATGATTCACTCTGAAAAATAGTCAACGCCCGACTATCACCATAATTTGACCGCCTTCTCTTTTCTTGCTCCAAAAGAGTTGACTCCACCATCCACCGTCTGCACCGTCTCGTACCGGATGGTTGTGATCAAATTATCACCAGAATCAGGAAGCGAGGTAAGAAGCAAGAGGGCCTTACTTCTTCCTCTCTGACACATCTTGACCACAAAATTTCCGTCATTTACTCCGACTTTTCCTCGTCTCCCATCAAAGCTTATCACCCAGCCTTGACAAACGAGCACATCCTTCACTCTTCTCTGCCGCAGAGTGAAACCTCCCGCATCAGCACATTGTCGCACTTTGCTGTCATCCGTTGCTATTATCCTTGCAGAGATTTAACAGCCCGGCCCAAATAGTACTGATCAGATATTTCCCAGGAAAAGCGAACGACCTGCCTCACAGCACTATTGCCATAACTCGCCAAAACTCCACCGCCGCACAAGCTCCGCCCACACCGAGCATCCCATCAACGATAACCATCTTGTACCATTATTTCTTCAATACAAGGCATCACCTCGTTGAACCTCGCTCTAACATCGGCTCCCCCCGATCAATGTTCCCTTCTGATATCTTTTCTGATGTGGAAGATCAGACACAGCTGCAACCACAGAGCATACTCAGAATACCAGCAGGGTTTGTCTCTGATACCACTTGTTGGGGTTGAGCGGTAAATATTTAATTATGGGCCAGCGGTAGTTGTATTTGGACACGCGCCAATTTATCGGGATATTAATTATAGTCGAAATGACACAGAGAGAACACCGAGATTTTTACGTGGTTCGGCCAATACCGCCTACATCCACGGAGAGACGATAGTTTTACTATATTTGAGAATATTACACCGTACAAAATAACGCTCGTATTTAAACCCAAAACCCGAGACCCCTTACCCACCCGAATAATGTTTTTGTACCTACTCCCAACTACCCAGTAAAACTATACCCGCTCTCACCCTTATCCACCCGGACAAGATTCTTTTTTTTCTTTTCTTTTTCCCTCTCATTTCTCTCTCTCTCTCTCTCTCTCTCTCTCTCTCTCTCTCTCTCTCTCTCTCCTCTCTCTCTCTCTCTCTCTCTCTCTCTCTTTCTCTCACTTCACCCTCTCTCTCGTTGCTTGTTTTGGGGTGTCCTTTACAACTGATGGAGCAAACCTTTTATAGGCAAGCTCATATGAGAAAAACCAAAAAACATAACGTCAGTGCATATATCATAAGAAGAGAAAATCGAAATGATTTCTCCACCTCCGCATTTGTGTGCGACGTTGAAAAGGTCAACAAAAGCTACGATGATGTCCGAGATGTTTGATTTTCGTTCAGCGGAAGAAAGAGGTTGATTCTGACATTGGTGGAGTCATCGAGCTTGAAGAAGAAGATGCCAATTTAGATGCTAAAACCGCAAAGGATGCCATAAATCTTGAGAAAGATTCTGCCTCTGAAGGAAATGTTTCTAGCGCTAGAATGGGCAAACGGAGGGAGAGACATCCTTAAAGAACAAGAACGATCGAAACGGTGCGAGTTATGTTTTTGAGGCAGCCCTTCATGGGAAGATGATACAACTCAAACTAAATATGATTTATCTATGGCTTACTAAGCAAAGGAATATTACGACATTGTGCATTTTGTAACTACAACGCTGGTCATATACAACTTAAGCATGCATGAAGCTCTTGCACGAGGAGAAATGACAAAAAAAAAAATGAAAAATCTAGTCCCAAATGCTATGGTTTGGTCTAATTTATAGGAAAAATGAAGATATTTGGTTAGAAAAACGAGAACCCTGCTAGTTCCATGGCAGTCACCTTCTTGGAGAAATGCTTGATCCCACTAAACGAAATTCGTGAATTTGCTCTCCTCAAGTAATTAGTGGCTGCTAACAAAATCTACTCTTTTCCGCCCAACAATAGAAACGACATCTTTGTACCCTTTTGGATGAAAGGGAAATGGCGGAGATGGTCATTACGACGCAGTTCGGAATCTGATAAAGGTGGCTCGAACTGCGTGCACAAGCACCACTTCATTAGAAAGGGCTTTCAGAATTCAGGCTCGGTAAGTTTAATGGAGTTTCAGATCTCTGTCAGAAAATTAGTTTTTAGTCGATTCCTGCAGCACCACTTCATTGTTCCGCAGTAACACTTCATTGTTCAGCAGTACCACTTTGTTGTTATGCAGTACCACTTCATTGTTCTGAAATATCACAACATACGATATCAGTTCTTATGCACTTTACCTGTCTAAATCTAGATCTTTATCTCTAAACTGTATACAAATTGGGTCCTTAAAACGAATTTTCTTACAGGTGTTTGAAACCTAAACATCTTTTGGGGCCTCACGTAATTACACCTATTAAAAACTAGTATTTCTTGCACACCGTGTGTACAATAAAATAAAATTAATTATTATAAAATAGTTTTAATAAGTAATATATCAAAAATAGAATTTGATAGTTATTATGAGGTCATGGAAAGTACGTGGTTTTATAAGTCTTTTTTGTTTTTTAATACATGTAGAAAATATGGTCAATTGAGACAGACCGAGTCGACGGTTTATCCTAACCCCTCACCCTTAATATAATAGAATATATAAATGTATTATATATGATACGTAATAGGTTGAGAAAATGATACATCGTATTAGCACGTTTAATTACCCTATAGCAATCGTATAGGGTACCTTATAAAGGCGTGACATGGTACGCTATAGGGGTGGGTGTTCGGGTTCGGGTATTCGGGTTTTACCCGAACCCGATCGGGTTCGGGTAGTTCGGGTCAGGTAGTTCGGGTTATTTGTCGGGTATCGGGTTACCCGATACCCGATAGTTGTTAAGCGGGTCGGGTATCGGGTTATAATTTTACTACCCAATCGGGTTATTCGGGTACCCGATATTTTTTTAAAAAAAATTGTTAGTTTTGTACATACATTAAAAACATATATAATACATATTTAGATATCAATATATAACTTGAGTGATGTTAAAGTTTTAAATAATATTTCGACTTGTTTCTTATTTTAATGTATAATGAACAACTGATATTTTATATCAATACGTAAATCGTGACAAAAATTTAAAATATAATCTCAAAATTTATAAATAAACATATAAAAATATGTATATATTATATTTATTGAAAACAAAATATCCAAATATTGTAAGTTATATTAATTTATAACATGGATATTTTAATATTATTGAATTATAATATTTTTAGTCATATCCCAATTAAAAAATCGAGTACCCGACTACCCGACGTCGGGTATCCGAACCCGATATATACCCGACAAGCGGGTACCCGCCGTAAATCGGGTCGGGTTCGGGTATTGAAAATCATAACCCGAACCCGAACTACCCGATACCCGACTACCCGACCCGATGCCCACCCCTAGTACGCTATACACACATAGAAATGTACGGTCTTTACACATAAACTCGTATAAACAGTATTTTTTTTTTTTCAAAAACGGGTACTATGTACAGATGACACATATTTTTATATGCCTTAGCCTTGAGCACTAAATCGGCCGAAACGTCACAAATTTGATTTCAATATCTCACGTCACCTTCGATACATAGAAAAGTGTAAGATATCATGCAATATAATATGCATATCAAAACATTAGTTATTTTATTTCAAAAAAAAATTATTAGTTATTCTTAAACCGTCTCCCTGTCGTATGATTTATCTCCATTTATTCGGACAAACACGTCCGATTAAATTAGATAAATCATAACTATAGCACAAACGTAAATAAATAAAACCAAGTGAATTAAATAGGTAAAAGGAATATCGATACAAAATGCAATAAAATTCATCAGAAGAAATAAGTAGAGATGAAGCTAGTGAATGCAGTGACGTCCATCCAATTAGGGAAAAGGCTTTTCAATCTCTTCGTTGAATCAGACAAACGCAGCTCTACTGTTGCAGTTTCAACCCTTAAAGCTTCAGAGCTGTTTGCCTAATGACACACAGATCAAATCAAACACATAAGAAGAAAATAACAAAAATATTGTAAGAAAAAAATATATGTCCATGACGCACTCTCTTTGCTACTTTTTATTACCTCAAGCCAGAATTTCCAGTTGTTATCAGCACTTGATCCACTAAGCCGACATATGTACGACCTTTGTCCGCTGCCTACTGATTTCAAAGTAGAAATTTCAACCAATGAAGAGAGCAAACATAGTATTTATTAGGGATTAATTATTTTTTCAATCATGTAATCAAGGGGTAGTAGCATTATAGAGAAAGAAATTGAGAGGGGGTCCTTATACATATAATACTTTTCAAAATTAAGCAATTTTACGAGCATGATACGCCGAAAATCATAGTTTTCGTCTCAAAATTACTTAAATTTGGAAGTTGTTGTCCGTATAATGTCATCCCCGAGTTCCTCAGAACCCTAGAGATTATATATCGTTCTAGAATTTTGGGGCAAAATCTAAGGTTCCGGCATATAATATCCCTAAATTGCTCACTTCTGAAAATTACTTGTCCTTATAATGACACTCCACTCCTTTATAACATGAATGAAAAAAATAATTAAGCCATTTATTTATTTACCTGGAAGAACATTGTCTGCAAAGGACCAATTTGATAGAGGGCCCGTGATGTTCAGCACTACAACCCACACCTCTTCCAGCGAACTATTTGTGAAAGATAACTCGTTTTGCGAGAAGATTTTTGCGAAAATGATCGGAGAACTGAAATTAATAATTAATTACCCCAAGGAAAATTCCAAGTAGACCCTTCGTCGCCCCTCGTTAGAAGGTACGCGTCGATTCTCGTATAAGCGTGGATAATGCGTATATCTCCGCGATATTTCATCGGCCGAAGTCGGAAACTTTAAGCTCCTTGAGAATAACGAAGATATCGGAAAAATCCCCTGTATGGTAGTAAAATGTTGTCTTTCTTCTGTAATAACAGTGGAAGTAAGAAAGGTACACGTCGAAGATTACCTTCCATGTCTCGAGCCGAGACGCACTTATCTTATCGAAGCTTAGATTCCTCAAATCTATGTTCAGTTCCTTCGCAACCTCGGGCGCGTGTTCGAACACGAACATGAGCGAGTTGGAGTCAACCACCGCAAAGTCGTAGCTAACCTCGAACGTCGGGCTGTTAGAATCTGTCGAACGATTGCGGAAGGTAAAAAAAGGTTGATTTTCTCATTACACGGAGTTCGTAGGTTTCATTACGATTACCTCTGATCTCGACGGTGTGTTGGAGAATGACCCTTTTGGGCGCGTCTTTGCTGTAAGGAAAGAACTGGGAAGAAACCGCCAATGCAATAACGGTGGCGTGCAGCAAAATCCCGATGACCGAAATTCTCGATAGCCAATTTCCAACGACGGGTAAAAGGGGACCCACGCACCAACCTGTTACTACTCCAATAACCACCGCAACTATTACGTCGGGAATAAAATATCCTGCAATGCACTGATGCTATTACCACCCTACAAAAATAAAACTATATATAATATATATATATATATATATATATATATATATATATATATATGCTAAGAGTTAATTATTTTTTTAGCCATGTAATTTAGAGGGGGTTGCATTACCTATCCTATCTATTCTATAATATAACAAATGTAGGGTGGCCATAATCAGCCACATTTGGTCCGTCATTGACTTGCAATTTGGTCCCTCTATTTTTTTATTAATTACTTAAATAATTTTCATCACTTTTACATTTTTATTATTATACTTACATCCCTAAACATTATTTTTTCTTTTATATAGTTAAAATAATATTCATCAATTAGACATTAAAATAATAAATCTAAAAATTAAGAGTAACGAAAATATAGTTAGATTCTAGGCACACGCATAAAGTGTGCGAAAAAGTACTATTGGGGATAACAAATAGAGGGGATACGGACAATAACTTTCAAAATTAAGTAATTTATGGACATTATGTGCCTAAAACCCAGATTCTGCCTTGAATTCTTGGGTTCCAGCGAATTTAGGATGTGGCATTACGGACAATAACTTAAAATTAAGCAATTTTGGGAAAAAATCTAGTATTATGACATAAATGTCCTGAAATTGCTTAATTTTGGAAGTTAATGTCTAATGTCATACCCTAAGTTCTCTGTCCGTGCAATGCCCACCCTCCTAAATTACCGGAGGAAATTTTTTTTAATCCATATATTAATAAAAATACTTACCAAATGGAGGTGGAAGAGAGCCTGTCATTCCCAATTTCTCGATCAAGAACGTTACAAGAAACCCACCGAAATATACGGAATACATCACGCAAGGTACTAAAGGTACCACGTAGCTTGCCGTCGACCTAAAAGTCGTACATACAAAGGTTCTTTGCGTCCAACAGTTATGTCATAATAATAACAAGAAACGATGGTTCTAGCAGAGTGAGAAAGAGATCGAATGGATTACCTTAGAGATTGGAAATTGAAGAACTTCACAGACAGACGAAATAAGATCCACGCGGGCAGCATGAAAGCAGATATTATGAACGTCACGAAGCCTCCTCCCAATCCAGACACTAGGTATACCTACTTTCGGAAGATCTATCAATTACATTATGTTTTTCAGACAACTACTTGCGGAGGAAATAAAAGCGTAGTAAATTCTGACCATAGTGAAAATAGCATAGAAACCGAATGCTCCCCAAAATCTGGCTTCATGAATCAATCCCTGCAAAATTGAGACAACTTTTTATCTTTCTCGCATTCGAACGCATTTTTCCGCAAACATTAACACTCCATTCCGTTAAAAAATAATAATAGGAAAATGACGCCAGTCAAACTCGGCGAGCAGACCTCTTCTGACATTGCAAGCACCGATGAATCTTGAGAGAGAGGAAATTGTCTGAAAATAATTCTAGGAAGCAACAAGCCGATAAGCGATGAGGGCACAAACATCATGAAAGCCAACTTAGGATTGGCAAACCTGAAAAAAAGAACAAATAACCGAATGGGAGTCAAACTATCCATGTTAGTGACATAATTACACAAAATATAATGCATTTTAAAAGGTAAAATATGTTATTACTACCAATGCATTGAATGTCCAGAGAAAAGCAATCTCAATATGGCAAAAATTACAGGAACAACAACCGCCAGTACAATGCCAGCAGCATGGTACAATAGTCCTGCAAGAGAGCAATCAGCTTCATTATGTAAGAACTTAACTCAACCACAAGAAATAACTCATTGATATACGTTAATTCGACGCATATTTAATACCTTTTGTGAAGTCCAAGTAAGCACGTAGTGTACAAGATAACCCCCCGTTAGCCAAACGCAGTATAAGTGGCATGAGGAGGAACACAGCGAATGGAACACTGTGAAGAAACTCAGCCTTCCTTTTAGTGTAGAAGACCTGAAAAGAGTCGACATTTATTACCATTAGGAGCTCGAAACTGTTGTCAACTAGTGGTAAGTGCAATACCATGAATCGTGAGTAATAATCGAAGAAAATAGCCCCTTCATTATCCGAATCGCCAATTTTTTCTCTAAGCAACTTCCTCTGCTGTGCATTTCTCAGCTCGGGCGACTCAGTGAAAGCTTTCATGGCAGCGAAGAGGTTTTCGCCGCGTGCTTGCATACTCCCGGGGCTGATCCATAGGGAAGCCAGTTTGGCAGTTTAGGACAAAGAACAAAGACTAATCTGTTGTTGTCTGAAGAACACTATCCATTAAACTGTACCGAAAACAGCACTTGTTCCGTACAATAGTCTATCCACTGTATCAGATTCAGTGTGGTAATAATATCCCCCGAGCAAGAAGATAATGTCCAATCCAGGTATGTCCCCGTAATCTTTGGCGAACATTCTATAGTCTGTGTCCCCGGGAATTGCACCGAAAAAATCCTACAAGGAAGATTAAGAAAGGCCAACATTCCATTACATCAATGTAACAAATACTTTCTGCTACAAATCCTCATTACACAAGTCAAAGGTAGAGAATTTGTACTTGAGCTGCACTGTTTGCCATGGGATATACAGCTGATTTAGCATATATCGATGAAGGCCAAGATCCAGGTCCAGATTGACAAACCAAGTCTGCCGATTGGCATGTGTAATGTAATAAAAAAGAAAGAAATATTGTACTTTCACGACAAAGTTGCATGTAATAAGCAGTCCAAAAGAACTAACCTATTCCACCTGTCCCAGATGCTTCGACGTCAATAAAGGCTCCTATTGTGTCTCGCCACTTGTTCGTTGTCATGAAGCCATGTGAGCCCTGAGATATAAGCAAATTCTCAGACACAATTCAGTTCTTACAGATGTCTTGGCTGCAGATAAGCATACCACAAAGCCCACGTAAGAACAAAGAAGGGCGAATGGACAACGTATAAACTCTCACCAGCATAAATAGTTCTTCGGCTCCATTAAATAGGAACATTAATGGACGACGAGGAACCCAGCCAGAATCTACCGTAAGCCTTGCTAGCTCAAGCAACGATGCTGAGAATGAAGAAATGGAGAAAGAATTAAATATTAAATTACATTCATAAATTTGAAACCATAAAAAGTCTCTGAAAAATAAATAGATAAAACTCACCAACGCATGAACCGCAATCACCGGCCCCGGGCGAGCCAGGCGGGGAATCGAAATGACCGTTCAATAAAACTGAAGGATCACTGTCTTCAGAATCTTTGGAAGAAATCCTTCACATAGATTTCACTTTACAGCAACATGCCCTTATGCAAGAAGATAAATAACTAATGCAATGTAATATGAAGATAGACAGGCAACCTTTACCTCATAAGTATATTCGTATGATTCCTATAAGTTAGAGATAAGCTCTGGCCTAAAAAAACCATATTGAACGAGCCGTTTACAGTTGTTTCTTCCATCTCTATCCTGCAAACATGTGTTTATGAAGCAGTGAGTATATCAATATTACAACCAAGTTAAAACAAATGTGTAATAATCAAGCAACCTATAATCAGTCCCAGCTCGTTCTTTAATCATTTCTAACTGTGTTTTAATATATTCGGCAGCCCTTCTTAGACCTGGACTCCCCTCCTATATGACATTAAATAAAAGATGATTTGTCAGAATGCTGACCGAACTATTTACTCACGGTAAAGAGCAAAGCAAAAAGTGCAAGCAAACATAGTAAGAGACGAGATAGAAAATAAATCACATCTCAAGTCTGAAAGAACACACACGCACACACACACAGAGAGCCATACAAATTGACAACAAGAATCCACATTTGATAAATTGACATTCTCATGATATACAATTGTGAGCATGTGGTTATTACAGACCTGAATTGTCATAATCTCATCACTTCAACTCATTAAAGGCACACCAAATTCTCTCTACAAGGTGAGATTCAATACTCTTATGGCACATTTGTAAGATATCGCATATCAAGTCATCAAGTTCAACAGTAGAATCAGAATTCAAACAGAATCAAAGCATTAAATACGAAGGAACTTAGCCAGCGAAGTTCTTCCAATAGAAACACAGACAGACAACAGACGGCGTCGTTTCACTGACCTGACGGCCGCCGATTTCCTCGGACAAAACTCGCACGTGCTCGATAGCTCTTGCCTCGGAGAATCGATGGAGAGGAGCGTCGAATCCGAGGGGTTCGATGAGTTTCATGTGTATGACGGAATAAACAAGGCAAGAAATCGCACCGTAGATAACTGTAAGAACGAGCAGCACTTTGATTCCGGCGACGTCGCCGGCGCCGAGACGGAAGATAGCCATTTGGTCAACGGAGGGAGATTGCCGACTGTCGTTGGTAAGAAGTAGCCGAAGAAATAGGAATTTCGATTTTATTAGTATATATTGCCATATGTGTCCGAACTAGGAATTTTCAGATTAAACAATTAGTTCACAGACCCGCTCTGTGGGACCCGCATTCAACGTAATAATAATGTATTTTTTGTTTAATTTCATTTATCAGTTCATCAACCATACGTGAATGATAATAAATGCATATTTCTTCATAATTTCTTCATATACGTAAAAATTCAAAGGCAATGACATTAAATAACACATACTATAAATAAGATCGATGTTAGTCTTCAATTGGAAAAGAGAAATAAAGATGCATTAAGAGAAACATCTACTCCAAATCGAATATACTTTACTTCGACGCATATAAAATAAAATTGAGGACACAACATATTAAAGGGATTTCTTGGATGATATTAGATTTAGTTGAGTTTAAATGATAGAGGGTATAGATTTTTGGGGTGCTTGGATTTAAATAATGATATCGGATGGATTTGGTTTATGATTTTAAGTTTAATTAAAATCAAGTTTTATCCATGTTTGAATTTAATATTGTATAAATAAATGTTAATTTTGTCATAAATGCTCGGGATTAGCCATGTAGGGGGAGATAGTATTAGCTAATACCTTATTGGGGTATTAAGAGGGTAACTGAAACTCACCTCTAAATAAACCTTCCTACCAAACTCAAACCCATCTAATCCTCCCTCACACCCGAAACCATACACTTTTATACTAAGAACACTAATTTTTTATCCATACAATGTACGGTATTAGCTATATGTAATTATTATATGTTAATAAAATATTAAATTTTGAAAAATGAGTAGTTGTTATTGAATTAAAATGTCATAGTTAGTGAGTAGTTTTTTCTTTATATTATTTAAATTTATAATAATTAGTTATTATTGAATAGAGCAATGTTATGGTGCTCACCTTGCGTGAGCACCTTCGTGAGCACCAACCACATCAACGCGCCAAATCAGCATACAATGGGATTTTTTATTGATCTATAACCTACACATGGGATTAGTGAACTCGTCATGGGTTGATTTGCCATGTTGACGTGGCACAAAAAATGCCACACAACAGGTGCTCACGGATGGTGCTCACGCAAGGTGACCACCGTAATATTTCTGTTATTGAATATATGTCAATATGCCAACTACATTTATATAACATATAAAAATTGTTGGAGAAAAACTTTCAAATTGGTCGCCATTGTTATTACAAGTTTACCCTTACTTTCTAATTACGATTTTAGCCTTAATATTAAATTTGGTACAATTTTATCATTAAATTAAAATTTTATCAGTTAAAATAACTAATTAATAATATAAAATGTTCAAAATACAAAATAAAATTGATTGCACTCACATTGGCGTGCTTATGCATAATACTAGCGTGAGACGTAACTGGACTGAATTTGAAGTCGAAAGGTTGTCTAAACTACCCCTAGGGCCTAGGCTTTCCCAATGGGGCGGTAAACCATTGTCATTGGGACGAAAATTCTTTTTTTTTCTTAATCCAATATTCTCAGCCTCCTTCACTGTGGGATCTAATACAACCTTATTAATGTCTAAGCCCTCTCATGTCAACATATTTTTATGTAGCTCTCCAAGATAAACGATGGCGACTATATTCATGACGAATGAATTTATTGACAATTAGTTCCATGTATGATCAAGGAAAAGAAAACATGGGCTTCGAAGGAATACGTCTCGGGCCAAACTTGGGGAGAAAATGGCATTGGGAAATGAAGCTTGTATAATATAATATATGGGTATCCTCGCCTGATAATTATCACACAAGTACCATGTATTTATTAACTCTATGTAAAGACTGATTTTGATTGCTAAATTGAGATTAGAAAGATAACCGATGACCTGTCACGAGTTTCTTGACATGACGTGGCATCTTTCACCACTAACCTGCGCCACCTAATGAATAGTCATGATCAAGAAAGGCTACCAATCATTCATGATATGGAATTTACACAGTAATATTACTTTTATTACTGATTAATAGGAACTAAAAGACATGAATGTCATTCAAGTAAAAAACAATCAATGAAGGCAAAGACTGATTCTTTCCTTATTTTTTTGTTGTCTTAGAGACCTTGCGTGGGACTTGAGTTCTAACAAAGCATCCAACTTCCACTGAGATTTCATTACATTAGTCAGATAAATCAAGACTAGAGATGCATCAACTTTTATCTTTTAAAACCAACAAGTTAACTTCACAGAATTAGACCCTATTTTTTATACAAAAAGAAGTTGTTCATGGAATAAACAACACTTGAATCTGAAGCCTCACTGCAGAAAATCTGTCACACCCACATGACCTATGACCCTTTCTTATCTTTCAAGCAAATACTCCCACCATCTTATTACTGACCCCATATCTCTTACCTTCAGTTTTTCTTATAACTCCCCAAAACAGATAACAAGTGACTTCTAGGAAAGGAAAACATTCCATTCTCCTAATTATTTCTTTTATTTAATAAAAATATTTTATGGGATCCATTCAGAATTCAAAAGGAACAGGAACTTCAGCACTGTTGGAGACATCATGTGGGTATTTACTACAAGAACTACAGGCAAGTTAGGTTCTTATCTGACATAATATCACAGTCACTTTCACTTACCTGGCTTTTTTGATTGATTCGAGCAGATGATATGGGATGAAGTAGGAATGGACCAATCTGAGAGGGAGAAGGTTCTCCTTGAGCTCGAAGAAGAATGCCTTGAAGTTTATCGAAGGAAAGTTGACAACGCTAACATCTCAAGAACTAGATTGCATCAGCAGCTTGCTGAAGCTGAAGCTGAATTTACTCACATGCTTCTGTCGCTCGGCGAAAGATCTTTGCCCGGCCGGGTATTGTATCTGTATATATATGTATATATAGAGTATAGACAAGGCACGAATATAAAAAATTAACATTTTCAACACGAAGCAACATAATAAGCAGTAGAACTAGCATCAAAGAGAAGGCAATGCAAAATTCGGTCACTTTTATGTATCTGAAAGATTCATACATCTCTCTGATGAACGTACTGTTCGTTCATTACAGCCTGAGAAAATGGCAGGAACACTCAAGGAGCAGCTAGAATCTATCACGCCAGCGCTAAAAGAGATGCAACTAAGAAAAGAAGAAAGGGTGAAGCAATTCCGAGGAGTACATGGGCAAATTTATAGAATCTCTGCAGAAATAGCAGGTCGAACAGAGTACACAGATTCATTGTCGAGCGGTGTAGTCAACGTTAATGATCTGTCACTAAAGAAACTTGAAGAGTACCAGAATGAGCTTCAGAGGCTTCAGAATGAGAAGGTACAGAATACCTCAGTTATCTAATATCGAAAATGTTAAGTTAATTGATTCGAATTTCGATATGTTATGATGTTTTCTTTAACCATATCAAAGAGAGAGAGACTACAGAGGGTGGAAAACTATATTAGCACGATCAGAAGCTTGTCAGCTACCTTAGGAATGGATCCCTCACTTATAATAACCAAAGTGCATCCAAGCTTGAACGAATTGTCGGGATTGTCCAAAAATATCAGTGATGATATACTTGAAAAGCTCCATGCCACGGTTACATCCCTTTGAACAGGAAAAGCAAACAAGACTTGATAAGGTAAGTAATGGTACTATTATTCTTAAATGAACTATATACTATAAAAGTAGGATAGGGACCCTATTGTGATGACACGTGGCAACAAAATTACCCCTGCAGGAAAATGTGAGAATCCTTTTTTTTTTCGTTGAATGTATATGACAGATTAATATGTCTATATTCTTCGTATGTGCATGGCAGTCATACAGACTGTATGCACACGCTTTCCTTATTTTATCGGGTTCAGCATCACAAATGTGAAGGGTTGTCCATGTGCATTGAGTTAAATAATTTATTTAAAGAACATAAAGTAATACGAGGTAAAATATTGTCCGTTCGTCTTTACACTCTTAACTTTCCTTTTCGCATCGTTCAATGGGTCTATGGCTATGGCTTTTCGCATCTAAAGATTCGTATCCAGCAAAATCGATCGATTTAAATCGCTATGACTAGAAAGGCGAAGCCCAAGAAGCACACGGCCAAGGAGCTCGGGATGAAGCTCGACGCGGCGACCACCAACCGCGGCATAGGCAAGGCCGGCGCCGATCGCACCGGCCAGGAGAAAGGCGGGCACGCCAAGCTTGAGTGCCCACACTACAAGATTACGGCGCTGGACATAAAGGCGATGCAGATCCACCACGAAGCTCGGCACCCAAAGGTTCCTTTCGACGAGGCCAAGCTGAGCAACCTCCACAACGTCTTCGCGCCTGATTCGTCCAAGCCCAAGCCCGGCGTTCGAGGCAACCTTAAGAAGTAATCTCCTTTCTTGTGCTGAAAAGTCCTGCCTTTTTAACCGATCTGTATTGTTTCTTTCAGTCGCAGTTATATGAAATGAGCGTACGTTATCTGTTTGTTGAATTGCTTGAGTGGGACTATGTTACTTCTTGATGCTCTTGCTCATTCTATTATACCAATGGTGCTAATTGTTGTGGTAACGTCTGGCCTCATTGATCATCTTCAGACCAGGGAAAACGTCGTCGTTCCGATCTATGCGACTGTGGGCGATCTAAAGCTTGCGATTCAGACTGCGATGAGGGACACCTACTGCTAGACGAGGGTCGACGACGGCGAGGTTCTGTTCGGTAATGTCGAGTCGGGGTCGAGGTGACGTTCAGGGCCGTCGGGATATTCGACGGCAGCGTCGGCGTCGGTGGCGGATTGAGGTACGAAGGGGGCTGGGATTCTTGGTTACGGATTTCGATCCCATACCTCTTTTTTGTCGTTTGTTGTCCGGTCAAATTGCAACCAATGATCAAATTCTTACGAATCGATGCTGTACAAAGATTGGAAAATCATGGTTGACGAATGAGTTAGTTTACGCAAGCAATTACAGGTATACGTTCTCGAAAATTTCTCGAAAAGCTTCATCATTTCGTAGCACAGAATCGAAGATTAACGATGTTTTATCACAGCACGCGCTGAATTGGCCTCTGCATAGAAAACAATTCTGTTCAAGCAAAAGACGACTAAGAAGATGAAGAAGGATTACCATCTCCACCCCTTGACGAAGGAGCGTTCTTCGCCACGCCTCCTTCAATGGAATTCTCGCAGGTATATACACCATTAAACATTCTTGAGATTAGGGGAAACAAAACTGACTGAAACTCTGCTTTTCTCCACAAGTTCTTCGATGGCATGGGTGATGATATAAGCGAGTTCGAAAATAACATTGAAGGCGAAAGGGCCCAAGCTCGCTCAATGAATGCCTAGAAGTGACTGAGTTGGTGGGCTTGGAATGGGTCGATGACGGCGAGGTTCTGTTCGTTCGGTAACCTCGAGTCAGGGGTCGAGGTGACGTTCAGGGCCGTCGGGATCTTCGACCGGCGTCGGCGGCGGATTGAGGTATGAAGGGGGCTGGTATTCTTTGTTATGAATTTCGATCTCATACCTCTTTTTTGTCGTTAATTTGCAACCCATGATCAAATTCTTACGAATTCGATGCTGTACAGAGATTGGAAAACCATGGTTGGCGAATAGGTTAGTTCTATGCAAGCAATTATTGGTATACTTCTCAAAAATTTCTCTAAAAGCTTCATCATTTTCGTAGCGTAGAATCGAAGATTAACGATGGTTTATCACAGCAGGTGCTGAATTGGCCTCTGCACAGAAAACAACTTTTGTTCAAGCAAAAGACGACTAACAAGATGAAGGAGGATTACCATCTCCACCCCTCGACGAAGGAGCATTCTTCGCCACGCCTTCTTCAATGTAATTCTCGCAGGTATATACATCATTAAACATTCTTGAGATTAGGGGAAAAAAACTGACTGAAACTCTGCTTTTCTCCAATCAAGTTCTTCGATGGCATGGATGATGACATAAGCGAGTTCGAAAAGAACATCAAAGGCGAAAGGGTCCAAGTCAAGAGAAAGCAGACATTCGTACTAGGAAAAATGAGAGCCCAGATAGTTCGTTCGCCCGTGCGATAGTTGCCAACATCAACCAATAGTTGCCCTGCGATAATTTTTTTTGTTGTCCATGGTGTAGGAATGATAAGATGGCAGCCCCCCAGGCATAAATGCTGGACGTTGTCTGTGGATTCTTTACAAGGGAGACAATAGCCGGGTAAATTTTATCGCCGCTTCTGTGCGACATGATAAAGTTCCGAATAATGAAAACCAACAGGGCAATCCTCCTTTGCTGGGTATCCAAATTCTTATTCTTGACTTTGGCTTTTAAACTACCCACTGTTATCCCCTTACTTGGAGGCTCCTCCCAAAAAACTTCCCGATAGCTACTGGCCTTGTCCAGCACGAGTGCTAGGGCAATTTCTCCGGTGATGGGCAAATGAAGCAGGTATAACACATCCTCCAGTGTTATACCCATTTTGAATATTTCACCTGTGTCTTTGTTTTTAAACTCAAAGGTATTTGTGGTAACCTTAAACTTGCTCAGCATCACTTCAACAAATTTTGTTGGCAAACGTGCAGCTGGAAATTTGAGGACTTCAAAAAGTCCACCGATTGCCATAATGTCAGTCCAAACTGCATCGTCGTTTTCTCTAAGGTAGTTGCCAAGTTTACTTAAGTCCTCCAACCTACCTTTAAAAATCATGGGCATGATGCTGCTGCAATACAAATTCAATCAGAAAATAAACAAAATATCAGAATTCAACATTGCAATTGGAATTGTTTGAAATAGGGACCATAAATAGTGAAGATTTGAATATAACCGGTTATCATTTAGTCATCTACTATTATTCAATTCTCATTAGTTCGAGTTAGACATAACTCGAAGTCATTACTCTAATCATACAGCAAACCAAAAGATTCAATAAATTACTTGTAATTGTATAAAAAAGCACAAATTCGTTGAATTAACCAAGAAAGCAGAAAAACGAGAATTAGGGACCTAGGATGAAGGTTATGGGTGAAGCAGAAAAACGAGTACATATGCTGGGAAATTTCTTTTTCATTTTCACCATTTACCAAAACCCCTTCACCTCCTCCTTCCATATCACATATATTCATTTACTCCCACCGAAAACAGTAACAAAAGCACGACAATTAACAGGAACGAATTTGCCCAAAACTATAGTCATCCTCAAAATCCTTAAAACAGTAGACCATGGAGAAGGGGATAAAAAATTTGCATCAAAAAACCCTAAACCCCAAAAATTTGAAATCAAAATCACAAATTAAGCCCTAATTGCAGAAGCGGGATAATATAAGCGGGATAATTAAGCAGAATTCTCTTAGGGCTTAATTTGTGATTTTGATTCAAATTTTTGGGGTTTAGGGTTTTTTGATGCAAATTTTTTATCCCTTCTCCATGGTCTACTGGTTTAAGGAATTTTGAGGATGACTATAGTTTTGGGCAAATTCGTTCCTGTTAATTGTCGTGCTTTTGTTACTGTTTTTGGTGGGAGTAAATGAATATATGTGATATGGAATGAGGAGGTGAAGGGGTTTTGGTAAATGGTGAAAATGAAAAAGAAATTTCCCAGCATATGTACTCGTTTTTCTGCTTCACCCATAACCTTCACCCTAGGTCCCTAGTTCTCGTTTTTCTTCTTTCTTGGTTAATTCAACGAATTTGTACTGTTTTATACAATTACAAGTAATTTATTGAATCTTTTGGTTTGTTGTATGATTAGAGTAATGACTTCGAGTTATGTCTAACTCGAACTAATGAGAATTGAATAATAGTAGATGGCTAAATGATAACCGGTTATATTCAAATCTTCACTATTTATGGTCCCTATTTCAAACAATTCCAATTGCAATGTTGAATCTTGATTTTCTGGTGGTTTCTGAATTCTGATATTTTGTTTATTTTCTGATTGAATTTGTATTGCAGCAGCATCATGCCCATGATTTTTAAAGGTAGGTTGGAGGACTTAAGTAAACTTGGCAACTACCTTAGAGAAAACGACGATGCATTTTGGACTGACATTATGGCAATCGGTGGACTTTTTGAAGTCCTCAAATTTCCAGCTGCACGTTTGCCAACAAAATTTGTCGAAGTGATGCTGAGCAAGTTTAAGGTTACCACAAATACTTTTGAGTTTAAAAACAAAGACACGGGTGAAATATTCAAAATGGGTATAACACTGGAGGATGTGTTATACCTGCTTCATTTGCCCATCACCGGAGAAATTGCCCTAGCACTCGAGCTGGACAAGGCCAGTAGCTATCGGAAAGTTTTTGGGGAGGAGCCTCCAAGTAAGGGGATAACAATGGGTAGTTTAAAAGCCAAAGTCAATAATAAGAATTTGGATACCCAGCAAAGGAGGATTGCCCTGTTGGTTTTCATTATTCGGAACTTTATCATGTCGCACAGAAGCGGCGACAAAATTTACCCGGCTATTGTCTCCCTTGTAAAGAATCCCCAGACAACGTCCAGCATTTATGCCTGGGGGGCTGCCATCTTATCATTCCTACACCATGGACAACAAAAAAAATTATCACAAGGCAACTATTGGTTGATGTTGGTAAGTAGTCTCAAAGAATTAGTAACTGTCACGCTGAAGAAGAGGCGAGACAGACTCCTCAAGCATTACAAGGTAACAACAGATTTTGTCAATGCAGTTAAAAAATCGATGCTTAGTAGTCGGATAACATAAGCTTTCACCACAACGCAGGCAGAAATCGATGCTCTGTATGAGAGGTTAACTTCCGGGAAGCTTACAGTGCAATGCTGTTACTTTGAATTCCCTGATACTGTGTAAAGCTCATGACTTTCTATCTATATATTTACTTTTGTTTGTTGGGACGAATAATTGGATCGTGAACTGTGCACTCTATTCACAGTCCAAAACAGAAGATCCCCCAATTCAATTTCGATTTTCAGGTGTACTTGGTGGTGAAGCAGAAAGGATTGCTACGGAGGTGGATTTCATTTCATGCATATTAATTTTATTACTCCTTTTTTTCCCTAGGAATTTGATAATGGATTTCTTTTGTACTATGTCTCCCCATAGGGCAAGTAGTGTTTACTACATCTCCGCAAGAACATTACTTCGACCTTATCAGTTGAGCTCAGAACCTATCGGTCAGACTTTCCTCGACGCCACTGTATTTTTGTCCGACAAGGTATTTCCCCATTATTAATTAATTTTCTGTTTGCTGTTTTTGTGTGCTACAGTTGAACCGATTGAGTGGGTTTTTTGTTCGTTAACTTCTGAATCGTCGAGTTATTTGGTGCTATTGTGAAAAGGAAAAGAAAAACTCTGAGCAGCGAAGAAAGCGATGAAGACTATAAGTGGGACGAAGAAGAAAATGGAGAGGAAGAGGAAGATGAAGAAGAAGATAATAACAGCTTAAGCACAAGCGATGAAGACATCGATGAGCATCCTACCAAGAATAGTAACTTTAGAGGGCGTAATACCCGGCGAGCGACTAGGCTGAGATCGATTAAGGTAAAAAGGCAAATGAGCCTTAGGCGTAGTAAGAGATCGACGAGGAACTGCGTGAATTACGAAGTCTATGAAATGTCTGAATCGAAGAATGAACTGGTGAAGCATAAACCTGAAAATTCGAGGGCTGATGATGATGGAGATCCATATTTGTTTGCTGCTGTGCATTGTATGCAATAGAAGCATGTTATGTTTGCAACTTAATGTTGGTAGATTTCTCAAGTATAGTTACCTTCTTCACTGCAGTATCTTAGTTTTTTGTTTTCGAATGTTGTGCAATATAACAAGTTAAGCTGAATGCAAACACAAATAAAGCATAATTTTTTGGTAAGTTCCAACAGTTGTCGTAATGGGAAGAAAAGCTTAACCGGTGGGTTTTGTAATAATCATTGCGTTATTTATTTACACTTTCGTGGTTAAAGATTGCGTCTTTTCTGTTAGTAGCATTGATTTAATGAACTGTCTGTTGCATTTCATACGTAGTTGATTTGGTTGAAGTTATGGCGATAATAGCGCAGTTATTATTGCTGTTTCTGCATGAAGTTTTTAATGGGTTTTCTATGTCGTTCTTTTCTTCTTATTTATTTATCAGATATTTGTTTCTCAAGTACAGATGAAGTCAAGAAATGGTGCTTTAGTCGTTATTTCTTTGATTGTACGGACAGGGCTTGAAATTGTATTTTATTCCGAGAATTGCATCTTCTCACACTAATCATCGTTATAATTTCGGTTAAGTTTTCTTTTTGCATCATTTTTTGGATATTTAATCGCTGAAGCTGAGCTGTATAGATGATCTTCTCTAAAGACGTTTCTTTTGTTCGTTCAAAGGATCAATTTCATGGAGAAAAGAAGAGGAGTTGGCAAACATCGGGTCTTAAAGGAAGTGCCTTGAAGTTAGTCAAAGGCGATCAAAGGGCGTTGGTTATTTTTCATCTTGATGACTATGATGACTTGTGAATATGATGCATTCGCCTTTTTGTCAAGTGTAAAATATTACTTGCATTATGATAGGAAGAATGCGCCGTTGTTTTTATTTATTTATATTTTTATGAACCTGGGCGATTTCGGGGTAATGCTGTTGTAGTTGTATTTTTCTGTCAAATTGCCTTCAGCTGCTCAAGCTTCTGGCAGCAGCAATCGCTTTTGTTTTGCGAGCTTTATTCGATTCGACTAATCTTTTGGTTGAATGAGAAATCCCATTTCCAAGATTCGTTTGGTTTGCATACGAATTAATAGGGCGCATATGGGGACTAAAGCAGAACATCGAGTTTACGAATAGCCGTGTCAAAGCTGTTCAGACCGACCTCTAAGGCTTGAAGGACTAGCAGAAAAATGGAAAGTTTTCACTAGAGGTAATAAAGTCCCATTTTTCATACAAGAGTCATTACTTTTTTGATCCCATAACCACTTTGATGGTTTTCTTAGAATTTTGGGACGTGGGACATAGAAAATTTGCGTTAAAAGATGGGTTTCTCAACGTTATGTTGCTTTGTGCCGTCATCAAGAAAGGTCTTTCAAGTGTTTGAATAAAGGTTTGTACGAGAATTGTGCGATTTAGTCAGTAAAAAATGATAGGCAAGTGCTCAGGGGTATGCCAAAAAGATATCAAAATACATATTGTATGAACAACGATTCGTCGGTGAACGTTTGCTTTAATCAAGAAACTACAATGTTAGAGTTCGACGGGAATGAAACTGATGGGTTTAGGCCGTTGTTCGTCTATTTTCTCTTTACCGCTTAATGTGTTGTAATTTAGTTTCTTAGTTAGCTTCTGAACATAAGTGTTTTTTCAGCTATTGTCTTATGCTGATAAGGTCAATGTTAAATCTTAACTGTTGGGAGATTGCTTTATATGTGGACACATATTTAGTGATTTCGGGTTCATATAGCCATTACAAATTACTATAGTCTTCCAAAATTGCAGTTGCACAAGTTAGCAGTCTTACATTTGTACGTAGCCTTCACTGAAGTAGTCTTACAAAGTTCGCAGTCGTACAATCTTACAAATTGCTGCAGTCATACGAAGTTAGCAGTCATACACTCTTACAAGTTGCTGCAGTCTTACGAAGTTCGCAGTCGTACACTCTTACAAATTACTGCAGTTTTCCAAAATTGCCAAAGTGCAATTAAGCAATCTTATAGTTCGCAATCTTACACTGAAGCAGTCCTACGAAATTTGCAGTCATACAAATTGTACAGCCTTCTACAATGCAGTCGCGCAAATAAGCAGTCTTACAGTTGTTTGCAGTCATACACTAAAGCAGTCTTACGAAGTTTCACAACAAGATCGAAACAAACTTCTGCATTTCCATAGAATTTTGATATCGGACTTTGAATTTAATTGAAATGTAATGTTGCAACTTATTATCATGGAGCCAGTTCGAAAATCACCATTTATGTTATTTAGCTTTTGAAAGTGATACGCATGATTTAGGAAAAGAGATTTAACATTTCTCTTATGAGCATCAAAGAAGACGACGCAGAAGATAACGGGTTCACCAACATAGTATACCACAGTGTTTTCAACACCATCGACTAACATATCGCATCGTAGTTTATTATGAATACGATTGTATTTGATGAAACCTGTTTCACTGTATTAAATAAGGAGTTGTATTATTTTCCCGCTTCAATTGGGAACGGAATGAGTGATATATATAATTGAACGAGATAATCCATCTTAACTGAATAATTATTCAATTTTCATGACAAAAAATAGCCCGTGCATCGCACGGGGCAAAAGCTAGTGATAATAAATGCATTTTTCTTCATAATTTCTTCATACACTTGTAAAAATTCCAAGGCAATGACATTAACTAACACATACTTTCATAAGATCGATGTCAGTCTTCTACTGGAAAAGAGAAATAAAGATGCATTAAGAGAAACATCTACTCCAAATCGAATATACTTCACTTCGACGCATATAAAATAAAATTGAGGACATTACGGATTAAAGAGATTGCTAGCTATGTCCCGTCTTAACAAATCTAGGCTCATAATACCTATCTATACTCTATGGAGAACGCTAATTTTTTATCAGTACAATACACGGTATTAACTATCTGTAATCATTATATGATAATAAAAAGATTAAATTTTAAAAATGAAAAGTTATATATTAAATTAAAACGTGATAGTAAGTAGTTTTAAAATTTCTTTTATAATATTTAAATTTATAATAATTAATTATTGTTAAACACAAGTTATTAATTATAAGCTGCCTACATTTCTATAATATATAAAAATTGTTGGATAAAAACTTTCAAATTGGTATGCTAGGTTATTACAATTACCCTTAATTGCTAACGATTTTATCCTTAATATTTACAAGTTTACCCGTAAATTAAAATTTAATTTATTAAATATAATTAATAATATAAAATGTTCAAAATATAAAATAAAAATTGATTTATCTGCGCTTACATTGGTGTGCTTATACATACTAGTGTGAGACATACTAGACTCAATTTAGTAAATGAAGTCGAAATATTGACTATAGGGGTGAAAAATGAGCCGAGCCGGTTCGTGAGCTCGACGGGCCGACTCAACAAATGCTCGGGTCGAGCTCGTAAAAAATGAGCTCGAGCTCATTTATGTTGGGCTCGAGCTGGAGCCCACACATAAGAGCTCCAAAGCTCTGAACTCTGAACTCAAGCTCCAGCTCTGAACTCAAAAGCTCGTCGAGCTCGAGCGCAGAAAATGAGCCACTGCCATTGGGACGACTCTTTTATTTTTTCTTAATCAAATATTCTCAGCCTCGTTCACCGTGGGATCTAATACAGCCTTATTACGATCTAAGCCCTCTCATGTCTACATATTTTTATGTAATTCTCCAAGTTAAATTATGATGGTGACTATATTCATCAGGAGTGAATTTATTGACAATTAGTTTCATCCTATGATCAAGGAAAATAAAACATGGCTTCGCAGGAATACGTTCTCGGGCCAAACTTGGGAAGAAAATGGCATTGGAAAAATGAAGCTTGTATATATGGGTATCCTCACCTTAGGTCTTGCTTGACGATTATCACACAAGTACCGTGTAATTATTAACTCTATGTAAAGACTGATTTTGATTGCTAAATTGAGATTAGAAAGATAACCGATGACCTGTCACGAGTTTCTTGACATGACGTGGCATCTTTCACCACTAACCTGCGCCACCTAATGAATAGTCATGATCAAGAAAGGCTACCAATCATTCATGATATGGAATTTACACAGTAATATTACTTTTATTACTGATTAATAGGAACTAAAAGACATGAATGTCATTCAAGTAAAAAACAACAATCAATGAAGGCAAAGACTGATTCTTTCCTTATTTTTTGTTGTCTTAGAGACCTTGCGTGGGACTTGAGTTCTAACAAAGCATCCAACTTCCACTGAGATTTCATTACATTAGTCAGATAAATCAAGACTAGAGATGCATCAACTTTTATCTTTTAAAACCAACAAGTTAACTTCACAGAATTAGACCCTATTTTTTATACAAAAAGAAGTTGTTCATGGAATAAACAACACTTGAATCTGAAGCCTCACTGCAGAAAATCTGTCACACCCACATGACCTATGACCCTTTCTTATCTTTCAAGCAAATACTCCCACCATCTTATTACTGACCCCATATCTCTTACCTTCAGTTTTTCTTATAACTCCCCAAAACAGATAACAAGTGACTTCTAGGAAAGGAAAACATTCCATTCTCCTAATTATTTCTTTTATTTAATAAAAATATTTTATGGGATCCATTCAGAATTCAAAAGGAACAGGAACTTCAGCACTGTTGGAGACATCATGTGGGTATTTACTACAAGAACTACAGGCAAGTTAGGTTCTTATCTGACATAATATCACAGTCACTTTCACTTACCTGGCTTTTTTGATTGATTCGAGCAGATGATATGGGATGAAGTAGGAATGGACCAATCTGAGAGGGAGAAGGTTCTCCTTGAGCTCGAAGAAGAATGCCTTGAAGTTTATCGAAGGAAAGTTGACAACGCTAACATCTCAAGAACTAGATTGCATCAGCAGCTTGCTGAAGCTGAAGCTGAATTTACTCACATGCTTCTGTCGCTCGGCGAAAGATCTTTGCCCGGCCGGGTATTGTATCTGTATATATATGTATATATAGAGTATAGACAAGGCACGAATATAAAAAATTAACATTTTCAACACGAAGCAACATATTAAGCAGTAGAACTAGCATCAAAGAGAAGGCAATGCAAGAAAAAATTCAGTCACTTTTATGCATCTGAATGATTCATACATCTCTCTGATGAACGTACTGTTCGTTCATTACAGCCTGAGAAAATGGCAGGAACACTCAAGGAGCAGCTAGAATCTATCACGCCAGCGCTAAAAGAGATGCAACTAAGAAAAGAAGAAAGGGTGAAGCAATTCCGAGGAGTACAAGGGCAAATTTATAGAATCTCTGCAGAAATAGCAGGTCGAACAGAGTATACAGATTCATCGTCTAGCGTTGTAGTCAACGTTAATGATCTGTCACTAAAGAAACTTGAAGAGTACCAGAATGAGCTTCAGAGGCTTCAGAATGAGAAGGTACAGAAACACCTCAGTTATCTAATATCGAAAATGTTAAGTTAATTGATTCGAATTTCGATATGTTATGCTGTTTTTCTTTAACCATATCAAAGAGAGAGAGACTACAGAGGGTGGAAAACTATATTAGCACGATCAGAAGCTTGTCAGCAACCTTAGGAATGGATCCCTCACTTATAATAACCAAAGTGCATCCAAGCTTGAACGAATTGTCGGGATTGTCCAAAAATATCAGTGATGATATACTTGAAAAGCTCCATGCCACGGTTACATCCCTTGAACAGGAAAAGCAAACAAGACTTGATAAGGTAAGTAATGGTACTATTATTCTTAAACGAATGATAAGGTAAACTGAAAATATAGCGAAACATAGCAAATCCATGTGAGAATATGGAAAATCTTAGCACTAAACTCGGTCTAGCTGATGTGATTAATGAAGCTTCAACAACTTGGGAAAGCATTGAATAATCTGTGGAATCTTATGGACACGCCATATGAAGACCGAGGAGAGTTTCACCGAATCACTAGTTTGTCATCAGTCACATCGGCTGAAGTAACAACACCTGGGAGTTTGACTCTTGACCTAGTACAGCAGGTTTGTGTGCATTAGTAAATATGTACTTCCAATCCTTTATATTATTAACACTCAATCTGATAAAACAAACTTGAAGGGTGAGAAAGAAGTCAAAAGACTGGATCAACTAAAAGCAAGCAAGATGAAGGAGTTTTTCCTCAAGAAGCAGCTCGAGCTCGAGGACATATGCAGAAGATCACACATGGAGATACCTTCAAGAGCAGAAATGGAGAATATAATCAGCCAAATAGACTCTGGTTAGATTTAAAAAGACAACGAACAGCAAAATCCCAGCATATGGTTAAAACCATATTTCGCTGATTTAGTAGTTTCAATTCAAACAGGGGAGATAGACCATTCAGATCTTCTAAAAAGTATGGACGAACAGATTTCAAGAGTTTCGGAAGAAGCATCAAGCCGCAAAGTGATTGTGGATAAGGTTGAAAAATGGATAATGGCAAGTGGTGAGGAGTGTTGGCTCGAAGAATATAACAGGGTCAGAATCTTCTTATCTTCACTACTTCAATGGCTATTCCATCAATATAATCTCTTACCATAAGATAAAACTAATATAGGATGAGAATCGTTACTCCGTCAGCAGAGGTGCACATAAGAACCTTAAACGAGCGGGGCGCGCTAGGATGATGGTCGGCAAGATACCAGGTTTTCCTTCAGTTAGCGATTATCAAGCAAAACATGAAGGACTTAAAAGCAATAAACTCACCCTCACAAACATATTATTTCTGATTTTCTTTTTTGGGAAGCTTTGGTGGATTTGCTGATATCCAAGACAAAGCAATGGGAAGATGAACGAAACAAAGTTTTCTTCTACGATGAGGTACTTGTTGTCAAATATGAACCCATAAACAAAACAACAACAAAGAAATTTAGAAGACTTATGATATGGCAAATGATGCCTAACAACAGAATTAAGCAACATGACGTTATAATAGAACACTTTTTTTTGCACATGATCCAACTCGGTTTATACTCTAAAAGTGTATCTAAGAAATTCGATCCAAAAGTTCACTCACCTATCATCGATATCTTTCTCCGGTCACAGGTTCCTTTATTGGAAATGTTGGAAGAATATAATATTCTGAGAAAGGAAAAGGAAGAGGAGAAACAAAGACAACGGGTAATTTCATCATAGACAATAATGTTATGCATAGGTTATGTATCAAATCATGTTCTTTCCTTACTTTCTCGAAAAACACCGAACTTCTTCCTCGAAGGATTTGAAAAAGGCGCAAAGCAAAGTGGCCTCCGAGCATGAGAGCCCATTCGGCACAAGGCCGAGCACAAGCAGCCGCCGACTTTCAGATAAAAGCTTAAACGGAGGATTTAGCACAGGCAATGCATCTCTTCACAGAAGATCTTCTTTTGGCCTAAATCAAGGAGGAAATAACACGTCATTAAAGAAAGAAAAAGGACTACGGAAACCCCCCCAAAATGGTTCACATCTCAAAGATGATACACTATCTGTTGTGTCTTCATTCTCTGGACCCTTTTCACCATAGATATTTATATGAAGAGTTCTCTACTAAGAGATGAAGAATTAGGGAATGCTAGATAAGACAAGCCATTTATGTTGACACAATCATTATGTATCCTAAACTCAAGAGAACAATAATGTGGTCCAACTCAGTCCACAATATGCAACAGTTTGTGATATATAAATTATGGTTTGCTGCACAAATAAATTAAAATTGAGTTTCTTTTGGTCAACTCAATCTTTTATTTCCCAAAAGACCTCACTAAAATGCTACAATCTTGAAGTTGTAATTCCACATCCACCAGAAGTTTACCAAGAGGCAAGAACACAAAGAACGCAATCTAAAACACCAAATTCCCGTCCAAACATACACATACTCAGCAAGATAAGGCGCTTTGAGTTGGAACAATGCCCGATTTTAAATGATATTGATAAAAAATCATTGTCATATTGGATACATATAGAAAGGCGATTGAATAATCCTAACGCTGAAAATCATGATCAGAAAACATGAGTACTCACCAGCATTCAGAATTCTCCACATAATCACTCGATTATCCACAAAATGGAGCAAACGATTGCTTGATTCCCTAACAACAAATTAGGACTAATGTCGCCGTGAAACACAGTATCAAAGACGAACCCCTACATACGCAACTACATTCTTCCCAATCCCAACACATATTTACCAACATTTTGATCCATATCCTATGCTCAGACTCTTCTCCAACCTTGAATTTCAATTTCACAGCCGAAGTTATTTTTGGGTCGAAATCGCAATTTCCCTGAACGGAATTCCGACTTCTTAAAGGGCAATTTGGTCATTTTCGACGAGATTAGGTCAAGCTAATTAAATTGGGCTAAAATTGTTATTACTGTTCGATTGTAAAATCAAAAACGCTAAAACAAGAAAGGAAAAAAAACGGCGAAAAAGTTCGGTTCAACGTCATAGTTCATCAAATTAACCGACCGCTCAACAATTTTTACCTTTCATTAGAAATTTCCCCAAATTGAACCTACTTATTGAACGAGAAACCCCATACTGATCGGCGAAGACGACGAACGATTGGAAGCTAACGAACAATGTAAGGATCAAATTGATGCAGCTGTTGGATACTTTTTCGATTTTGTGATGTTTAATCTCTCTCGTTTTTCTTCATATTTCGGAATTGCTTCATGGTAATTAGGAAGGCATCGATTAAACGACCGCCTACTCCTGATGGAGAAATCGACCGCGAGCCGACGCTTCAAGAAATCGTCAACTTAAAGGTGAGTTCTGTTTTTATTTTTTATATTTTTTAGTTGGTTCTTTGGGGTATTATTTGTTCCAATTGTGTGTTTTGTTTTGGATGTAGTTCATTGAGAGTGGAGAAAAGGAGAGGCTGAAGGAGTTTTTAAGAGAAAGGCTTGTCGAATGTGGGTGGAAAGATGAAATGAAAGCTCTTTGCAGGTGCCCTGTTTGTTTACAATCTGTTCCTTTCATTTCCCTTAATTGTTATGCTTATGAAAACCTTGTTCTAATTAATTATCTAGGATTTCAGTAAAATTAGTTGCATTTATTTGGTGATGTCAACTCCTTTTTTTCTCATGTAAGTGAGTCAAATACATACAATAAGATAAATGATCCGAGTCGATTATCTGGTATTCATATGAGATTGATGTTACTTCTTCAAGAAATAAATTGAAACCTTGCGTATGAGTGTGAGGGGTGTTCTCTCGGATGGAGCGATCATGATCTTTTATACATAAAATTACGTTTGTTTGGTGTGTGTAAGATCATTAACTTTTTCCGCTGAAAGTGTGATGGTTGACGACGAATCAGAAAATGGATTTTGAGGAATATGATTGGATACCTTGCTCCTTCCTTTTGTCTTAGTTCTTCTGTGATTTTTCTTTCTTTTGTAATCTCGCCTTTGTGTTTATGAGATTAATGTTCGTAATGCGTAAGTTTCTTTAAAATTCTATATGTGTTCTTTAACAAGGGAGTTTGCGAAAAAGAAGGGAAGAAATAACGTAACTATTGATGAACTTGTCAGCATTATGACCCCAAGAGGAAGAGGTAGGGTTCTTCTTACACTTATTATCTCTTCGTCTATGTACTGAATCTTGGATCTTCCTCACAAATGCACATCTTTTAAACTATGTTTCTCTACGATGGTTAACGAATTTGAATCGTACTACTCTTATCTTACTCATGATATAGCAGAGCTCAATGCAACTTCTGTATCTTCTTGCAGCTACGGTCCCCGACTCGGTAAAAGCCGAAATGTTGCAAAGAATTCGTAAGTTTATTGCATCGACTGTACTTTGATATGATAAGTATACAAAAGTGATTCGTGAAAGTGCATTCGATCAAATGGAAATGCAAGACAAGATAAATTTGTGCTCGAAATGTTGTAGTATGCGTTGTTCTTTTTCTTTTTTTTTTTTTTTTTTTAAGTTCAATTTTGTCCGAAATCTTGCAATGACTCAATCTTCAACAATCTCTAGTACATATATTGCGTATCTCGAGAGATGGGAATTAAGCATCATATATCGTGATGAACAATAACAAAAATTAGTACTCTTTGGAAACTCCTGTGTGTTATAATATATAAATAGACAATATTAAATTGAAATTATACTTTAAATTTAATTATGTATATAGTAATTATAAATTTTATGTATAAGATTAACCAAAAATAGTAATAAAAAAGTTAGTGTTTTTTTTAATTTTTTATTTTTTAAGTTGATAGAGAATTAGCCACCGGATGAATCGCCTGTCACATTGGCATTTTCAGTCCCAAATTGCCCAATGCACAAAAAATTGATTCTTGTGAAAATTGAAAAATTAATATATATGGATATCAATTTGATCATCATAGAACAAACAATAAATTGGACTGATTTATCATATAAATTACATGCAATATAGATAATTTTATGATTTAGTGGAATATATGATAAAAAGAATCAATAATAATTATGATAAATTTACATATCGTAGAATTGAAAATTAAACTGCTAACATTATTTTGGCACGTAGAGGGTGACGATTTAGTTCGGTTAGCGATTTATCACGCTTAAAAAAATAGAATAGATAACAATGTCTTAATTGGGTTCACTTAATAAAAGTATTGGGATGCCGATGCGGCCCAATGGGCTGTAATTCGACCGTACAAGCCCAACAAAGTTGCGTGTACTTATTGACGACGCCGACGACGACCTTCTTCCTTCTCCAAAAGTCATCCATCGACGACAGCCCTCGTTCGTTCCATTTCCATGTCTCTCTGGATAAGAAACACGTCATGTCCGAAACTCCAAGACACGTAAACACTTCGGAGTTTCAGTTCCCATTCGTTGGGCCCCACCAAAATCTCGAGAAAAATCCCAACTGTATCGTAGGCCCCACGCGAGCATTAACTGCTAATTTACCAGTCATACAAACTGCTACACTGCAATACAACGCACGACATTTAAATACTTTCACAGGCAAAAAGGCAGAGCACGATCCTTAAATGCCCAACCACCTCACACAACTCTCAACGCATTTCATTCAATAACCCCATTCCATTCATTACCACCTTAAAACTAGCAAAAAAACGGTAACTTCATCGATCATATTCACACGGAAAAGCAGGAGAAAATGGAGGGTAGCACTCGTAGTAGTATTGGTAAGATTCTGCTGATGACCATCCTCTTCGCGGCGATTATCGGGCCGCAGACGATCTCGGCGGCGGACGATTCAGGCACGGCGGCGCTGGCAGCCAAGTGTTCGCCGGAGTTTCAGAAGGTTATGCCCTGCCTTACCTTCGTGACGAGCAAGGCCAACGCGCCGACGAAGGAGTGCTGCGACTCGGCGACGGAGCTGAAGAACGACGACCAAGTTTGCCTGTGCTTCATAATACAGCAGATACACAACGGCACCAACGCCGCCGTGAAGAACATGGGCGTGCAAGAATCTCGACTGCTACAGCTGCCGGCGGCGTGTAAGATGACCAATGCTAGCGTCAGCGAATGCCCAAGTAATAATAAATATAACCCCCTTTTATTCTTCTTACACAGTCTCAGTTAGGGTTTCAGTTTTTTCTGATATATTTTCTTTTCTTCGGAGCAGAATTGCTGCATTTGCCAGCAAACTCGCCGGACGCGGCGATCTTTACAAACACGACGATACCCACGGCGAACGGCACGTCTCCGACGACGGCGACGCCTGCGGCGGCGGCGGATAGCGGCAGCGGTGGGGTTTCTTACAGAAAGCCGCCGACTAGTCTCAAGATTATTATTACCACTGCAGCTATTATAATGGTTATCGCCTCAGTTTATTCTGTTTAGTAGCTTAGCTTTTTATTGCGTGTATTTTGTTGTTTTGCTTTGTTGTTTTTGTACTATTATGATGTTAATTTCGTAAGTTGTTTGTATTTCCCTGCTTTTGTTGGGCTCGTGATGTTTGAACTTTGAATTTTCAATGAGAGACTTTTGTTTTTTTAGCTAGATGTGATTTTTCGCCTTGTTTATAATGTTATCATATGATGAACAACGCTAAATAATAATCCTTCGCTAAATAATAATCCTTGGACATTTAGTTGGGTTGTCAAAACTCAATTAAAATCGGTCTAAGAAGCCTTTTTGTGATAGATAATTTCGTCTATTAACAATTTATTAGAATGGAGACCCATGAATAAGTTTGTTGGCTTTGGATTTGGGCTAAATGGATTTGGACTCAAATATAATCTTAAAGCAAATCATTTGTGGGGGCGTTTATTTGGGATGATCCTTCAAATATCATCGTAATCCTCTTATCGTCTCATCGTCACCATGTTTGTTAAGTCGAGATGATGAGTCATCACTGTAATGAGTGATCATTAAGTGATGAAAATGGGCTGATGTTTCAAAGTTTATTTGGACAATAATATTCCTTAGTTTGCATTTATACGTTATAATATATCTTCATTCATATTTTGAATTATGTCCTAACTTATTTAAATCTAAAATAATATATTAATAATAAGTAATTATTTGAATAACTATACAAAAACCTTATTATTAATTCTTAAAAAATTTTAACCTCAATATTAAAATAGAAATTGTTGGAAAATAAAATTGTATTAATATAAGGGTAGTGATTGTAATTAGTATTATTAACCATTAAAGTATAAATACTCTGCATACACTGTAATTGTTTCTTTAACCTTTTTACGATTCATTTCAATTCAAGATAATATCCATTTGTCTCCTTCAATCAATTTTCTATTCCTAACATGGTATCAGGGCGGGATGATCCGACTCAATTTAAAAATATACTGCGGGTCGAAAAAAAATTGGCGTTCCCGTCCGTTTAAAAAGAACTGGGCTCACACGTGAGGGGGAAGTGTTGAATATCACGTGTGTGAGGAGGATTTGTCCCACACCGAAACTTGTTAAGAAAATAATATGGTTTATAAGCTTGATGTGCCACTCCTCTTATCACAATTGGTTTAAGAAGGGACCCGTTAAGCTTATACCCGGCACCCCTTCTCCGTGTGGCGCATGTGCGTGGGCCTCGTTAACGGATAAAATACCGGAGGCCCGACCCGAATTTCTACATGGTATCAGCCAGAAGTGGATAATAAATTACAAGCCAGATAGAGTGGCAGGATTAGAGGGACTGATAGAGTGAGGAATGGCTTATAGTACTTAGATAATACATATGATAAGTGTAACTAGAGAGTCTAGCATATTGCAAAGTAGGTCGAATAAGGTAGAAATAAATAAGACTGCTCTATGGCATATGAGATTTGGTCACATGTCATTCTCTAGGTTGTGTTTTCTACCAGATTTGAATTTGAAAATGAGTAATGATCATGAATATTGTGATATTTGTCCATTAGCAAAACATAGTAGATCCATATTCCCTAAAAAGGCATCAATAACTAATTCTATAATGGAATTGGTTCATGTGGATGTTGGGGACCATATAGAGAAGCAACATATAATGGTGAGAAGTATTTCCTTACCATAGTTGATGACTTCTCTAGGGCAACATGGGGATTCTTAATGGCACATAAAACTGAAGTGTATAGCATATTAAAGAAGTTTTGTCATATGCTAAGACACAATTTGATCATGATATCAAGAAAATTAGGACTGGTAATGCTTTAGAGTTCTTTAATAATGATTGTAAAAGGTTGTTTGAATCATATGGATTATTCACCAAAGCTCATGTCCTTACACACCCCAACAAAATGGGGTGGTAGAAAGGAAGCATAGACACATCTTAGATGTGGCAAGAGCTTTGAAATTTCAATCAAGTTTACCTCTCAAGTATTGGGAGAATGCGTTCAAACTGCTATTTACTTGATTAATAGGACACCGTCTTGTTGGGTTGGAAGACACCTTTTTCAATATTGTATAGAAGGGAACCAAAATTTCAGCACCTGAAAGTATTTGGATGCCTTTGTTTTGCAAAGATTTTTTCACCTTTAGATAAATTTCAGGAAAGATTGAAGCCATGTGTGTTTATTGGTATGCTGTCAACCAAAAGGGTTATAGGCTGCTAGAACTTGAATCCCAGAACTTCATTGTATCGAGGGATGTTATTTTTCATGAGAATGTGTTTCCATTGTTGAAAAAAGAATTCTCTGAGCATTCCAGTGACTCATAAGAATGTTGCTAAAAATAGATGTGATGAATACTTTTATTCTACGATGAGTGATATGCATGATCATTCAAATGATTCACATTTTCAATCTCAGCATATAGCTGAAGAACACGAGCATTCAAATGATTCACATTTTCAATCTCAGCATATAGCTGAAGAACACGAGCATTCAAATGGTTCACATTTTAAACAGCATATAGCTGAAGAACAAGAACATGATTTTCAGAAAACGTTCTGATGATGTGGTTAATATGCATGATGTTGTTGTTCAGAATAATGAGGAAAATAATAATTCAACTCATGGTGATCAAAAGTTGAATTTAAGAAGATCGGGTAGGATAACCAAACCCTCCTTTTGGCAAAGGACTTTGTATCACCTTTTACAAATTATACTAACCAGGCACCTATCTCAGATTATATGCAGTATGAATGAATCATGGAGCATCAGAAGATCTACATGCAAGCTTTAAATTCAGAACAGATTCCAAGTTGCTATAATGAGGCAATAAATCTGAAAAATGGAGGCATGCCATGGAGACCGAATTAAAGGAGTTGGAGTTGAACAAGACATGGAAAGTGATTAATTACCATCACGAAAGAAACCAATAGGCTGTAGGTGGGTTTATACCATCAAATACAATGCAAATGGTAAAGTAGAAAGGTATAAGGCTCGTCTGGTAGCGAAGGGTTATAGTCAAATCGAAGGGATAGATTACACCGACACTTGTTCACCTGTTGCAAGGCATGTTACTATTAGGATATTATGTCTTTAGCCTCGGCTTATAATTGGCCGTTATGGCAAATGGATGTTACTAACGCTTTTTTGCAGGGTGATTTGAATGAGGAAGTGTATATGACCATGCCTCAAGGATTGCAAAACAATCAAAGTAATGGTAATAACAAGGTTTGTAAGCTTGAAAATTCCTTATCTGGATTAAAACAAGCATCTAAGCAATGGAACACAAAATTTACCATTGCCATGAGTGTTTTTGGATTTGTCCAATCAAAGAATGATCATTCTTTGTTTATCAAATCAAGGGGGGGGGGGGGTAGCATAGTTATACTCCTAGTATATGTTGATGATATTTAATTAGTGCTAATGATAGTGACCTGATTAATGACACCAAATGCTATTTGAATAACACTTTTCATATGAAGGATCTAGGAATGTTAAAATACTTCTTGGGTATTGAGGTGTCAAGGTCTAAGCATGGAATTGTGTTAAACTAGAGAAAGTATGCGCTGGTGGACTACTTGCTGAAGCTGGTATGATGGGCAGCAAGCCACTTGCAATTCCAGTTGATCAGAACCTAAAGCTGTCAGGTGGTAATACAGGACTTCTAACCCTTCAGACACTGATTTAGATCCTCTTATTGATTCTGTGACTGAATATCAGAAGATAGTAGGGAAACTTATATATTTATGCTTGACACGGCCAGACTTATGTTATTCTGACCAAATTCTATCTCAGTTCATGCACAGCCCTAGAAAATCACATCTTGATATCATGTATAAAATCCTAAGATACATCAAAGGAAAACCAACACTTGGTATTTTTTAAAGCTGATAATAATACATGTTTAAAGGCATTTTGCGATGCAGAATGGGCCTCATGTCCGATGACAGGAAGGTCACTAACAGGATATGATGTGTCCTTGGAGACTCACTAATTTCATGGAAGACCAAGAAATAAGCTACCGGGCAATGGCAATGGTCACAGCCGAGATCATTGGATAAAGAGCTTAATGAAGGACCAGAGAGTGATGTATAAGAGGCCAATAACTATAACAGCAAATCAGCATTACAGATCGCGGCAAATCCAATTTTCCACGAGAAAACTAAGCACATTGAGGTGGATTGCCATTTTGTTAGAGACAAGATACTTGAGGGAGTCATTGAAACAACCTACATATCATCAAAGGAGCAATCGGCAGACTCGTTAACAAAGGCGCTGGGAAAGTCACAATTTGATTATCTCTTATACAAGTTTGGTGTTCTAGATTTATTTGAACATCAAACTTGTGGGGGGGATGTTGGAAATAAAATTGTATTAATATAAAGGTAGTGACTGTAATTAGTATTATTAGCCATTAGAGTATAAATACTCTGCATACACTGTAACTGTTTTTTTAACCTTTTACGATTCATTTCAATTCAAGAGTAATATCCTTTGTCTCCTTCAATCAATTTTCTATTTCCTAACAGAAATCATTATTATGTAAATATCGTCTCAAAACATATATATGTATATTAATTCACATTATCTGTATAGTATTTGTATGGTTAATGTAATATTTACGCAATATTACCTCACATAACGCCGTGATTAGACAAACACAATATTCTAATATCACCTTGAGCAAAATGAAATATCACCCAAAACAAACACGGTTGATTCACATCACGGTGCTATTCACATTACGGTGATGTGAGTATGTTGGATCACTAGAAACCCCACTTACACGTATGATTACATCGTACATACATTAATTCAATTAATGCAGTGAATCGATATGATTCAATTCATCCGAATAAAATAGAAAAACATCAATAGATTTATTTTGTTCACTCAATGAATTTAGCCGATCAGGTTAAACGAGTTCTAAACAATTCACATTCCAGCTCTTCTTTCTTTCGTAACTTCACGTTTAAAGTACATTTCGTGTGTAAATAATATCATCGTAGCAAAAAGTCAAAACAGTAAACGCACATGTAAATTGAAACTAAATTAGATTATTACAAAATCTACTGTTCTCCATTACTCCAAGCAAACTCCGAAAGACTTCTTACCCTACAAACAAACACCATTTTCACGCTTTTTTCTCTATAGGAAGATAAATAAATGAGAGATTGGGATTTGGGTTATGAATATGACATTTTGGTCCCCTTTCACGTTTTTGTACTTTATTAAATAATCTGAAAAATGTCAAAACCAATCGAGCCACGTTACCTAAAAAAGCAATAAAGTAATTAAATTCGTACTCCACGCGCCACGAGTGTGTTGGATATTAATGACGGCTAAAAGCGGATAAGTTCTGGCAAATCATGAGGCCGTGACTCTCACGCTCTTTTATGGCGCGTTGTGACTCGGCATTCTAACCTAATCTAATCCCTTGCTAGACAAATTATTTAAGTTCTTCCCCAACACTTTCACGCCTTTGCTTTGCTTTCTTCAAAGATAAAAAACCTCGCTAGTTAAGCAACAATGGATTATTTGACCTTTGCAGATTCGAAGAAGACAAAGTAAAACTACCGATGACCAAATAAGATTTCTTGACGCCATTCACAAGCTTCCCAGAAAAATTTTGAGAAAATCCCACTTCACAAAATCATATAAACATCATAAATTGCTCGCACCGTCGATTCATCGATTTCTTCTGTGATGACAAGTCAACAGCAGCAGCAGTCGCCTCCGCCGCCCGATCACCAACGGCAGATCTTGGCGAGATTTCGTCTCTAGTCATGACCGTCATGCGGGTCGTCGGCGACGGCGAGTCTCCGACGGCGTCGGTCAGGCGGGGACCTCCGCCGTTTCAGAGCATAACGCCGGCGGGCTTTGCCTCTCTGCTCCTAGGGATGTCTCTGGCCTTGATGCTGTGTGGATCAGTGACCTTCTTCCTAGGGTTCATGTTGATCCCTTGGGTTCTTCCATCGCTGCTGTTTGCCTACTTCGTAGGCGTTGTTTCGAGCGTTTCGATGATCGGAAAAGCCCTCTTCAGCTACGCTTCTGGGCCCACCTCGCCGAGGACCACCGCCGTGCCTTGTAAGATTTTCCTCTCCTTTACTGGGGGGACTGTTGTTGATGTCCTTTATATTATGAGTTAAGATTGAATCTTTATTTTGGAAGGTTGAGAAATCATGAAATTACTTGAAGGAGGCTCTCTGTTTTGGGATTATTTAGATTGGAAATGATATAAGAGCCTGAGATCGAAGGATGTTATAGCTGATCTTTATATGATCAAAACTGCCCATTTCCTTTATCTGAATTGAAGATTGAATCTTTATTTAGCGAGATTTGAAAATCATGAAGCCTATTGAATGGGGCTCTCTATTTTGGGATTTATATAGATTAAAACGGTAGAGAACCCCTATTAAAGATTGAACTTTTCTATTGAAGTGGGCTCTCTTTTTTTTGGGATTTTCAAGATTAAAATGGTATATAAGCCTGAGATTGAAGGATATGTGTGATCTTTGTCACATTTATGTGATCAAAACTGCCCATGTCCTTTATCCGACTTAAAGATTGAATGTTTATTGAGAATTCATGGAATCTCTTGAAGGGGGGGGGCTCTTTATTTTTGGGACTTATTTTGGAATTAAACTGGTAGAAAAGCCTGAGATTGAAGGATGTTGTGTGTGATCTTTGTTACCTTTATAAGATCAAAACTGCCATGTCCTTGATCTGAGTTGAAGACTGAATCTTTATTTAGCTAGGTTGAGAAATCATGGAATCTCTTTAGGGGCTCTCAATTTTGGGATTTATTTAGACTAAAATGGTAGAAAAGCCTGAGATTGAAGGGAGGTGTTACGATGGTGATTTTTCTTACTTTATATGGTCAAAACTGCCTACTTTTTGTGGCATTAGTCTTATTATTACACTTCATTTTTGCAGCATGGAAGCTGATATGAGAAACATCGACTGAGTTCTATGATTCTGATGCAAGAAGACAGATCAATGGGTGCGTAATAACCATCCAAGTAACACAGTGTAGATTAATACTATATGAAAAGCCAAGTGGAGGAGGATCCATGCTTGTAAAGGTTGAGCTTCTTAATTTTTATTTTTTTTTTGCTTGTGAAATTATTTCATTAAATAAAGGGATCGGATCATGGATGTATGAAATTTAGATTCTCATATACTACTACAATTTCACCGTGACCCGCTGCTTTGTATTTTGAGGGCTTTTTAAATAAAACAATAAAAACAATGCAATTTTAATCGAAATTTTATAAAATGGGGTTATTTTGTCCGAAATTAATAAAACAGGGCAAAACGCATCCATTAAATGCGACGTCGTAGCTATTAGCCGCGACGATGACATGGCAAGAACCAAACATTTTTTTTTTTTTCATTTTACTTGCGTCGCACCCATTAGAGGCGACAATCACTTTTCCTTTTTTTATATTTAACTTAATTTATATTTATTATTTATAAAATCCACCAATTCATAAAATCACAATTATTTCATCGGATTTACATAATTAAAATCAACAAACGCATCTAATTTAATGTATATTTCGCGACGATAAAAATGATATGCATATCTTATATTTTCGATAATCAAAAATATTTTTTATTTTTATAATTAAAAAATACTTAAATTGGATTAAATTTAAAAAAACAATTAAATATTTCCGATATTCGAAAATATAAAATATGCATATCATTTAATCGTCGCGAAACATACAATAAATTAGATGCGTTTGTTGATTTTAATTATGTAAATCTGATGAAAGAATGGTGATTTTATGAATTGATGAATTTTATAAATAATAAATATAAAATAAGTTTAAAAAAAAAAGTGATCGTCGCCCCTAATGGGTGCGACGCAGATAGAAAAAATAAAAAAGTCCCTTGTTGATGTGCCACATCATCGTCACGGCTACGTCGCGTTTATTGGACGCGTTTTGCCGCCCTATTTTGTTAATTTCGGGCGAAATAATCCCATTTTATTAAATTTTGAATAAAATTGCTTTATTTTATTTAAAAGCCGTATTTTGAGCCCTTCAAATATTGTCTAGTAGTATTTGAATTATAATAAAAAATATCATCTGTTAAGTCTATAATTTCAATTATATGATCCTAAAAGATTCTTGCTAGAGGGAGAGAGAGAAAGAGAGTCCAAATAAAAAAGAAAGAGGGAAATTGACGGGTGGTACCAAAGTTATTTTCAGTTCTGGTACGTATTCAGGCGTTTAAGACTTTTTCAATTGATGCTCGAAGCATTTTTATTTCGGTTGATATCTATGTATTTAAGACTTTTCAACTGATGCCCAAAATATTTTCAAGGTAGTTAGCCCTAATATATGTATGAGGTCGTGATTGTAAATGACAAAAAACGACATTTTAGAGGGTAAAACTCAAGAAAAAAACCCTACCCTTCTTCTTCCGTAACCCCCCAAACAGTCGTCACCCACCCACGCCACCACCCACCCCTCCAACAAACAACCCACCCCTTTCATCTTACCTCATCCCCCGCCTCCATTATCGGAGGTTGGGGGAGCCACCTTTCTAGTTTTTGTTTCTTTGCATTTAATAAAAAAATTGCTTCACCGCCAGCGCCGTCGCCGCCCACCGCCTGTCGTCGCCGCCCGCTGCCGTACCCCGTCGCTGTCGAGGTGCAGCCGGCAGCCGCCGCCTCTTCACCACCTCGCCGTCCGTTGTCTCCGCCAACCGTTGCCTCGCCGCAGTTACAACCGGCAGCCGCTGCCACTTCACGGTCCGCTGCCTCCGCCGACAGCACCGCCAGCAGCTCCGGCCGCCGTCGCTGCCGCCCCGCGCGCCGCCTCTCTCGTCTCTCCCTACCCTCGGGTCGGGAGCCTTTTCTCCTTAGTAGAGCTTCAGTCCGATGAAGACAAAATCCAAAACTCGAAGACTAGGTTAAAGTGAAGAGTATCGTAGATTCAGCTAATCGTTTTTCTGTTATAGATTCTTTAGTTCTTGGTCGTAGATAATGATGTTCTGTTTTCAGTCGGTTTTTTTGTCCCTTGTTGACCCTTTTCTCCCACTGCTGGTAGTGTTTGTTTCCCCTTGTGGGATTGTTTTGCTCCTTTGTGAGCCTTTGTTCTCCCGGTTGACGATGTACCGTGAGACCCCTTGGACTAGTTAGCCATGTATCTGTTATTAATTCAAGTTATCGTTTCGAAAAAAAAGAGGGTTAGACTCCATATTTGCTGATGAGAATCTAGAAATAACTAAAAAACGGTTTTCCACACGTAAAAATCACATTTGTAGCTTTAAAAATCACGTCATACGTTAGAAGTACCTACCTCAAAAATACTTTTAACACCAGTTGGAAAAACCATAAACGCATGGGTACCAATCAGAATTGGAAAATACTTTGGTATCAATTGGAGAAGTCTTAAGCACAATTATACTTATCAGAACTGAAAATAACTTTGAGAACCAACTAGAAAAGCCTCAAACACAGGGTACCAACTGTAATTTTTCAAACCAACTACAAAATCCTCAAACATAGTGGTACCAATATGAATTTTTCAAAGAAAAATTAAAATTTTAAGTGTGAACCTAAAATGAACTTATATAATCTGTCTACAAAATTCAAAGTAAATCTTTCTATACATGATTTTAGTTGGGTTAATAGATTACTTGAGGCCCACATATAACTTTGAGAATCAACTAGAAAAGCCTCAAACACAGGGGTACCAACTCGCATTTTTCAAACCAACTAGAAAAGCCTCAAACACAATGGTACCAATTGGAGTTTTTCAAAGAAAAAATAAAATTTTAAGTATGAACCTAAAATGAACTTAGATAATTGTGTTTACAAATTCAAAGAAACTTTTTATATACATAATTTTAGTAGGCTAATAGATTACTTAAGGCTCCAATGAGGCTTTGATCTACTGGTCAAGGTGAGGCACTTAAAGGTCATGTGGTTAGGAGGTCGTGGGATCGAATCCCCCTTCTCACATTTCCTTTGAGAAGTTCCCAAACCCCACGAGCCTAATACCCATGACGATCGTTGTTGGGTGTGTTTGGGACGTATTTATTTGACCATGGGGATTAGTCCCACCTCCTCTCGAGTGTGTCGCGGTTAGTCCATAGTCGGGGTGGGGATACCTTGGGACCGTAAAAAAAATTACTTAAGGCCCACCTAATGGGCCCAGTTACTATTGGATCAACAACTTTACAATTGACTTTTACCCATAAGTACTCTTACAACGCAAACAATTTAAAAAGATGATGCAAGTAAGAAACAAAATGATAACTCGTCTTCATATATAAAATATACATGTAAATATGCAAGCCTGCATCAAATTAGACTTTTGGAAAGGCTGTTTGTTACTCAAATAAATTAAATAAAAAGAAGAGATAATTTAATTAGAAGTTTTAAGGTGATCTACCATAGTGAAGGACCATGAGGCAATCATTGGCTGAGGTGTTGGGAAGTAAAGTGATGATATCTTTATTACTCCATATACTATCTCTTACATGTTGTAATGTCATCATTGGTTGAAGCCTTTGCCCTTTGCATATTATCTCTATCTGAAAAAAGAAATAGAAGAGTAAAATCTATTAAACACATAATCAGTTAATATGAACTCAATTAGTGAGTATCTCTCCACACCTTTTATCATATTATGAAAGGGGCCCTTCAAGACTTTGATTCTAACCCATAATCATTATACTTTAGACTCTATTTTGTAATATGTACCGTCTAAAATATCATAAATAATGTTTACACAACAAAAATAAAATATCAATTTCTCATAGAAAGAAAACAAAATATATATATGTTTTATTCTATAACTGAAGTCTATTGTTTGAGTGGATGTCAATATCATTGAAAGTCTCTCTTTCAAACTACCTTTTACAACATGCAACTTCGGCACTTCGAGGAATTTAATGGTAAAGTCATTTCAGAAAAATATTATAGTTACATGGAAAAGACAAATAATAGAGCTAATATGTCCTAAAGCAGTCGAAAGCGTGACGAAAACAATGAATTATTACACGGTCCACGTGTGAAATATACTTTTATCATTGTGGTTTGACATACATTTCTTTCATTTTTCATAAATATTGAAAACTCGGACTAACGACTTTTCCATAACCAACCGTTTTTTTTTTATTATCTTAAAACGTGATAATATGATGTCTTAGGTGATGATAGACAATTATTGTTAGATACGTTTAACTAGAATTAAAACATCATTGCAATTAGCATCGATCTGTCAAAGCCATTGCTTGTAAGAAATTTTTTATTTTTTAATAGTAAGTTTGCATATGATCAGAAACATCTAAAATTGTTATTCCTAATTTATGCACACACATCGTCAAAGAGCTTACAACCTCAATCATTGTCCACTTAGTTGCATGCCATGTTTCGAATAATGGGACTAGGGGTGGTTCGGTACGGTATACCGTACCAAAACGGTGATACCGTATACCGTACCGAAATATCGGTATCGAAAAAAATCATACCAATACCATACCAAAATTTCGGTATACCTTAAATTTCGAAACAGTATCATACCGAAATTTCGGTATGGTATCGGTATCATACCTTCTATACCATTCACGGAGGATTTTTTACCATGCGTGTCTCGTTTTTCGAATTTTTAGTCAATTCAAACTTCTTAGGCCCCAATAAGATGGATTATTAATATCAAATTTTTCAAATAAAAAGATTTTTAATCATAAAGTAACCTTAAATAATTTATATATTTTAGTTAGTCTCCTTAGTAAGACAAAGAACTTTACACAACCACAAAATACAATATATGTTGGTGTGTGTATATATAAAATATTTATCCATTTTATATTTTTTTGAAATAATATAATATATGTAGGTGTGTGTATATATATATATTAAAAATTTTAGTATTACGGTATTTCGTTATAATCGGTATACCTAATTTTTAAAATTTTCATACCATTACCGTACCGAAAATTTTCGGTACGGTATCATACCTTACCAAAAACTTCGGTATACCAAAGTTTTCGATATTTTCGGTACGTTTCGATACGATAAGGACGGTATATCGGTATTTCGGTATATTTCCCAGCCCTAAATGGGACTTTGCCTTAATATATTACGTTTAATTATTAAAGGTAAGTCTTCCTAAAACCTTATACTATGATAATTGATATATAGGTCGTCTCGCTAGCCAAGCAAAGCAACATGTTCTTTGACTTCACCTTATTTAATTGACACGTCGATATATTCCATGATTGACACGTTAGTAATGAGTAATATAAAACTAAATGCATATATGGGACCATGACCAAGAGAATGTTTAATGACAGGGAGGCTTTTGCTGTCCAACTTAATTTAGAAAGAAAAAAAAAGGATCGTCAAGAAACATTTAATTCTTTTTAATCCTATGATAATCTACAATAATTGCTTCATGCATCTTTTAATTTATTTTCTTTCACTTATGTTTCTTGCAGTTCTAAGAAGGATGACGACATACCATATTACGAGTTGACCTAAATTAGTAAATCTTCCCCTCTCTCTCAATCAATCATCATTAGTATATTAAGCACATCCATGTATGTGCAAATATATATCAAGTTAATTTCAATTAAGGATAAAAATGTAATAAACTAAAATATTAGGGTAAATTGTAGTAGTACTGCTTAATTTGACGGACTAAAAAGCGGTTTATCTCTACATATAATAGAATAGATAGAACAAATGAATATAAGCATTATTATTTTAAATTCTCCTAAGACAAGATAACGAAATATTTCTTAATTAATCAGCAACACATAATCCAAAAAATAAGGTAAAGTGGTTTGAAGTAGCCATCGCTTTTCTTAAGCATTTCCATCAAATTTGATTTTCTGGGATTAGCTCATAAGGTGAGATGCACTTTTCTCTCATGTTTCGTCACTTCGACCCTAATCCATATATACATATATATATATATATATCTGTATCTCTATAATATATTATATCCATTTCATTTTCCTTTTAAATGGTAACGAACTATATAAAAATAGACCAACTCGATTTAGACAATGAGCACATGTATGAGATACCGTTTTATCTTCTGTAATAAACTCTTTAACAAGAAAAAGAAGTAAAACCTATAAAAACTTACAATTACTATCTCAGTTTCCACTTGTATGCATCTAATTCGTCCACTTAATGGTTTCTAACGTTCACATCATCGTCTCACAACCATTTTTGTGCATAATGACTTTAATAAAGAGAATATCCCCACATCTTATAACAAGACAATATGAAGATAATGTAATAACTTAATGAAATAACATACCTCTGATTCATTTTCAAGATTAAGTTTCTTGGCCAAGTACTTCATTACAAGCCCGATCGTCGTCGTTTTCCCGTCCTAACGTAAATCGGTAGGCGAAAAATCAACGAAAAAGATCGCTTAAACCGATGAAGAAAAATTATAGAAAAAAAAACCTTTTTTTTCTAATTGAACTACTCACTTGATCCTCAAGTAGCTCTTGGGTACCTGCGGCAAGTAAGTTCTTTTCTCTCTACACCCAAAAACGTTTAGTCAAAATCAAATTTCAAGGAAAATTCGTAAGATCAAAAATCTCATATATATATGTCCGAAATCTAGTTATTTGCTCACTGATTTTTCATTGCTTGTAGCATAAACCATAAACCCACATTTTGTCTCTTTGGAGATTGAACAACTCTGAAATTATAGCTTGCCTTTGTGAGAAATCGACCCATAATAAAGTTTAAATGGATTCGAAAACGATGAAGAAGTAGAAGTAGAAGAAGATGCTATACTAATGGGAACTCTATGCCCAAAACCCCAATTAACTGCTTCTCTTTCTTCATCAAGGGATGGAAATAAGCTCCAACAAAGATTTGCCCGAAAATCATAGTTGCTCGGCGTAAGGGAGAGCTCAACTAAGCTTGAATTAGCTTTTCTTGAAATTCGATTGGTCGATAAATCTTGTCTATGGCCACCAATACTGAGTTGTAGCCAATTATCTTTGTCTCTTTCTTGATCTTTCTTCTCTCTATGCTCTCTTGAATAGTTCGATTCTTCGTTTGCCATTAGTAGAAATAAAAGCTGACTCCTCGCTAATACGATGATGTAACTACAGTAACTCGGAAAACCCTTGAAGAGTTGTCCCCTTTCGGTTGGAAACATGGTCGTTAGAGGAAGCCCGAAAGCCTGGCTATGGTGGTTGATCTCATGGTAAGAAACGAATGGGAGTTTCGAGATGGTGTGGTTTTTTGTATGAGGGGATTTTTGATGCCATGAAACGTATGGTTTAGTTTAGAACTGATGAATGATCCATTATCAGACAAAAGATTCTCATATGAAGGTAGGAGAGAGAGAGAGAGAGAGAGAGAGAGAGGGAGAGAGAGAGAGCACGCGAACCCTACCCTTTATTGCAAGACTATAATTGTGAGGGGCAAACATGTGTGTTCGAAAACATTCTAGTCAAGAAACGTATGCAGCTATGTCATATAAGAAAGTGAAAAATAAATAATAGAAAAACGCGTATAAGAAAGATATATAATTGTTGAAGGAGTTGAAGAAAAAGAGTTGGTAATCGACATGATGAGCATCCAAATTAAGGAATGATATATATAATTAGAAATAGAAGGTGTACGTGGATTAGATAGAGTTAGACGAGCACGAAATGTCGAAAGCTTTGAGTAAAAGCATTATTTATCTTCTCTACGTATACGATGATTGCGATATTTTTCTACCACGAGGATTTGTATTATTATTTCAAAAAAAATTTCCCAAATAGAATGAAAGTTAGGGTATTTGGGTGTTCGAGACCTGAATTAAAGAGGAAAAATTACGCAATGGTTTATAATTTAGATATGGCGGTCCATTTATAATTTCTAAGAGCAATATTTACTTTTATCATATCAAACGCAACGAATGAAATAAAATCTGCATATCATCATCTCATAAGTGTAATCATCACAAATAGCACATCATCGTCTTTATTTTACCAGGGAATGAAGCAAACTTGAGAGCACGTTGGGCAAATACACGTAAAAAATAAATGCATGGATGCTTTTACTTTTTCATATATATATATATATATATAATATATATATAATTTCCATCATTCGTTATATGTGCATTCAATTCAATTTGGGGCTGAAAAGTATGAAAGGAGGGACCCGTATTAATATTTGTTATGATATATTCTTTCATATGCACACTCTCTTCTCGTTTCTTTTTTACTTTATGTTTTCTTTTTATAATAAATATTTTTTTTTGCAACTGCTCTTTTTATTGAAGATACAAATAAAGAGTATCGAAATTCTATCGTCATCATGTCATCGGCATCATCGTCATCACCACCATCCCTCTCTTAATCATCGTTTTCATTGAAATATATTGAAGTTTCCTTTCATGATCTATTTTATATTATACTTCTAGAATTTCAACTCTATACTCATCTTGAACTATAATATGATTTCGGTAACATTCACTTATCTTTATGCGAAGGAATATCTAGATAATGGACCGATCAATCATTCTAATTGCAAGTAAAGTGGACCAACTTTCCATAAGTCCACATATCTTTATTAGAATTATTGATACAAAATATAGATATATTTAAATACTTATATGCCATTTCACGTCCAAATTAGAGCAATCTAGATCTACAAATAACAAACATATATAGAGATATGATAATTAAACAGCAACACAAGACAAACACAATAAGTATATTACGAGGGATTCATATCGAGCCTAATAAATATCCTCTCATATGCGTAATCATTAAGTAAATGAAACGGAAGATATGTTTTTTGTTTGATTTATATATTCCCGTTTTCTATATACCATTCCATGCATCGTGCATGGTTGAAACCAAATTAGAATGGCCCCGAAATTAAAGGGATGGGTGTAATATATCGCAATCTCGGAATATAAATATTTTTCTTTCTTGCAAATTGTAATGGTCCACCATCTATGAACACATATGAAGGATTCATATTAAACGCATTGTTACGTACGTGTTTGTAGTTTCAAGTAAACGATTGTAATTATTGTTTTTTCTTCTCATAAATGAACAGTGTTTAAGCAAAAAGCGAATAAAGGGTTTACTTTAAATACTATCATTAATGAAAGTCAATGAAATTCAAGGGAACCTTATGATTATTAATGAAGGATTATTACAGCAGAATCTACGTGAGAGGTTGTGGCAACTGGTAATGACAACAACTGGGGCCCATCTACAATGCGACTAAGTCAACGTTTAATTTGGACCGAAGCCCATTATTTAATTTGGTAGAGAAGAATAGATTTATAAACTAATCCTAGCTTTTTAATTGGGTATAAGCCCAATTATATTATGAAAATGGGAAATAAGGTTACAATCTAGTCGGCGAAAACTCACTCTCAAAAACTCAAAATATAGTAATTTTCTTTCAATCGAACCAATCTCCAACTCAAAAGGTCATTCTTGTATATTTTTTTCTAACCTACCATTCCAACGTAGAAATTTTTGATGTTACAATTTCAACGAAGCAATAGATTGAGAAAGGTGGTCATGATTTTTTATATATTTATTTTTGAAAAAAAAGTTCGAGATAATTGTATTATTTTATATTACGTCATATAATCTTATAGTAGATATTAATTTCGGATACACGACCTTAAATTTTTTTCTTAAATTAACAATAAATACGGTAATCTACAGAAAAATACCCATTTATATAATTGCAAGTCAGACCCCCTGTCAGAAAAATTTCATATAAGTATCCGTTCGATTGTGCGAACCATTTTCAGTCTTGACGTACCTTTCTTATATGTATTAAATACCATGTCACGTGTATATATGGGACCCACATATGGTACCTATATACGGTCTATATGGTACCTTATGTGTATGATGTACCATTTTTCACTGTATTACGTACCACAATATGTTTCCATATGGTACCTAAATGTGTTCTATGACGTACTTACGGCGGAACGGGTACCAATCTGCAAAAAATTTTATTCTGACAGGTACCTGCATATAAAAAACCTGACAGAGGTCTGACTTGCAAATTTTTTATATAAATGGGTATTTTTTCTGTTAAATCCCCAATTAAATATATGAAATACAATTATATATAAGATTTTTTTAAATTGGAAATAATAAATGACAAATTAAATAAAATTAATGAAGTTTGGTTGGTCCCCAAAAAACCTCCTTTTTGGGTTTATTGTTGGGGAGGAGTTTTATTTGGAGGTAGAGATTTTTCACTTTGAGTAGCGCGCAAAAACCTGCTTTTTGAGTATTATTTGCATTGGGGATGGCCTAATATACAAAGAGATCAATTATCGTTAAAATCGTGACGTTCCCTTCACTTCAATAACATATCCATATGCATTAACCCATCAATTATCGAATCAATGGATTCTTGTCTCAAGTTCTTATCTTTCTTGTGAAACAATAGTGTCAACGTGGGCAAAAACATGAAATTCGATTCTATTAATTAACCCTTCTGTTGGGTTCCAAAGGAGACCATTAAAACCCTTAAGCAAGCAAATTCGTTCTCTCATTTACATAAAAATCTTATCTTTAAAAATCTCGTCCTTTTGTAATATCGATTCCATTAACCATTGTGATGTTAAAGTAACAATCTTTGAAGAACACAACACAAGAAAGAAAGATAAACAAACGACTCTTTACTTCCTTATAAGTTCTAACTTCTAGCACTGTTAGCATGAAAGTTGAAATCTGCTCTCCATGGTTATCATCTGCTGATATCCCATTGTCTGAAATCTGCGAAGTGATCCCACTTGAACCACAACACGAATTCAATTATCACCTCTTTCATCGGCCATGAAATTCACAGAAATCAGCTTCTAATTTCTCATACTTACGAAGTTCTCTATCGTCGTTCTTCTCTCCTTGTTTCTCTTCTTTAGAAATACCCTACAGAGAACCCAATCCCCTGCATTAAAAAAAATAAAGAAACCAAATTGAGATCAAATCGAGAAATTCAAGGCATGTGATTCGTGGGTTGTGCTAAAATCCTCACTTTATCTGATTCTCGCCGATTTCTGCCGTAGATGCGATATTCGTTCATAGCCCAATCAGTCTTTCACCTTCGCCGCGACGACTTCCTCTGTGGAAGACGAGGGTTTTTGTTAATGTTGAGCCTTTCACGCTGGCAATGTTGGGACTGAGAGTGTTCCATTTCTCAGTTTTATTCTTCATCCAAATCGTGTTTAATCCGTATCTTGGCTATTTTTAGTGATGTGCATGACTTATATAGGATAGGGAATTGATCAAACCATGTGGAAAACGTGTGGAGTGCTTGAACGAATTTGGGAAGAGCACTTACCTTAAATAGAAGATTGAAGATCAAAAGAGAACTAGTCAAGCTACGACCAAAATTAGAAGATCTGAATGTCAAAGAGAATTATTCAACCAGCTACCATAAATAGAAGATAAGAGATCGGCCAATTAGATGAGAAGATTCAAACTAAAATATACTGCCTCCGTCCCGGTAACTTTTGTACATTTTACCAAATCGGGCGTCCCACTATCTTCTATACATTTCCATATTTAGTAAAAAACTATCACACACAATCAATATAATAACATTAAATATCCTTAAAAGACGTGCCACACACATACACTTTTCTTCCTCTATACTATTAAAATATTATATTTCTTAAAAACCGAACCCAATCCCAAATGTCCATATATTACCGGGACGGAGGGAGTACTATATTTAGAGAGATCTTCGAAGAGATATTCAAGGGATCTTTTACCTATTCAAGATGGAGCCAAGACCTTTAAATAAGGGTTTTTTCGAGCTGCAATGTACGACTTTCGAGAGAGCTTTCAAGGAGTAACTTTGAGCGACATATTGAGCGAAAACGATGAGCGAAACACATATCGAGTTTGAGCGAGTTTTACATCTTGCGAGAATTGTCTTTAGTCTAGCTTTTCAAAGGTCGAAAGATCTTGTAGTTTGCAGAATCCTTTTTGATTCGTAGGTTTTGCTAGACGTGTTTTTGACTATCCTTTTTGATAGTTTGTAAATCCATCTTTATAGTGGAGTTTTGCGCTTTGAGGCACGCACAAGTTATTTGACTTGCTGCATAAAATCACTTCTCGTGTTCGATTAAGTTTCGTCACTAAGTACTTTATATTTCCGCTGTGCGTTTCTGAGTGAGTGTGAGTGTTAGCCCAACATCACGTCCAACATCAGTTTACAACTTAGTGATTTTACATCCATTTAGTACGGAACCACCTTCAAAGTGGTATCAGAGCCTACGCTTGACGTTACTAAGCGCTAAAGATCATCTACAATGGATGTTTCAAGTTCAAATTACATCGGCAAAGTCCCTGTGCTAGACTGCTCCAACTACGCCTATTGGAAGGTTCGTGTTCGGCAGTGCATCAAGTCGATAGATGTGCGAGCGTGGGAGTCCGTGCTCCATGGTTATTCTACACCAAAAACTGCCCCGGACGAAGATGGTGAAGTCTATGAAAAACCGGTCACTGAATGGAGTCTTCAAGAGAGAAACGCAGCCGAGTTCAATGATAAAGCCCTCAATGCCATCTTCTCTTCGGTGGACATTTTCATGTTCAAGATCATACAAAACAGTACTACGGCAAACGAAGCATGGGTCTTACTACAGAGGTACTGTGAAGGCGATGCGAGTGTGAAGCAGACACGTCTAAGGCTACTCCTCAATCAATTCGAAAATCTCAGAATGAAGGACGATGAGGATGTTACCACATACTTCGGCAAAATTCTGACGATTTCAAGCGAGTGCGGCAGTCTTGGAGAGCCAATCGCGAATAAGGTATTAATTTCTAAAGCAATTCGTACGCTAAATCGAAAGAGCTTCACGCGCCAAAAGAGCTTGCTCTAGTAAGTCAGCATCCAAGGAGCAAACTGAGGTTGACTCCAATGATGAGGACGACATGGCCATGATAGTGAAGAAATTCACAAAGTTTCTACAGAAGAAGAATGTTGGGCAGAATGTTGGTCCAACATTCAGGAAGGGCCAGAATGTCAAAGGAGAACCTACGTCTGCTCCTCCATTCATCAAACGCAAACCAGATGGTAAGAAGAAGAATATAAGCTATGACTCAGTTAGATGCTATGAATGTCAAGGATGGGGCCATTTTGCCAACGAATGCGCAAACACACTTCGAAAACACGGGCAATCGGTTTGGGTGGATCTATCCGATGATGAAGATGAAGAGCGGCCCCCAACACAGCACATGCAATCATCAGTGATGATCCAGTCATTCTCTGAGGTGAAGACGATGAGGATCAGCAAGTCGGCTTCACCGCGGTAACTGATGTTGAGCCAACATCTGACTCAACATCTGAAAAACATATCATTTTTTATTATGATGACTCAAACTGTTTTGATGGGTATTTGAGTTCTGATGATGCAGATGCAGGATGTTGTGAAGAAGTTCAAATGAAAGAAGCCTTTGAGTTGATATCCGCACAATACGAAATAGAGAAGGCGAAAAATCAACAACTCAAAGCGCGGTGAAAATTCTGTCCGAGGAAAATGAGAAGAATGGAAAACTGATCGAAAGCTTGGTGGAAGGAATGAACAAGATGGAAGCCGTACTGACACGAAAGGACAAGGAAATTGACAAGCTTCAAAGGCGAGTCGACAAGGCCGATGAGACCTTTAAGAAATTGAACAAGGGTAAATCGACCCTTGATGAGGTATTTTCTCTCGGTATTTCTGATAAGCATGGCCTAGGTTTTAGTACTCAGCCTGTATGTGATGATCCAAAGCCCGTGTCGCATGCTCAGCCTAAGATAGTTTTTGTTAAGTCTCATGTCACGAGTGATGTTAATGAGAATACGATAGTCAATACTAGTCCTAAGCATGCTACTACTAAGAGTAAGGATAGCTCATATATTTGCAATCATTGTAAGCAAACTGGTCACTTAAAATCGTTTTGCTGGAAACTGAAGAGGGAGATTTCTGCAAAGAAATCGATGTCGGCCGAAATGTCATCCAACATCGCGCTTCATTGAGAAATCAGTGTTGAAAGGAGTGTCTGGAGAAAACTCAGCTGGCTCATCTTCAATTCCTAGTAAACAAAATGCTGCTTTATCGACTAAGAAAGTTTGGCTCGAGAAATCTGGTCATAAATGCCATGTAGTGTATACCTCTTTGCGAGCTAACGTGACAGGATCTTGGTACTTCAATAGCGGGTGTTCCCGACACATGAAGGGTACTAAGGATTATCTCAGTGATTATATGCCTTTGAGGAGTGGATCAGTGACGTTCGGAGGAGGTGCTAAAGGGCGAATTCTCTGTCGAGGTAGACTCAACGTGCCCGACTTTCCCAAGGTGAGCAATGTGCTCCATGTCGATGGGCTCGTTGCGAATCTTATAAGCATAAGCCAACTCTGTGATGATGACATTTAGGTAAGGTTTAATAAAGAGTGTTGTGAAGTGTTTAACATCAATTCTGTGCGAGTGATGGCAGGTAAAAGATCGAGTGATAACTGCTACCTAGTCGGCGACAAATCCGGTGTGAAGGATGTGTGCCAACTATCAAAGCCGAGGAGGATGTTGTTCTTTGGCATTTTAAATTGGGCCACGTCAACTACAGAAGCTGGAACAACTTATCAAACATGAAGCAATCAGAGGGCATTCCAAAATTTAAGGAAGTTGGTAAGGTTGTTTGTGAGTCGTGCTTGAAGGGTAAGCAAACACATGTTAGCCATAATGTTGATCAACATGACGCTCAACATTTTAAAACTGCTCATTATTTTCAGCTTGTTCACATGGATTTAATGGGTCCGATTGAAGTAGATAGTATTGGTGGTAGGAAATATGCATATGTGCTCGTGGATGACTTTTCTAGATATGCATGGATATTTTTTCTTAGGGAAAAATCTGAATCTTTTGATTTCTTTAAAAAATTTTGTGCTATGATTAAGAACAATTTTAGTTCTACTATTTTTCGTATTAGGTCTGATCATGGTACAGAATTTGAAAATCAATCATTTGATGAATTTTGTGATAAGAAAGGTATTGTGCATGAGTATTCATCTCCTAAGACGCCCCAACAAAATGGGGTGGCTGCAAGGAAGAATATGACTTTACAAGAAATGGCACATGTTATATGTTGCATTCTAAGAGTCTTTCGAAGAGGTTTTGGGCTGAAGCGTTGCATACGGCATGTCATATTTCTAATCGTGTGTTCTTTCGTCATGGTACTAAAATGACTTCGTATGAATTGTTGAATGGGAAAAAGCCTACTGTCAAGTACTTTCATGTTTTTGGATGCTACTGCTATATGTTGAATGATCGTGAGTACTTGACCAAGTTCGATTCGAAAAGTGATAAGTGCATTTTCTTAGGATACTCGTCTAATAGTCACGCATATCGTGTGTATAACTTGCGCTTGAAGTCCGTTCAGGAATCAGTGAATATTGTGTTTGATGATACTACTGATCTTAGCAGAATGTCCCCTCAAGTTGACATTTCAGGTGTTATACAAGCTGTCGATGAAACAGAGGAGACTGAGGATGACAATGTTGAGCCAACATCTGACTCAACATCTGGGCCACAACAGAACACTGAGGCTGGACCCAGTGAAGTGCGACGAGATCCGCCAGTTAAGATTCAGAAAGATCATCTCACTGACCTTATTATTGGAGACGTGAACGAAGGAGGAGAACCAGAGACAAACCACGCAAAGATTATAAGTCTATGGTAAGAAACGTATGCATGAACACAGTATACACTGAGGTACGTTTTAATTGTTTTGTTTCTGAGATAGAACCTAAGAATGTCCTTGAAGCTCTCAAGGATAATTTCTGGATAAATGCGATGCAAGAGGAACTCTTGCAATTTGAGAAAAACCAAGTATGGACCTTAGTCCCACGGCCGAAGGACTTTAATGTCATAGGCACGAAGTGGATCTTTAAGAATAAATCTGATGAACTTGGTAGAGGTGTTATGAACAAAGCACGTTTAGTAGCTCGGGTTATACGCAAGTTGAGGGCATAGACTTTGATGAGCCTTTCGCTCCCGTGGCTAGGTTAGAATCAGTTAGGTTGTTATTAGCTATTGCATGTTGGCTTAACATCACGTTACACCAAATGGATGTTAATGGTGCGTTTTTATATGGGTATATTGATAAAGATATCTATGTTGAACAACCTAAGGGATTTGAGGATCCACATTTTCCTAATCATGTCTTTGAGCTGCAGAAAGCTTTGTATGGACTAAAGCAAGCGCCTAGAGCTTGGTATGGTAGGTTGGCTACATTTTTACTTGAATTTGGATTCACTCGAGGTGAGGCAGACCGTACGCAAGAGTCGGTTCTGATCTTTTAATTGCTCAAGTTTACGTAGATGATATCGTTTTTGGCTCGAGCTCACAGTTCATGTTAGATCAGTTTGTGCAGGCGATGAACTCCACGTTCGAAATGAGCATGATTGGAGAGCTAACTTATTTTTTAGGCTTGCAGATTAAGCAGAGTAGCGACGGGATCTTTATGTCCGAAGAAAAGTACGCGAAGAACACTGTCAAGAAGTTCGGGTTGGACACAACAAAGATAATGAAAACGCATATGGGGTCTACGCAAAAGGTAAGTAAGGACAATGTTGGACAGAATGTTGTCCCAACATTGTATCGATTTATGATAGGCAGTTTATTGTACTTCTCCGCTAGTAGACCCGATATCATGTATAGCGTATGCGTATGTGCTAGATATCATTCTGAGCCTAAAGTTTCTCATCTTAATGCCATTCTTCGTTATGTGAGTGGAACGTGTAGCCTAGGATTGTGGTTCTCCAAAGATACTAATATGAGTCTTGTAGGCTATAGCGATGCTGATTGGGCAGGTGACGAGGATGATCGCAAGAGCACAAGTGGCGGCTGTTTCTTCTTAGGTAATAATCTTGTTGCATGGTATAGTAAGAAGCAAAATTGTGTGTCTTTATCTACTGCTGAGTCTGAGTATGTTGCGGCGGGTAGTTGCTGTATGCAATTAATATGGTTGAATAGCATGTTGTGTTACTATGGTTAGAGTGCAAATCTGTTCTCATGTATTGTGATAACCTTAGTGCCATAAACATCTCTAGGAACCCGATCCAGCATTCACGTACAAAGCATATAGATATTAGGCATCATTTTCTGAGAGATATGGTCGAAAAAGAGTTAGTCCGCATTGAGCATATAGACACTAAACATCAGTTAGCAGATATTTTCATGAAAGCATTGGATTTTGAAAGGTTCTCGGACCTGAAGAAATCCATAGGATTGCATATGTCAGTTAAATGTTGGTCCAACATTTGGATCAACATAACATATGTCAAATTTGATGGTTACTGCTTAAATGTTTGATTAAATATTCTTTCTATTTTCTTGTGAAATGACTTGATTCTATTCGACTGGTCCCTAAATGAACTCAATCCCTCTTTAAAGGCTCTTGGTAATACGTCCCTAGGTACACGGCATTCGCTGTGACGATGTACTTATTGCGACAAAAAGCCAATTCTTATTGTGTATAAGCATGCTCATAAACTCTCGGCTATCTTTAGGTATTTGGTAATAAGTTTCCTTAGGTATACGGCATTCGCCGTGACGATGTATACTATGCGACAAAATCGAACAACGAAGCTGAGGGTATAAGGGCAGTGCAAAAATTTGGTTAGTTACATGAGGTGAAAGAGTAATAAAGGGAACTGGTCTTGAGAAGGATTAAGCAGAAAAGTCTAGGATTACGGATTCAGGATGTTGAGTCAAATGTTAGGGCAACATATGTGACTGTCAGTTTGATATTGCTACATTTTATGCTTTCGTTTTATTTGTGTCTGTCTTTAGTAATGCATTTGTTAGTCATATGTGTCTAGTTTAGAAATCTCTCAGAATTGCATTAGAACTCTCGAAGAACAGCTTGTTACATTTGTCGCAAGTGGTCATCAACGTCGCTCAACGGTTAGTATTTCTTGATTCTACCTTGACTTTGAACTTAGTGTTCTTTTGGTTGAATCGTGATCTGAACTGCACCTATTTACTCGCATGATAGTGAAGAAGAATAATCCAAATTAAAAATGAAAGCACTTACCAAATTTGGCCGAACCATATTTTTAGTCCCGATATTTGGGGCATGGGTTCCTGGTCCCCCATGTTTAGAGGTGACACTTTTAGTCCCCAATGTACTGATTTTAGATGGTTTTGGTCCCTCACTTAAATTCAATCGCTAATTTAGACGAAATTTAACACGTGAGAGCCTATGATCTCCTTTTAGTCAACGTAAAATCTCATAGCACATCTTCTTCTTTGACTTAAATGCACTGAGCATCATTACGTATCATATTTAACTCATTTTCAATGTTGTCGATCCTTTACTAAATGTGATGTATAATGATGTTTTATGTGCGTTTAAGTCGAAGAAAAGATGTGTTATGAAGTTTTTCGTCCAGTAGAATGAGATCATGTGCTCTCACGTGTTAAATTTCGTCTAAATTAGCGATTAAATTAATCGGGGGACCAAAACCGTTCAAAATCTGTAACATTGGGGATTAAAAGTGTCACCTCGAAACATCGGGGACCAAAGCGCACATGCCCCAAACATCGGGGACTAAAATGTGGATCTCCCTACCAAATTTGGTAATTTTAGAAGACGAAGAAAAGAAAGAATAAATAATAAATAACTATAAAAGTAGTCCGTCTTGCATGCCACAATATTTGCTAAAGTGATCACCTTCCTGACTTTGAAATTTTCTAGTTAAAAGGCGGGAAAAAACGGGGTTTTTAATTAAATTAAAAAAAATCAACCATAAATAAAATAAACAACTACTGAAAACCATTAATAAAATGGATATCGTAATCCCAGGTTACGAGTTACTTGTCCACGGTGGGCTGACATGGCATTTCAAGTAACTCGTAATCCCAAGTTACGAGTTACTCTTTTTTCTTTTTTTTTTAATTTTTTTTTATTTTAACTTATATTTATTAATTATATAATCCACCAAATCATAAAATCATCGTTATCTCATGTGATTTATATAATAAAAATCAATAAATGAATCTAATTTATTGTTTGTTTCGCGATTAAAAATAATTAAATATTTTCGATATTCGAAAAAATATAGATATGCATATCATCGCGAAACAAACAATAAATTAGATGCATTTATTGATTTTTATTATGTAAACCACATGAGATAACGATGATTTTATGATTTGGTGGATTAAATAATTAAATAATATAAAATAAGTCAAAATAAAAATTTAAAAAAAAAAGAAAAAAGAGTAACTCGTAACTTGGGATTACGAGTTACTTGAAATGCCATGTCAGTCCACCGTGGACAAGTAACTCGTAAACTGGGATTACGAGTTAGTAACTCATAACCTGGAATTACGAAAATGTCTATTTTATTAATGTTTTCATTAGTTGTTTATTTTATCAATGGTTGATTTTTTTTAATTATTTAATTGAAAACACCGGAAAAAACCATTTTGATCCCCAATGTTTACCCTATAGGCGGTTTTGATCCCCTATATTTTCACTTGGCACATTTAGTCCCTCATGTTTCTTGGTTTGAACTAATTTGGTCCTCTGTTAAATTTAGCGTCAATTTAGACGGAGTAGGTCACGTGCCTTGCACGTGGAGAAGGATTAGCGACGGAAATTCCGACTAGCATGTCGACTACGAAATATGTAGTCGGAGAATTTTCAATTAACCCACTACACAAAATACCTACCGACTATGTGTATACGTAATCGATAATTGCGACCGATATCCATTCTCTCATCTCGAAAACCATAAAAGAATACGTCAATCGTGAAAATTTATTAGCCGGTAATTTTTAAGGATGGACTTGGGGGATGAGATTGGAATAATAAAGGAGGTCACTTTAGCAAATATTGTGCAGCCTCAATTCTTGCAGGCACATCACATCGTCTTGGACTTCATTTATCAGTTGTCTAATTCTTCTGATCCAAACGCAAAGATGTGTTTGTGAGTGTGATATCTCATAAATGGTTTAATGTTTTAAAAGTACAATACATACCTTTTTTGTTTAATTATAATACCTATATAAAAAATTAAAAATAAATAAAAATATTTAAAAGACTCGTTTTTTTGATAAATATTTATTATATGTTTTTATATGAAAATCACATTGGTTTTATTATCAATTTGAAATTATAGTATTCAATCGAATTTCATTTAGTAGAGTGGTTTAATTTGTAAAGTTGTAAATTATCAGGGCAATATTGAAAATCGAAAAGAAAATTATAATACAGGAATGGTCCGTTGTTAGAAAGATTTGATGGTTCGAGAAGCATTACTGCATTTTGAGTTTGAGTTTGAGAATGCGTGTTTCGGGTTGGAGATGGTCTTACTAAGCATGTTCTCTCTATCTAAGCATGCTGTCATTAAGGCATGGAACAAAGATGCAACATGAATTGTACTGCCATTGATTATTATCAACTCTTCTAATTTTCGTAAATGATTAAATTCATATTTAGTGAAAATGCCACATGAAATTAATCTACTATACTTAGGAGCTTTATGCTAAACAGTACGGTCTAAATTTGTCACGTATATATCTCAGTAACTAAATTCACCATAATATTTGCTAATCAAAAAATTGAACTTTTCAGTAAAACATTGAATCGAAACTTTCAATTTAAAGTAGACAATAGAAACAAAATTGATTCTTGAAATAAAAATAGATTGTAAATCAATTACCACCGTGAACAAAAGAAATAGAAATAAAATAGTTATATGATAAATGAAGGGTGAGGAAGGAATCATAGAGAAGAACAAGGCTAGACTAATGGGCCTTCTCATCTTCCCTAGAAAAACGTTACACAGAAGACTATTTATTCAGATCTTCGATGCTCTCTGTGCTCAATGTTCTTTCTTCCCTATATTGGAAATGTGATGAAGATACTATCAAAGACAATGTAATTGTAGACCTTTTTGGTCCAAACGGTTATGAGAGTTTTGATTATTCCAAGTAATTACGTAAATTGGGGGTACAAATTAGAAAACTCGATATGCATGTTATGTGATGTTTAAGTATGTGAAAATATTCGATTAAGCGCTTGAATGTGATTTAACTGTTAAGAAAATCGATTTTGAGTGATCTTATGCTTAACTGGAATATTAATCTGATCACCTGGTTATGAATGTTTTCGTATGAATGGAATTCTCGTTGCGTGCTATATATGGAAAATATATCATGTTAAGTGATATGCAAACTGTCTGCGAGATTGAGTTATTTTAGGAAAGAATATCGATGAGATCACCCGGATATGAATGACTATGCTGTATATATGGAAAGGATATTCTGATTAAGTGCTTACATGTGATTGATCTATTTTAGAAAGAATATCAATGATATATCCGTTGAGTGCGATATTAAGTGACTCTTAAATCAGTGAATCATGATCCTGCTTTCCATGTGCGACTTAGGATTCATATTATGGAAAGTGATTAATTGATTGGGCTTATATGTGGTAAGATGCTGATTGAGTCTATTTATGGAATGTGCTGAAATCGAGTGAGATCACCATACATGGAAAGTATGCTTTGTATTATACTTAGTAGATCAAATCTTTCTCTGTGCGAATTGGCTATCATATTTTGGAAAAGAAATCAGTTGATTGAGCTTACCGTTGAAAATATGCTGAGTGGAATATATATGGAATATGCTGACAAATGGATGAGATTACGGTGGAATGAATGTTAATCTCTGGTATTTATGGTAAGTGATCATGCATGACCATTAAGCTTAATTGGTTTATTCTTGGCATGATTGTTTGAGTTAATGCACGTGATTGTTGAGCTTTCTTTTGCATATTTTCGTGCTTAACTTTCCTTATGAAGTGTAAAAGCGATTTTTGGACTATATAGAAGAAAACTCTTCACTTTGAAGGGGACACAACAACGAACACACAAGCTATCGAATTCCTTAGACGATTTGAGCTTTACTTTGCAATTCATTCGTAGTTTGTGTTGAGCTTTCATTTGCGAATCTGTACCCTTTGAGCGATCCTTAGAAACTCCAAATCCTATAAGCCTTGTCTAAAAGGACGTGTTGTGTCTGCAGGCACGTTGAGCGCACAAAGGAGCACGAGTGGAGTCTTACGTACGTGGAGGGACGAATTTTGTGGTTTCGGTGGCCCTTCGGTATCAAGCTGCATCCAGTCGGGAATAGGTTTCCTGGGTAAACGACGCGGATCGAAACTTGGCGTGCGTCAGCCTAGAACGAGGTCTAGTGTCCATAGTGTTTCGGTTGTGTACGGGTCAATCATAGTGTAACCGGTAATACCTAGTGATTGATTGGAACTCTTGGGGAGATCACACCACAGGATTAAACCCCAGTTGGGGATATAACCTGTATAAAAATCCCGTCTCACTTTACTTTCTGCTATTTACTTTTCTGTGAGACAAACCCGGAACGCGCGCTAATATCTAGGTGATATCGTAGAAACCATTTCTGAAATTAACGTGATATTTTGAAAGAGGGTTAGTGATACCCGTACAGATTTCTGGAAAATAACCTACTCTTCAAATATCTTCTTAAAGAAAAGTATTTTTCAAAGAAGAACAAGCCAATTTTTTATAGCCTAATTCACCCCCCTCTTAGGCATATTTTTCACTTCATTTGGTATCAGAGCGGGTTACTGAAAGAAAGGCCTAATACGCCTGAGTTAAGATCTAATGGCTTTTTCGAGTGATGTTTTTGCAGAGGGTCAATCACACTCTAGCCACCTCTCTTCGATGGAACGAACTACGCAGTGTGGAAAATTGCATGATCGAATTTCTCATCGCTATCGACTACGACCTTTGGGAGACAATCATCAACGGACCATATACGGCTGCGAAATCCGATGGAACCCCAAAGGCTGCTAAAGATTACACTGCTGATGACAAAAAGGGAATTACGCGAACGCAAAGGCGAAAAACATGCTCGCATGCGCACCACACGAGAAGGATACATTCGGGTTAGCTCCTGCTCATCGGCAAAGGCCATGTGGGATATGCTCCAAGTTACTCATGAAGGAACTCAACGAGTTGTGCAAGAAAGACTGGCTCTGCTCACTCATCAGCACGAACTGTTCTCGATGGAATCTGACGAGAATATAAGCCAGATGTACGCCAGATTCATGGGAATCATCAACCAAATGTCTATCTCGGCAAGAAGGTTCCCGACAGTGAACAAGTGAGAAAGATACTGAGATCACTGCCGCGAGAATGGAATGCCAAAGTTACTGCCATCTACGAAGCAAAGGATCTATAAGCACTTAGCATCTCCGAACTGATTGGATCTCTGATCTCCTACGAGATGATTCAAACATCAATGAATGAGAAGTCGCAGAACAAAAATCAGAATCCATTGCATCAAATCCAACCAAGAAGAATCTGATTCTGACGACGAAGAAGAGGACTTGATGAACGATCTAGCCATGCTTACAAAAAGATTTGAAAGGTTCCAGCAGAAAAAGAAATTCAAAGGGAACTTCAACAAATTCCAGAACAAGAGCAAGGGAATATCCACGTCTGGGAAGAAAGTTCAGAAGTGTTTCCGATGCAACAAACCAGGTCATTATGCACATGAATGCCAAGCAACCAACAATGAGAAACCAAGGAAGCAGAAGGCCATGGTGACGGAATCAAGCGACTCTGAACCAGAACAAAGTGAGGACGAGATTCACGCTTACATGGCTGATGAGGACCAGGTATCTCGCTCTTCCTCCATTGAGAAAATTCATATCCTAAATAGGTTATATAACAATGATTATGAAAGTGACTCATCTGTTTTTGATATAGAAGAAAGTAAGGAATAATTGTGTGATTTACTTCAGAAAGCTGAGAGAAAGATTAAGTCACTAAATTCCATGAATAAGGAACTGATAAAACAGCGAGATCACCTTGCTAAGGAAAAACATGAGGCTGACCTAGAGATCTCACGTTTGCAAGGAGAGTTAGTTACTGCTAAGAAAGAGGGAATTCCCTTTGACTGTGAGAAAACAGAAGAAAAACAGTGACTTATCCAGAGATATTGTAGTACTTACGAACTCCTTAGAGAAAGAAAAACAGAAAGTTGATAGACTCCTTGAGGGTAGGCAGAACCTAGATATGCTATTAAGCACTCCTGTGAATATTGGTAGGTCAGGCATATGTTATTCCACTGAAGTAAAACATACTAGACCTTCTGTGCCTAACCTTAAATGTTTTTGTTGTGGTAGAAAGGGTCATTATGCATACAACTGTCCTTTAAAGAAGATGGATAAAGCTAAGTATGTCTGGAGACCTAAGAAGTCACATGTAAATGCCACTATTGTATCTGATTGTAACAGGAGATCACTGTCTATGCAGAACGATATCTCATATGCTAACGGAAGTTATTTCTCCGCTAACATGTTAGGACCCAACAGAAATTGGGTACCTCAGAAGAGTACTTCTTTCTACAGGTACGAAGGAAGAATCCCAGTAAGAAAAGTAGGTGGCACCTCGACAGCGGGTGCTCCCGCCACATGACAGGTGATATAGGTAACTTTGTGTCGTTAAAGGCGGTTGATGGGGGATACGTTCCATACGCCAACGACGCAAAAGCCAACATCGTGGGAGTTGGAACTGTCGATAACAATTTAAATATCACTATAGATAACGTTTGGTTTGTTAGGAACTTAGAACATAATTTAATTAGCATTAGTCAATTATGTGATGGACATACCGTAGCCTTCGCCAAAGATAAGTGCTTTGTTAAAAAGGATGATGAGATCGTGTTTAGTGCATCTAGGCATGGTAACATTTACTGCATCACTCTTGATGATATTGCTAACCAAAATATCAAGTGTCTAGCTGTTACGCAGGATATAACATGGTTATGGCATAGACGTCTGGGATATGCTAACATGGAACTGATGTCTCACATATCATGCAATGAATTGGTGAGAGGTATTCCAGATATGAAAGCCACCAAGGACAGAATCTATAAAGCGTGCCAAATGGGGAAACAGACCAAGACGTCCTTTAAACCTAAGAATGTGATCTCTACGTCCAGACCGCTGGAAACTGCTGCATCTTGACCTTTTTGGGCCGAAGCAGTTAGTACGGCATGTTATGTCTCGAATAGGATTTTCCTTAGACCGATTATTAAGAGAACTCCCTATGATCTTTGGAACGATAAAACCCCTAACATAGGATATTTCCACGTATTTGGTTGCAAATGTTTCATTTTGAATGATAGGGATAAAAGAGGAAAATTCGATTTCAAGGTAGATGAAGGAATATTCCTAGGTTACAGCCTTCATTCCAAAGCTTTTAGAGTGTTTAATAATAGGAAGAAGACTGTTCAAGAATCTGTGCATGTTACGTTTGATGAATTTCCTAACACAGATGCTACTGAGGAAGGTATAGTTGTGTCTGCAGATATACAGGTTACTGACAAAGGAACGAACGCAATTCCATTGGAACTAGACACTGAGTCAGAGGAACCTGAGGCTTCAGACGAACAACACCGCAGAAAATTCAAACATGCTTCCAGCCATCCCACTGAACAAGTCATAGGAATATCACTTCAGGATCAAAACGAGAGCAACTGCACGAAATGATATTGCTGAGGAATCACATGACGTGTTGTTGTCAACCATGGAACCTAAGACATTGAATGAAGCACTCGATGAATCATGCGTGATTGTCATGGAAGAAGAGTTAGCACAATTCGAAAAGAGCCAGGTGTGGACTCTTGTGGAAAGACCTAGCGACAAGTCAATAATAGGCACCAAGTGGGTGTTTCGAAACAAACCGGACGAGAACGGTAATGTGACACGAAACAAAGCCAGGTTAGTTGCCAAATGTTATTCCCAAGAAGAAGGTATAGATTTTCAAGAAACCTTTGCACCCGTAGCTAGACTTGAGTCAATACGCATTTTACTTGCATATGCATCTTTTAAGAGATTTAAGCTTTTTCAAATGGACGTGAAATGTGCATTTTTAAATGGTTTTATAAATGAGGAAGTTTTGTTCGAGCAACCTCCCGGTTTTGAAAAAGAGGAATTTTCAAATCACGTCTTTAAATTAAACAAAGCTTTATATGGTTTGAAACAGGCCCTAGGGCATGGTATGAAAGATTGAGTAGGTTTTTACTAGAAATGAGCTTTACAACAGGAACAATAGATAACACTCTGTTTATAAAGTGCGAAGGGAATCACATACTACTTGTGCAGATATACGTTGATGATATCAATTTTGGTAGCACTGACATCACTCTTTGCGAGAATTTTTCTAAGTCTATTCAACAGGAATTTGAGATGAGCCTTATGGGAGAACTCACGTATTTCCTCGGATTGCAAATCAAGCAATTGGATACGGGAACATTCATATCTCAAACGAAGTACACGAAGGAACTACTTGAAAAATTCAGAATGGCTGATTCCAAGGTACTTCCCACTCCTATGCATCAGACCGCCAAAATTGACAGTCATGAACAAGGTACGCCTTTCGACCAAGCCAAGTATAGAGGTATGATCGGAAGTTTGCTATACCTTACGGCAAGCAGACCCGATATTATGTTTGCTACTGGTCTATGCTCTAGATATCAATCGAGTCCTAGGAAATCTCACTTGACAGCTGTCAAGCGAATATTTAGATATTTGAAGGGAACAATCAATCATGGTATATGGTATCCAAATTCCAAGGAATTCCCATTAACGGGATACTCGGACGCGGATTACGCCGGTTCTAGGGAAGATAGGAAAAGCACTAGTGGTACTTGCCAAATACTAGGAAATTCCCTTGTTACTTGGTCTAGTCGGAAACAAAATGCCGTGGCCCTATCCAAAACCGAAGCAGAATATATGGCCTTAGGAAGTTGTTCTCAGCAAATCCTTTGGATGAAACAGACCTTGAGTGATTACGGTTTAAGTTACGACCAAATTCCTATTTTCTGTGATAGTACTAGTGCCATCAGTATCACTAAGAATCCCGTACACCACTCTCGAACTAAGCATATAGAGGTGAAACATTATTTTATTCGAGATCATGTTCAGAAAGGTAATATCAGCGTGAACTTCGTAGGAACTAATGATCAGTTGGCTGAGATCTTCACGAAACCCCTTATTGAGAGTAGATTCTGTGATATCCGTGACCAATTAGGAAATGTTGAGCTCAAATAGGAAAGAAGACTAGATATGCTAGCCCTTAGTATCTCCTTGATCTTACCCTTTAGGATCTCCTTGATTTTATTCCTTGATTCTATGAATATTTTTCCTTATTCTATTGTTCCTATCTATTAAGATCTCTTCCATTCAGGGTGAGATTATTATTTTTTGACATTTATGTCAAAATCTCTTTTCAGCCAATATTTTCTTTGAGCACTTATCTTTACTTATTTCCTTCCTTAATTCCCGCGATATATCCTTTTATCTCTAGTTAATTCCACTTAACGGGCAGTTTCCTTCTCTACTAAGAAATCCTTTTAAAATTCAAAATTGTGAAATCCTTTCCTTATCTGACACCTGTCCTGTCGAGATCACATCCCTCTTTAAACTTCTTTCCATCCTTATCCACACTCTGCCTCTATAACCGTTCCTTCCTTGATTCTTCATTCTATTCAAACCCTAAGCTCTTCACTTCATACCTTCATCCTTCAAATCTTCTATCTCAACCATGGTGAAAACCAAAGGCGCTGGTTCTAAGTCCGACAAAAAGCGAAAGGTTGCCCTAATCGAAACTCCACTCTCTCGAAAGACCACCCGTTCCAAGTCTAAGAGGAGTCCCAAATCCACGAAATCTCCTACAGAACCGAAGAAGAAGAAGGCCAAGGTCGATAAAATTCCTATTTCCTCTCCTGCCTCTTCCATACTGAGTCTGCCTCTCTTGAGATATCAGCATTCCCCGGAGAAATCCATTTCTGCCCAATTGAGTCACCCAATGAGGTTCTAGCCGTGATACTGATGGGCAAAAATCGTTCAACCCTGATAATCTGGAGGAAATCACCGATGAGATCATGTTTCTGACTGAGAGCGCCAAGGAACTTCATGAGAAACTCCAGAAGCGGCGAGTTGCACGAGGAAGAAGCGTCAACTTTGACGAACTGGCTGAGAGCCAAGTGGCGACATGGCTGATGGAGTATGGCTGGGAGAACTTTCTGAGGATAGACAAGTCCTTGTATGTGGAGGCGGTGAAGTTGTTCTACGCCAATCTCACTTTCGTTGAAGACGAAACTGAGATTACAGTGAAGTCTTATGTGCTTGGGACGAACATGGAATAACACAAAGGTGAACGAGATGTTGGGGTTTGAAAACGAAGGGTTACGCTATTTCGACTTCGTCCACTGGTGTACGTCTGAGGTGCCCCTCCGTGATTGTGTGAAAGCCCTATGGAATTCCCCTTATAAGCCTAAGTTCTCTGAAGGAGAAGCCTTGAACAAACTTCCTGTTGATCTGTTCTTCCTTTACAAAGTTCTGCACTTTACTCTCTGGAGCGCCCGCGTTGGTAGTGGAGGCCATTCCACCACCATGAACAACATGAGCATGCTTATTCTCTATCTTGTATCCCAAAATAGACCGCTAAATCTAGGTTACTTTGTCCCTAAGTACATGGTCCATGCCATTAAGAGCTCTGATAAGGAACTTCCATATGGAATGCTGCTTACGCACATGCTTGAATTCGAGAGAATCACTCTGCCCAAGGCTTGGGAAGATAGCGCAAAGCATGCAGTAGATATGGTCACACTCAAGCGTGTTGGTATACACTATGATGAGCGAAAGGGATGGCTCAAGACAAGGGATCTGAAGACCCCTTCAAAGAGTCCGATCAAGAAGAAAAGGGGTGACGATAGCGACGACGAGCAGGGAACGATCGCAGACCTGAAAAGGAGCGTCAAGGGCCTCAAGGATGAGAACCGGAAGAAATTAAAAGAGATCTCACGGAACTTCAAAAGGGTTACCAGGTATCTGAATGAGATCTCCACGGCTCTTAATATCGCTGAATCCTCATCTGCTCATCTGATAGCGATTCCAACCCTTAGATCTTGGTTCCTTAGAAATTCCCTAGCTCTGATAAAATTAGCTCTAGCTTGCCTTTTTCACTGGTTCTTGGGTTTGAGGGTCGAGGGTGATTGCAAGTTTAGGTAGGTTGGTGGTGCTTGTGTCCCTCCTTTTTGATGCTGAAGGGGGAGAAGTCTAGGCAATTAATGCCTTATTTTGTTATTTGGAATGGTATAATATAATCGGCTTGCTTTATATGCTTATGTCTTAATCCTCTGTGCTTTAGTTGATGATTTGTTAAGGATTAAGGAATTCCGCACATAGGCAGGGGGAGCAAACTGATGTGATGTGATAGCTTGAGACATTCCATGATAACTTGCGACATTCCGTGGTAACTTGTGACATTCCATGTGATATGATCTGGTAATTGCTAAATCGTTGCTCGTGTGCTTTACATAGGAATATTAGCAATTAGACAGGGGGAGCATGCTATGAAATTTGAGAATTTTATTTGCTCTGATCACATATCACATGCTTTGATACTTAACATGCTACGTGCTTACATGGTTTCATATCGAGTGTACTCATATGCTTAAGATAGGCATTAATTACTTGTCATCATCAAAAAGGAGGAGATTGTAGACCTTTTTGGTCCAAACGGTTATGAGAGTTTTGATTATTCCAAGTAATTATGTAAATTGGGGGGTACAAATTAGAAAACTCGATATGCATGTTATGTGATGTTTAAGTATGTGAAAATATTCGATTAAGCGCTTGAATGTGATTTAACTGTTAAGAAAATCGAATTTGAGTGATCTTATGCTTAACTGGAATATTAATGTGATCACCTAGTTATGAATGTTTTCGTATGAATGGAATCTCGTTGCGTGCTATATATGGAAAATATATCATGTTAAGTGATATGCAAACTGTCTGCGAGATTGAGTTATTTTAGGAAAGAATATCGATGAGATCACCCAGATATGAATGACTATGCTGTATATATGGAAAGGATATTCTGATTAAGTGCTTACATGCGATTGATCTATTTTAGGAAAGAATATCAATGAGATATCTATTGTGTGCGATATTAAGTGACTCTTAAATCAGTGAATCATGATCCTGCTTTCCTTGTGCGACTTAGGATTTATATTATGGAAAGTGATTAATTGATTGAGCTTATATGTGGTAAGGTGCTGATTGAGTCTATTTATGGAATGTGCTGAAATCGAGTGAGATCACCATACATGGAAAGTATGCTTTGCATTATACTCAGTAGATCAAATCTTTCTCTGTGCGAATTGGCTATCATATTTTGGGAATGAAATTAGTTGATTGAGCTTACCGTTGAAAATATGCTGAGTGGAATATATGTGGAATATATATGGAATATGCTGACAAATGGATGAGATTACGATGGAATGAATGTTAATCTGTGGTATTTATGGTAAGTGATCATGCTTGACCGTTGAGCTTAACTGGTTTATTCTTGGCATGATTGTTTGAGTTAATGCACGTGATTATTGAGCTTTCTTTTGCATATTTTCGTGCTTAACTTTCCTTGTGAAGTGTAGAAGCGATTTTGGGACTATATAGAAGAAAACACTTCACTTTGAAGGGGACACAACAACGAACACACAAGCTATCGAATTCCTTAGACGATTTGAGCTTTACTTTGCGATTCATTCGTAGTTTATGTTGAGCTTTCATTTGCGAATCTGTACCCTTTGAGCGATCCTTAGAAACTCCAAATCCTAAAAGCCTTGTCTACGGACGTGTTGTGTCTGCGGGCACGTTGAGCGCACAAAGGAGCACGAGTGGAGTCTTACGCACGTGGAGGGACGAATTTTGTGGATTCGGTGGCCCTTCGGTAGCAAGCTGCATCCAGTCGGGGAATAGGTTTCTTGGGTAAACGACGTGGATCGAAACTTAGCGCGCGTCAGCCTAGAACGAGGTCTAGTGTCCATAGTGCTTTGGCTGTGTACGGGTCAATCATAGTGTAACCGGTAATACCTAGTGATTGATTGGAACTCTTGGGGAGATCACACCCCAAGGACAGGATTAAACCCCAGTTGGGGATATAACCTGTATAAAAATCCCGTCTCACTTTACTTTCTGCTATTTACTTTTCTGTGAGACAAACCCGAACGCGCGCTAATATCTAGATGATATCGTAGAAACCATTTCTGAAATTAACGTGATATTTTGAAAGAGGGTTAAGGAGATAACTTTACCCGTACAGATTTCTGGAAAATAACATACTCTTCAAATATCTTCTTAAAGAAAAGTATTTTTCAAAGAAGAACAAGCCAAATTTTTTATAGCCTAATTCACCCCCCTCTTAGGCATATTTTACACTTCAGTAATAATTCATGCGAGCGAAAACTCACTTCAGATCACTTGTTTGTACTTGTTTTTTGGTGTCACCTTTCCCTTCTTCGGCGGCGGAGAATCACCTTCTTCACACCGTCATCATCGCATGAAGATCCACTCGACTCATTAGACTTCAATTCTGTCTGGACGTCCTTCGAATTGAAAAAAATGAAATCAATGTTGTCGTTTTCGAGATGATAGTGGAGTTCGTAGTTCAGTGCCGTAGGTGCTCAAAGTGGAGAATCATCCCATCAAGGAGAGGTACGAAGAGATACGAAAGAATATGTCATGAATGATATCGAACATGATGAGACTAATCTTTGGATCGTCGGCACGCCCAACGTCCTTCTGACTCCTCCTGGATGGGAACGACTTCTGATATTCAGAGACATAAGGAGCCCAAAATTAGCAGATGTGTGAGTATCAATCAAACCTTCTTTGAAATGTTTTTTCTGTATTTTTTTCCTCTAACTGTAGTTTTCTTATGCTATTGATTAACAATGCAACCTTGTTAGTTTCATATACTAATGGGGATGTTATTTTTCACTTATCCACAGGTACTATTACCCACCTGGTGGACGAGAGAGGTTAAGGTCAAAGGTGGATATTAGCAGGTATGATATAATATAATATAAATATGATATAATCTAATATAATGTAATACAATATAATATAATTAAACTCTTGACGACTTCCGATCATTACCATACAAGTTATCTATAAGCTACACTATATGGTGCTTTTTAATTTCAAGGTACCTCGACGGAAGTCCCGAGTACAGAGATAGCATCAGCGTAGAGATGTTCTGCTTCAAATCGCCAAAGCTTTTCGAAAAAATCCTTCGCGTCCCGGCAATCAATCTGCAAAAGCTACAGAAGGTGAGTTGAAAAACATATATTTATCACGCCTCATATCGGACATAATGTTTAAAAAAAACAGAATAGTCCATTTGTTTGTTGTGAAATTTTTTTATTGGGCCTACGCCAATAGCCCACTTAAGATAAGAGTTGTCCCATATAAGTTGATGAGGTTCATCTTAAAAACAATCTATTCTCAATTATTTAGGATTATCTATTTTAACATATATGCAAAGAACTCTCTCGCTCTCTCTCTCTCACACACACTTGTTCTGATTCCATTGCTTGTCTTATGTAAAGATGGAGATATAGAGTTGGAGAATCGAGTGGATCTTCAAGTGATGATGGCGACCCACTGTGGAGCGAAGAAGACGATGATCGAACGCAAACTAGCGAAATGTGACGCCGAAAAGCAAGTCAACGAGCGCTTTGAAGCAATATTGGGGGATATTAGTGCATTCGAGGAAATTTTTATTACTATAAAGTGGAAGCAAATATCGACGAATAACTTACCTCGACTATGCTGCTTAGTTTGTGCTATCTGATATTGTCAGTTTTCACTGGGCTCATGAACTATACAACAATGGTTATTTATGGTGCTTTGTAGTTATATTTATTAGGCCATGGCACTGTATATATATGGAGAGAGGAGAGAGAGAGGGAGAGAGGGGGAGAGAGAGAGAGGGAGAGAGGGAGAGAGGGGGAGAGGGAGAGAGGGAGAGAGGGAGAGAGAGAGAGAGAGAGATGGAAACTAAGATATGAATAGAGAACAAGTTAAAGCATATACATCATCAATAAACTCCAGCGAAAAGGCATAAGGACTCACAAAAAACCCTATATAAACCCTAATATAACAAGAAAATGTTAGTTTATACTCGTAAAGCTATTTTCCTACAAACAAATACATTTGATCATACTTAGGTATCTATCTGCAGCTTCGAGCAAGAGCTTAAAGGTGGAAAACTGTTTCTCTCACTCTATATATGTAAGTATATATATAATCTTCAATTAATTATTCCTTCCAGGGTGTCCCTTAGGTGGATGATAATCGGCTGTAAACGCAACCAGGCCAGTCGTAATTCTTACTTGCCTTATTGTCCTTCGATCTACTTCTTTGTTCAGTGTCCATCATTTCCACTCTTCGGTCACTCATGGAATCAACTATCTTCGCATCGAAGAACATCTTACCACCAATCTTTGCTGCTTCCTCGATTGTATTTTCATCATTTCTAACTCCCTCCTTCGATTCTCTAACATGATGATCAACTCCAGATAAAACTGCTGCTTCCTTTACTGCATAAAGGTGTGTAACTGTTAGAACAGAAAGGTTGAAGAGAATATATGTACATATATATACACACGTATATATAACATATATATATATATATATATATATATATATATATCCACGTACCTCGACGAGCATTTGAAGCATATGGAGAACTGACTATCAATAAAATCACCGGTAATAGCTTCAACCACACCATTTCTGTAATAATTGTTGAATTCCTTACGGGTTTTCTTACAGTAAGTTTCTTTGATGTTCGTTCAAAATCACCACTGAGCAGCGTTAGTATATATATATATATATATATATATATATGAGAGAGAGAGAGAGAGGCAGAGAACATGCATATATAGAAAAAGAGAGTCTTGGAGAGTTTAAAATCAAGTCAAAGCTTGCGCGTAATTCCAAGAAGTCAGAGTTGTGTATTCATTCCATTCATCAAAGTATAATACTATTTGCATACAAACTGAAAAACTCGAGCCCGTAAGAAATTAATGAATGCAAAAAGCAATGTTCCAAGTCACAGTTACAAAAAAGAAGAAAAAAGTGAATTGCGAGATTATATTTAAATGATCACAATGTTGAGGAAAAGGCACACCAAGTCTGTGTTCGGAGTTTGTCTGCAGCAGCCATGCATTATTCTTTTACTACATGTAGCTTAAACATGTAATATATAATATTTAATTAAATACCTGACATTCGAATCTGAATTTTGGGTGAACATTTATAGACGTCCGTTTGAAAGTGATTTACAAAAGTAGGCACCATGTGTATATACTACAAATATAGGCACTTCTCTTTTTTCATTTTATTTTAACATTTTTAAGTTGCTAGTGATATTTCTATATTATTTTTATTAAAATTTATTAAACCGACCGAACACAAAATTTCGACGGGCACCAAATATGCAACTGATTTGTTTGGTCTCTAATTCTTAGATTGCGGTTCGATCTAAAAACATAAAATCATTTTTTATTTTTTAATATTAGTAATATATAAGGTATTATATATTTGTAAGTATATAAACAATATTACAATTTTGGCTGGTTAGTTGAAGCCAATTAAAAAAATTATATATCTGTAACTATATAAACAATATTACAATTTTGGCTGGTTATTGAAGCCAATTAAAAAGTTCGGAAATATTATAATCTAACAAAAGATTCGAAACTAAAACTTCTGTTAATTGTAAATACTGTAAATAGGCCCTTTTGATTTTCGTTTCATGCTATCTATTGGTTTTGGATTAAAAAAAACAAATCGATTCCAATCAGTTGTGGAATCAAAACTACTTTCGTTCTTATTCAGACTATAAATTTTATATATTCGATTACATATTAATTTGTTCATATAGTAGTTGGAGGTTATTATTATTGGTTTGTTTGGCTCTTGTTTTAATTTTGGCATAATTCTTTGGATTATTGGGTCGATTTCGGTTTTTTCAATCGATTTGTAATTTGCGAACACGATTTTTTAAATAAAAATTCTAATATGACAGAACTTTGGAACAATTTAAAACAAATTAAATGTGGATCATAGCTTTAATTTATTTTTCATTTGGATGAGTTAACTTCTATTTTATTTTTGTCATTACTGTGATTATAAAATTAAATTATGATAAGAAAATATAGAATAAAATAAGTCTTATTTATTAATAACTTTGTGTATATAATAAATTTAATTCAAATAAGAAAATAAATAAAAAATGCCTATTTTTGTAACAAAAAACACACAATACCTATTTTTGTTATCCACACTTGGTCAAGTGCCTAGAAATGTAATTAACTCCTGAATTTTATATCTCAGTATATTAAGCGAAAGATAGTCAAAGCTATGCTGTGCGTGTCAAATGTAATAAAAAGATCTTAGAGCCCTAGAACCTTGTAATAAATGGGAATGAACGTACTAATTTTAGGTCGTAGCTTCAATTTCCAATCAAGCAAAATGTGGGATTAGTTCGTGGAAGATTTGTCTGGTGTGGTTTAAGTTTTAACTAATTCATCCTTTTTGAGACAAAATAGTTGAAGATATTTTTCAATCAATTAAGCTTCACTTTGCAATTGTCCTCCATTATATGTTAATATGGTGCTGAAAATCGCTTAAAGTTTCGAAAATGTTGAATGAAAATTGTGTTACATATTATAATTGCACGATCTTAAAATTCTTATTTGGGTGGCTGTAGATCGTTTCTACATTTTTATTTGAATTTGGGTAAATCATTTTATAAGTTGTTTTACATAATATATACACTATATAAATACATATAATTATAATGGTAGTTATTAAGAGCTTTGACGGTGCCATGCATATGGAAGTACTAAAACCGTCACATGTAGTGAAAAAAGCAGTTTAAAATCGACAAGAAGAACATGGGCAAGTGAGGAGATGTTTCTTTGAATCACTAAAACATAATCGTATGATCGTCTCTTTTACACAATTTACTATTAACCAAAAGATTAATAATAAATTGGCATTTACACAATGCCATCATTATATTTAGTTGACGTTACGGGGTTGCCAAAACGGAGAACACGAGGGCGTATTTTACGACTTTATGGTACATACCTCACTTGCATTTTCTTGGTAATGAGGTTAGGCCTCGTTTCGTAATTAGCTATGTTGAATTTTGTTCTTATTTTTAGATTATTTTTCTAAGTTCGATACAAACTTCAATCAATCATAACGGAATAATATATATTGTCGTGCTAACGAACATATATGTAATATCTTTGAAAACTATAAGTTCCAATTCTTCAGAACGACATCTTTCTAAAAATGCATATCAAAGCCTCAAAACACAAGTAAACTGCTATTATTACGGATTAAGTAGAACAATACATTAGACTAACTAAACTTAATAAATATTGACATTTATTAAAAATAATTACGAAGATGATGACACTCATTTAAAAATTGAATAAAAAAAGTAGAGATGGGTCACCATGCACTAATCTTGTCTTAACATAATTTTTATGAACAAGCCTCCATGTATACCAAATAATTTACATATATATATATATAGAGATATGATATGGTGCCCACCTACCGTGAGCAACCACCGTGAGCACCATAAGCAAATCTCTCAATAGTTTGCGTTTTTTCGATTCCCAACATCGCCAACACCTTCGTAGACCTTCTCATATCCATTGTTAACCTAAATCACCGCTCCAATATGTAAATTTATAAGAAAATCATCACATTGGTACTCGTCCACATGCGAACAATAAACAATGAATTAATGATGAATTTTCTTAAAAATAACGTGTTAGAGCGCGCGATTTAGGTTAACAATGGATATGAGAGGGTCTACGGAGGTAATGTTGGCAACGGGGCGGGGCGGGGGCGGGGACCTAATCCCCGTCCTGTAATACCCGGGTTCCGTGCGTAAGTTGGCCAATAAATTTGCATGCATATTATGTGTCTATATGATTTTATATTCAGTATTCATTTAATTTTGTGCCTACATGATACCTAACATTATCAGTTGAAATTTAGGGTTTCTTTTTGGATAAAATTCGAACTTTAAGATGTGGTAGTGAGTTTCTAAATTGGAGTATGGTTAGTATTTAAGAATGTCGAGATGATGATGGAATAGAATGTCGAAATTATTAGAAAGAATGATATAAGGATTTTGAAGTTGGTTTCGACATTTCATTTGAAATTTTTAAGTAAACCAGAATAGAGACTTCGAAGTTGGTTAGGGAACTTATATCGAAATGTTGAAGGAGTTCAAATGTAGATTTCGAAATTTTATTAAGATGTCGAGATGTTGATGAGAGATGACTTCGATATTTATAAGGATTTTTACATGAGATTTCGAGATGAGTTATTAAAAATGTCGAAATGTTTAAATGAAATTGATGTCGAGATTTTACTATAAAGAATGATTAATACAAGGAATAAAATACTAATATTGGGTTAGTGATGGATTAGGTAAGGATTATAATTCCTTAGAAATCAATACACGTTAATCATGACAAGAAAAATCCAAAAGTTTAAAACCAAAAGACAAAATACCAAACTCTTTAAGATTAAAGAAATAACAATAATGGAATTTGAGATATGAACGTAGAGGAGAACATCTCATTATTATTTTACAAAGATTAGGGAGTGAGAGGAGAGGAAAAACTTGGAACGAAGTTTACGAATAAGGTATGGAATTTACTAAGATATTTAAGTTTTTAGTTAGTGTTTGGTATATGTTGGTGTTATGGGTATGAAATAATTTAGGGGTTCTGATGTTGCGAGGTTTTGAATTGTTAAAGAGTTGGGTATGTTTTTAAGTGTTCTTATGATTTTTAAAGTATTTTAATTTATAAGGTTTTGATCGAAAGTTTATTTAGGGTTTTGGAGTAAATAGTGTTTAGAATTCGGGAAGATTAGGGTTTGTTTAATGTCGAAGTGTTAGATGAGATAGAGCTGAGTTTTATATAAATGTCGAGATGGTTGTGTGATGTTGTTTCGAAAATTTTTATTAATGTCGAAGAAAATGTCGAGATATTTGTGAAAAGTGATTTCGAGATTTTTATGTAGGTTGAAAGAAAATATCGAGTAAGATATCGAGTGTTGGTGTAGTTGTGAATCTTGAATAAATGTCGAAATGTTAGTGTACAGAGGATGTTGAACTAAATAAAGATGTCGATCTTTTATTTGAAGTGGAATCGTGAGTAAGATGTTGACATTTTTGAGAAGTGGAAATCTCGAGTTATAATATGACATGGGATCTCGAGTGAAATAAGATGTCGACATGAGTATTATGTATCTTGTGTAGTTAAAGATCTCGAATAGGATTGTGAGATGTTGATATGGTTTCGAGTTTTATAAATTTTGAAGACAATGTCGAGATTTATCATATAATGTCGAGATCCATTGTATAGTTTAGTAAATGTCGAAACCTTGTTTGAATAATTAAAGAAGGATGTTGAGCTCTATTTGAGACTTTTAAGTTTTAGAACTTTGTACTTATTCCTTAATTAAAGTATAAAACATCTAGAGGATAGGGACATTTACCTAATAATTTCTCTTCAATGCATATGCCACGTTAAGTAAAAGATGTAAGGGTTTCTAGATGACAAAGACATTCACCTTAAGCATGTATTAGTTTTTTTTAATTACTTTAAGGATCATCAAGAATTTTAAAACCCTAATCACACGTAACTTTTCATATTATAATTAAAAGGTCTTGGATTATTTTAATATTATTTTGAGGGGTCATTTGGGGTTTGTCGAACTCTCTAATTTAAGCTAAATTTGGAATTTTAAGGTTTCGAAATTATAAGTCGAAAATAGGGTTTTCAAATTTAACTAATTTCATGAAATTGTAACTAAATTAATGAATTATAATTTTATATGTTTTTATAAATAGGATTCGAAGGTTAGCGATTTAACCGAAAATAAGCTAAGGATACCAGGTAAGTGGGAATTTCACCTATAACACATAAATTGATTGATATGTGTATTGCTACGTGGCTAATTGCTTCGATGAACACGTGGTATGTGAATTATCTGTTATATGCGATTGTTTGGAATATTTATTGTCGCATTATTTATATAGCATGATCATGTGCACGCACGAATCATATTGAGTATTTTGAGGAATGAGCGTGCATTGTATTACTCAAGTGGAAAGCGAGTTATATGTAATGTAGATAGATGAGAATATAGCTACTTCTACAAAGGCACCATGACGGGGGTAAAACCGTCGAGTATATTTACCTAAATTATTTAGGTATTGGGAAGGCACGTAGTATAACTATAGTGCCAGGAAAGTAATTTGATAGAGGGGCGACCTGGTGAATGATAAGATTGGAGATAAACCCTAATTTTATCCTAGCCAGAGTGGGCCACTATCGTATTTTTATCCGTATAGGATTTGAGCTCATGATATGATGGTGTGGTTAGTAAGTAGCTATGGGCCCTGATGAAAATGAGAACGAATGAGTTTGATGTGAGGATAGTATTAGAAAGCATTGGCGCGGATGCCTTTGCTATTTTGGCACGTGCATACATGCATATTTCCACTTACTGAGTTTTATAGCTCATCCCATGTTTTTATGTGTTGTAGACGTAGCGAATCCGGTACGTAAATGTTTAAACGACGAGGCTGGTCCTTCTGGAACTTCCGGTGAGTTTTGAGGGTGGTGTGTACATGGATGCGACCTATGCGGCGGGCCTTATGTTTAATTATGTTATGTTTTTGTAAAATAAGCTTGTAACGTATATAAAAATTGAACAATGCTTGTATTGTAAAATAGTTGGGTGTGGTATGCTTTGTAAAATCGAAAAATTCTATCGATGTTTCATATGTAATATATTTTATATTTTATTTAGTCACGTAAGTTAGCGTAAGAAAATAGTAGTAGACGGCGGGTAGTCACACGTCCCCGCCCCGCGAGGCTTTCGGGGACAAAATTGTCCCCGTCCCCGTCCCCGTCGGATCCCCGCGGGGATCGGTTTCCCGCGGGGATTCAATTTTTTTAAAAAAAATTAATATTTTAAATATAATATATAAATTTAATTATTTTTTCGTTATAAATTTTATATAAATTATAGCTTATGTATTATTTGTATTAATTTAATATTATTTAAACAATATTTAATATTATTTTAATATTATTTCAATTATAATTTAATATTATATATATTATAATATATATATAGAAGGCGGGGCGGGGCGGGGATCCCCGCGGGGAAAAATCTTTCCCCGTCCCCGCCCCGCGGGGATAAAAACTCGGGGATTCCCCGCCCCTTTCGGGGCGGATCCCCGCGGGGACGGGGAATCCCCGCCCCACTGCCATCCCTATACGGAGGTGTTGGCGACACTGAGATCAAAAAAGTGAAAAAATGAAGAGATTTACCAATGGTGCTCACGGTGGTTGCTCACGGTAGGTGAGCACCATAGCAAATCTCTATATGAGTTTAGAGGTTAGTATCAAATATATCTGTAAATACCTGTTTATCAAGCAATGAAGATTAGAGGTGTTCATCCGATTTGAAAAATTGCAACCAAACCGTAACTGAATCGGCGTTTAACGATTAGGTTGTGGTTAACTGTTACGATTTCTTATTTATCTAACTGTAAACCAGCGGCCGGCTGTTAATCGACGGGTTCACAAGAAAACTAATATTGATTTTGATTTTTATGATTTAATTTATTGTTTATTAAATTTAAAAGCGTTGAATTCTACTTCTAAATTTTGAATGATTACTCGAAGTATTTTTAATTGCTAAACTATTGGATTGTCGGATTCGTTTAGAAGGTTTAGAGTAAATGTTAAATTGCCGGAAGTGAAGAATGAGCGGTTATCGTAGTTTTTTCTTTTTATAGTATTCAAGGTGTAATTGCTCTTTATTAACGTTTTTTTTTTAAGTTGGAATGGAAGTTTTCAACATTTAAAAAATTTAATTGTCTTAAAAAAAATAAAAAAATATTTGAAAACGTAAAATCGGCGGTTTTAACCGTAATCGCAACCTAAATCAAAATTGTGGTTACCGCGGTTCGGTTATGGTTAGAGATTTTACAACCTGTAAAGCGGCAGTTCATAACCTTGAACCGTAACCACATGAACACGTCTAATGAAGATGGTAAGTAGCAACTTTACTTGTGGTGCACGTAGAGCAGCGGAATCCGTCATTCACAAAAGCGTTTTTCCCCTTCTCCCCTTCTCATTAGCTGCCGGGCTTCCCGACTAGTTCTCCCTTTTATCGGCCCGAGCAGCTCATCCTGACTGTCTCCCGTCGGTCTTCGAACTGCCTTACCTCGGGCTTCCACCCTTCCTCTCTCGCGCCTTTCTTGAGGGTTACCCCCTCCATCGTTTTTCCCCTCGCGCCCTTAAGTTCGTAGATTATTTTGCAGTTAACGTTTTTTACTATTACCCGAAAATCCCGAGAACCTCCTTTCTGTGGGGCTCATTTGAGTGGTTCACAACATGCTCGTTGGTCGAAACTCTCAACATTACAAAAGCGTAAAAAATCGACGGATTTATTAGAAAATTCGATAGTTATCGGCTATAAAGTACAAAGAAATTGGCGTTCGTAACGTGGTTAACATAAAAAATATAAATTCATTCACGTTTTCCGAATGGAAATTTACCATAAAAATTTTAAATTTAAAATAGAAATATCAATACAAAAAACTCCTCGATGGAACTCGAACAATGACAGCGCCTCAAAATAAAAATATTTCTAAGCATGATATTATTCGAGTTTGTACAGGGACACGAGAGGAAGAAACTCTAGATATATAATGAAAAATATTAGAAAAGTCAAAATTAATTTAATTATAAATCAAATAAATATTTAATAAATCATAATAACTATGAAAAACATATTATAGATTACTAAATGGTTTTTAAAATACTTAGAGTAATTAAGCCATTAAGTATTGTTTAAAATAATTCAAATTGTTATAGACTTAAAAGGAATAGAACACTCAAGAAAAAATAAATATACGTTAGATGAATTAAAATGGTTGAATTAGACTTAACACAAATAGAAAAGTTAAAAAGATTAGAAATTGTTGAATATAGCTTAAATAATCAAAAAAGTAAAATAATAAATATTATTGATGTGGACTTAACTGAGCTGGGCTGAGAAAACAAAAGAAGCCCAATAAAGCTCGTGAAGAAGAAAAGCCCATGGGGAAGTCTGGAAGAAAGGACCTGCGGAGATCCCCCGGATATAAACATTATCCGGGCAAGAGGTAGGGTTCCTGGGTAGTTCAAGGTCAAAGGACAGCAGAAAGGGAGAAAAGAAGTCACAGGGATGCGTGTCAACTTGCTATAGGAAAGTACCACCCGTCACATCACTATGGCAATCGCAAGTGTCATTCAATCAAGCGGCCTCCATTTTTCCTAGCCAGTACGTCCCCAGAAAATCAGGAAGGTGGCTTCACACAGGCGGCAGGGAGCTACTATAAAAGGGAGACTTAGCCACATTTCCCCGACAGTTCTTACCTTTCACCTTTCTACAGAAGCATTCGCATAACATTTTTTCTTTAGTACACTTGAGGAGTGAAAGTGAGGACTATCTGAGTGTGTAATACGCTGTCATTTAGTAAAAGAAGATTCCCAGCGCCCCGTGGACGTAGAATCCGTCAGGATTCGAACCATGTAGATCCCTGCGTTCTTTTCCTTACGTCCCCCCACTTAACGTACCCCGCGCACCTAATTAACTGCTTAAAATTTGATCTACCGCTAACTAAGCATCCAGAACCCCCACACTTAAAATTCTTGTTGATTGGGAGAGCCCCAAATCAAATGGCGCCGTCTGTGGGAAATCCGGAGTTAGAGGCGTGAGAAAGTTATTAAGCAAGGCACGAAACAAGGAGCACGAAGGCGCTGATGGAGGGAGATCCGTCCATACCAAAAAACCTGAACCCACAGTTTGAGGAGGTCGCGGAGGGTGACCCAGTGGGACAGGCCGCTATCTCAGCACCTACTCCTGGTGTAAACCACCGGAAGCACCGATCACCCTGACCGCCGCACAATTGGACCTTCTGGTACGTAACACCGTCAACAGCACCCTGGCCAAAAGATGGAAGATACGGAGACAACGAAAAAGGCCCAGCCGCGTGTCGAGACCGAGCAAGTGGACGGTCGATTCACAGAAGTAACTGGGGAAAACGAGACACAGCCGCAACCGCAGGCGACGCCCGCTGAACATAGTGGGCGATTGTCCGAATCTGAGAATGAGTCAAGGAAGGGAGCAGAGCCCCCAAGCATCATGAGGGACATGGGGAGCTGCGGAATAGGTTCGGGGGAAGGATGAGGAGCGAAACAGGGCGGGTCTGTCAGAGAAAGGCATCAGGACCCCCACGCGGATCTCCGACGAATCTGTCAGTAGGGCCCAGGACCAAGATAAAGAGGTAGGGAGTTCCAAAAGAAGGAAAAAAGTCACGCTGCTCCCCGATGGGAGGGAGGAAAACTGGGCCAAAAAGGAGAAGGAGCTGCGAGATCAACTTGCGGACCTCAGGCAAGTGATAGATGGTGTCAAAAGTAGGACCATGCCGCCAAGGATAGGAGAAGGACCGGTGGCCAGGACGCCCTTTGCGAAGGAGCTACTGGTGGGGGAGGTCTCATCTAACTTCAAACAGTTTCCATGCGAGTACGATGGGACGACGGACCCTGTGGAGCACGTCCTACGTTTTCAAAACACCATTCTGCTTCACGATTTCTCGGATGGGGTCAAATGTAGAGTGTTCCTAACCACCTTGGTAAGGGCGGCCCAGCAATGGTTCAGCCAACTAGCGCCCGAATCCATTAAATCTTTTGAGGAATTCCAGTTGATATTCATCACCCAGTTCGCCAGTGCTAGAAAGCAGCCTAAATCCGACATGTCGCTCTTCCAAGTGCGACAGGGGGAAAACGAAAGTTTCCGAGCTTACATAAGCAGGTTCAACATCGCCGCTTTGGAGGTACTAACGGCTACGCCCTCGGTCAAGGTCAGCGCCTGATAAATGGGCTCCGGGATGGGGATTTCTTCGCATCCCTCTCCAAAAGGCCACTGCCGACTTTCGAAGACCTACTACTTAGAGCAGACAAGTACATCAACTTGGAGGAAAGTAAGATGGCCAAAGCGCAGGAGGAGAAGCAGATAACCACGCCAAAAAAGGAAGGAGCCGTGAAGAACCAAGGACAAGGGAGGCCACCCTTGCGACTTCCCCACAAAGAACCTTGGGGATCTCCATCCAGGTCCCTGCGAAGGATCACTCCGCTGCGGGGCTAACCCGGAAGAGGTTCTAGCGGTAGCAGGGCGACATCCAGCCTTGAGGAAGCCCCTTGCCGGATCTTCAGGACCTTCTAGACCTTTTCAAACTTATCTTGTCGTTTCCATAATGAATACGGGCACCACACTAACAATTGTTACTATTTGAAGGATGAGATAGAGAGGCTTATACAGGCAGGACACTTGAAGGAGTTTGTGAAGCAGGGACCTGAGCCCAGCGCCCGGAAGAACGACAGGGAAGAGGGGGGACCTATGCCGAACAAGGGTAGGTCGTTGCCCCCACCAGCAAGCAAATGTCCCCCAGGACCGTCCAGGGCCCCCATCCTGATTATTATTGGAGGTCCCAGCGGCGGAGACTCCAACCGATCTAGGAAGTCCTACGCTAGGACGATAGGGGAGATCCGACCATGGGGGTTGGTGGGACATACGGAGGCTGTCGCAAACGTGCAGTTCGGACCTGAAGACTTCATAGACGGGGGAAGCTCGGCCGATATCATATTCCTGGACTGCTTCAAGAAAATGGACCTAGGAGTGGAGCTCCGACCGGTCTTCACCGCTTTATATGGATTCGGGGGACCTGGGATACAACCCATGGGGGAAATAACGTTGCTCGTTGGAATGGGAAGAGAGCCGGTTCGGATTGTAAAAATGATAAACTTTCTTGTGGTTGATATCGCCTCCTCCTATAATGTCATTCTAGGACGACCCGCCATCAACGAATTCAGGGTATTCCCCTCCACTTATCACTTAAAAATCAAGTTCCCCGTGGGGGAGCACGTCGGGGAAATTTTGGGGGACCAGCAAAGCTCCCGCCGATGCTATGCCAATGAAGTCACGGATAAGCCGTCGAACAACTTTGCAACGGAACTTGCGACGGTTCATCCGTCGGAAGGGAGAAGGAGGTTATCAGAGGGGAAATTGGTCGTGACAAGAGGATCAAAATCGAAGGCGGGGGACCTACGAGCCTACAGCCCGAGCCAGACGAAGAGCTAATCAACGTGGAGCTGTGCCCCGACCAGCCAGGAAGGACTACCAAAATAGGAACACACTCGGGGAACAAGCCACGAAGGAGCTGGTAGGGTGCCTACAGAGGAACGTAGACTTGTTCGCATTTTCTCCGAAGGATATGATAGGGATCCACCCCAATATAGCCAAACACCACCTGAACGTCCTCTCGGGTGCTAAGCCCGTTAAACAGAGGCTCCGATTGTGTGGGGCCGAGAGAGCACGAACCCTGAAGGAGGAAGTAGACAAATTGCTCCAGGCGGGCCATATCCAGGAGATCCAGTTCCCCTCTTGTTGGCTAATGCCGTCCTGGTGAAAAAAGGAAATGGACAGTGGAGGATGTGCATCGATTTCAGGGACCTTAACAAGGCCTGCCCCAAGGACCACTACGCGCTGCCAAGAATAGACCAACTCGTGGACTCTACCTCCGGGTGTGAGGTCCTTAGCATGATGGATGCCTACCAAGGTTACCATCAGGTAAGTCTTGATTCAAAGGATTTCGATAAAGTTTGTTTTGTGACACCAGGGGGAACGTATAGGTACATCCGAATGCCCTTCGGACTTAAAAACGCGGGAGCTACATACCAACGGATGGTGGATAAGGTCTTCAAGCAACAGCTAGGCAGGAACATGGAGGTACACGTGGATGATATGCTGTTAAAATCGATACACCTCACAGATCATATGAGGGACCTAGAAGAGGCATTCGGGGCAATTAGAGGGAGCTGAATGAAGCTCAATCCCGAAAAGTGTGCATTCAGAGTAAGATCGAGGAAGTTCCTCGGTTATATGGTGACCCAGCGAGGCATCGAAATCAACCCAACAAAAGTGAAAGCTATTCTAGAGATGCAGCCACCCCAGGGCCTCAAGGAAGTCCAGAGGCTCACGGGGCGACTGGAGGCCCTTAGCCGGTTCATCTCCCACTCTACAAAAAGGAGCCTACCTTTCTTCAGGGTGCTACGAAAGAATAAGCAGTTTGAATGGACCAAGGAATGCCAGCAAGCCTTTGAAGAACTGAAGGAGTACCTCCACAACACACCCCTTTTGACTAAGCCCTCGATGGGGGACGTGTTGGTACTGTATTTCCCCGTTGGAGATCATGTGGTAAGCTTCGTTCTGTTAAAGGAAGAGGGGACCTCCCAAAAGCCCATCTACTTTGTAAGCAAGGTGCTCCAAGATGCTGAAACTAGGTACTCGGAGTTGAGAAAGCCGCCCTGGCAGTAATGGTCTCTGCTCGGAGACTTCGGCCATATTTCTTGTCACACAAAGTGAACGTACGGACTAACTTCCCGCTAAAGCAAACATTGGACAAACCAGATCTATCAGGGAGGATGGTGAAGTGGGCCATTGAGCTAGGGGAGTACGACGTGGAATTCGAGCGAAGGACAGCCATAAAGGCCCAGGCCCTCTCAGACTTCGTCCTGGAGACCACTAAGGGACCTCCAAAACGCCAGTGGAAAGTATATGTGGATGGGTCCGCCACTTCTCAAAGTCGGGAGCTGGGGGCCTCATCATCAACCTGGAGGGAGAAGAGCTCCGTTTCGCCATCACGTTCCACTTTCAGGCCTCAAACAACGAAGCGGAATACGAAGCCCTCCTCCATGGCCTGCGAATCGCGAAGGAGCTGGGAGCCCGGGACATCACTTTGTTCTCGGACTCACAGCTGGTGGTACAGCAAGTGAAAGGAAACTACGAAGCGAGAGACGAAAAGATGGTTGAATATGGTAAGAAAGTGGAGGGGCTAACAAAAACATTCGATTGTTGTGAGATTGTGCAGATCCCCAAGGAGGAACACAACGCTGATTATTTAGCGAAAGCGGCAAGTTCTGGGCCAACTCTTAAAGAAGATGGCATTACATGCCTTGCTGTAGATAAAGAAGAGACACGGGAGTTCGTGGCAGACATAGAAGAGAGGGACGATTGGAGAGCCCCCATCATAGCCACCTTAAGGAACTCCGACCAAGTGGACAGAAGGGGATACCGGCAGAGATTCTGCCTGATAGGTGAATGTCTGTTCAAAAAATCTTTTATACACGCATACGCTCGGTGTCTCTCCAAAGAAGAAGGCAAGAAAATACTAGAGGAGATCCACGAAGGATGTGCGGGGGACCATGCAGGATATAAGTCCCTTACTAGGAAAGTAGTAAGAGCCGGATATTTGTGGCCCAATCTCATCAAGGATGCCAAGGATCTGGTCAGGAGGTGCAATAACTGTCAGAAGTATGGTTCGAGAATCCACGTCCCCGCCGAAGCCTTGGGGACCATGCACTCTCCATGTCCCTTCGATAAATGGGGAATTGACATCGTCGGCCCCTTTCCTCGAGGAAAGGCGCAGAAGAAGTTCATTATCGTGGCAGTCGACTACTTCAGCAAATGGATCGAGGCTAAGGCGGTGGCGCGAATAGACGAAGACAAGGTGATTGAGTTCATGTGGAAAAACATATGCCGCTACGGAGCTCCCAGAATCCTCATTTCGGATAACGGGACCCAATTCTGCGGAGCTAGGACACGACGATTCTGTGAATGCATGAAGATAACCCAGAGGTTTGTTGCGGTGGGGCATCCCCAGGCGAACGGGCAAGCCGAGGTCTCCAATCGGACCATTCTCAGGGGGAACAAGGCCCGACTCGAACAAGATGGAAACAAATGGGTGGAGGCACTGGACGCTGTTCTCTGGGCGTATAGAACTAGCCCCGCGAAGCAACAGGAGAAACGACATTCGAACTAGTGTATGGGTCGTCCGCTGTGATACCCGCAGAAATCGGCATTGAGACACACCGAATGATGGCGTATAACGAGCAGGAGAACGCACAGTTAAGGAGGGAGGACCTGGACCTTATTGAAGAAATGCGAGAAGAGACCCATGTAAGAATGGAAGGATACAAAAGCCGCATAAAGGCAATGTACGATCGAAGAATCCGACCCAGGGGATTCCAACAGGGAGATCTGGTGCTCCGAAGAGCTGATGTCCTACGGCCCCTGAAGAAGATGGAAGCCCCCTGGGAAGGGCCCTATCGCGTGACGAAGGTACTAGGAGGAGGGGCTTACGAATTAGAAGATGCCAACGGGAGGTCCCTGCCTCATCCTTGAAACGTCTCTAACTTGAAAAAGTTGTACGTGTAATTCTACTATGTAAGAAAGGGAGGGGACGTATTCTTTTTCCTTCATCTGGGGTTTTTGCCTCAAAGGAAGGTTTTGCCCAGATAAGGTTTTAACGAGGCGTACCTCCCCAGCAAAATATAAACATTTTGTTATAAACAATGCACTTATGTTTGATGCCAAGGGTCGACGGACCTACGGCGTACAAAGACATCAAAGGCTGATAGCCTGCGACGTGAATTGATGCCAAGGGTCGACGGACCTACGGCGTACAAAAGACATCAAAGGCTGATAGCCTACGATGTGAATTGATGCCAAAGACCGACGGGTGGCGGTATACCCGACATCAAAGGCCACGGGTCTGCGACGCGAAAGATACCCATGAGGGCGTACAAGATACCACCGCTGACGGGCTGTGGCGTACAGGACATCAAAGGTCCTCAGTAAGGCCTGCGACGTGTATGGGTACCTAAGCGTAGCTGGCACTATACCCAGGGTAAAACAGTGGGAGAGTTCCCCACTTCACACTTAGGACCTTCGGGCCTATATTACTGAATTCGCTAAGGACACGGAGAGCCTAGCGCATAAAAATGACACCTTTGGATAAGGACGACGGCCCTTACAACCAAAGGCGTATACAATTCGTACTCAGCTTACGAATTTAACTAGATGTTAAGAAAGCATGACGAAGCCTAACGGAGCAAAGCATGTAGAGAATAAGATACTTAAAAAGGTCCTATATTACAAGGGAAAAAGAGGACCTCGACAAGATCCTAGGGGAGTTAAGTTCCCCCACCAGAAAAGAGGAATCCTAACAATATCCGCAAAAACATGAAAAGGAAAAGGTCCATTACAACAAAAAGGGAAAACTAAACAGAAGAATCTTCAGGAGGATAAAAGACGATGCCAAGAAGGTCGGAGATGTCAGCCTGAGCAAGAGACGCCATATGCTTCTCATCGGCGGGGCGCCAAAACAAAGGGTTCTCCTCAGCCATCGGATCCCCTTTAAAGGACGCAGGGGGAGGAAGGTCCCTGAGGGCGGTAGCCGCTCCAATGCCGGTAGATCCTGCGCGCTGGCCTCCCAAGAAATAGTGTTGCATGAAAGGGACGAAGTCCTTGAGGGAAATGGGATCCTCCAGATATGCCGTGCGCCAGTCTTCCGCCAGGTCCCCCAGGAACTTCTGACCGGCGTGGTCGATAAGATATGGCGCTGGCAGATTTGGGCGCCCTCAGCCTTCATGGCCTCCAGCTCGGCCGGCGCATGGACCTCCGTCATACGAACGAAATCTTCGTCCCACTTCGCTTGTTCCTTGGCAAAGGAGCTCTTAAGCTCCTCCTCACGCTGCTTCAGAAGGGCTGCATGATCTTCCCTCTCCTTCTCTGAAGAATTACGCAGCTCCTCGTACTGCTTAGGCAGCTCAGTTTTTTCCTCCTCCAATCCTTTTTTCTCATGCTCAAACTTGGCCAGAGTCTCCTCTACCACTTTTTCCTGGGCGGCCAAACTGGCCTGAACCTTCTCCAGCTGCTCCTGGAGGGACCGGATGCGCCCCTCCAACTCCGGCACCAACGAACTCTCGGAGGACCTCACAGACACCAGGCCTATAACCTGATCACAAAGAAGGGCTCTAAAACATGACAAACAGAGAAAGCGCCAGCTAGAGAAGAACAAGAAGCATACCTTGAGAAGATGGTGGGCAAGCTCCGCCTCATTCTCCGCGGCAGATCTGCTAGAGAACACCCGCTTGTCCTCTGGGGGAACTAGGTGGCCTAGCACCTCCATCCCTGCTCCAGCCTGGGAATCCCCAGAGGGAAGTGGGCCCTCTCGCTGGAGTCCTTCCTGAGGAACTTCGACCTGAGCCTCACCACCCTCATCTTTAGATAGGGGGAGTTTCTTCTTGGATTTTTTGGCTGATTTCGCTAAAGAACAGGCCTTTCGCTTCAGCTTGGGAGCAGGGGCGACAGGATGCGGCTGGGATGTCCCTAAATCTTTGGGAGAAGACTGTTGAACCTCTGCGCGAATGTCCAGAGTACCCAAAAGCATGGGAAAGTCAGTAGCTATGGCAGACCCTTCGGCCCCAGGGGAGGGGGAGCATTCCCCTCCTCTATGTTCGCCAACAAATTGAGCCACGAGCCTGTCATTCCTACGTCCCAAAATCCACAAACAAAAGATCAACAGAGCAGCGATCCCATTAAAAAGCAAAGAGACACTACAAATTAGTAAAAGTACCCTCAAGAGAAAAGTTGGTAAAGAAGGGCGAGAACCCAAAACGATATAAGACTACGGAAAACTTGACCAGTGAGAAAGGGTTCAAGGGACCATGCTCCTCAGCATGAGCATTGAGAAAGGATAGGGCTTTTAGGTTCCGCGCTGAACACTTGCCAGAACCGCGGGGAGGAGCACCATTCACCCACCTATCACAAGGAAAATCCCACAAACAATTGGGGGATTCCACAAAGAAGTAAGAACCGTGTCAGTCCTTGTCCATCTTGTGGTTTTTTCCGAAAAAATGGGTCTCCCCTCCTAGACGAGAGGAAATCGAGGAAAGGTAGAATAAAATGCCGTGAGACTTGAGCGAAAATTGAGAAAGCGCTAGGTCAGGGGAGGGGACACCACCCGCGGCTCGCACCGCCACAAAGAATGATATGAGAAGGCAGATGGTGGAGGGTTGGAACTCGTTAAAGAAAGGAAGAGAGGGATGGGAAAACGCAGCACTAGTTTGATTTGGGCCTCCCAGAACGCCAAACACGAAGGAGGCGGATGGTCGGCCCTCTCGTCTGGCGAAGGCATCTTCACCGAGAAACCCTCAAACACAAAACCCCCTCCACCAAAGTATCTAGACCCGCCGACAGACATGTAGAGGCCCTAAAAACACTAGGAAGGGTTCGAGAGGAAGAGGGCGGAGCAGGTCTGGGGTTAGAAAGGGGCGGCGGGTCGGAGAACGAGGAAGCCATGGCAGAGGCTATGGCGGGTTCGTGGGCGATTACTGGTGAACAAGGCGACCGCGCGTTTAGCATGTATCGGGGAAGAGGAATCGGGCTGTAAAATTGGGGTGGTAGACGACGTATCAGAAGAAATCGATTGGTGTGAGTGAGTGGGTGAAGACGAAGGGTTTGCTAGATCGGAAATGGTGGAAGCCATGGAAACAGAGGAAGAAGATGAAATAGAGAGGAGGAAAGAGAGAGAGACGTACCTGTTAAATGGCAAAGCACCTTTTCAAAAAATAGAAGTGAACTTCCAGAAGCCACTCTTAAAAGAAGAAGCGGTTCCCGAGGCACTGAAAGGAAGTAATAAAATACACGTCCTTTCAGAGAGTCATGACAGGAGGTCATTTAGAGTAGGAGAGTGGTTGATGTGGACTTAACTGAGCTGGGCCGAGAAAACAAAAGAAGCCCAATAAAGCTCGTGAAGAAGAAAAGCCCATGGGGAAGTCTGGAAGAAATGACCTGCGAAGATCCCCCGGATATAAACATTATCCGGGCAACTGAGGTAGGGTTCCTGGGTAGTTCGAGGTCCAAGGACAGCAGAAAGGGAGAAAAGAAGTCACGGGGACGCGTGTCAACTTGCTATAGGAAAGTACCACCCGTCACATCACTATGGCAATCGCAAATGTCATTCAATCGGCCTCCATTTTTCCTAGCCAGGACGTCCCGAGAAAATCAGGAAGGTGGCTTCACACAGGCAGCAGGGAGCTACTATAAAAGGGAGACTTAACCACATTTCCCCGACAGTTCTTACCTTTCACCTTTCTACAGAAGCATTCGCATAACATTTTTCTCTTTAGATACTTTCAACATATTTTTACACTTAAGGAGTGAAAGTGAGGACCATCTGAGTGTGTAATACGCTGTCATTTAGTAAAAGAAGATTCCCCAGCGCCCCGTGGACGTAGAATCCGTCAGGATTCGAACCCCGTAGATCCCTGCGTTCTTTTCCTTACGTCCCCCCACTTAAAGTACCCCGCGCATCTAATTAACTGCTTAAAATTTGATCTACCGCTAACTAAGCATCCAGAACCCCCACACTTAAAAATCTTGTTGATTGGGAGAACCCCATATCAATTAGGATTTTTATTCAATAATAAATATTAGTTAAAACAATTAAAAATGCTGAATAAGTTAAACAAATAGAAAGTAGAAGAGAAAAGATTAAAACGATAGACACTGAGATTCGTTCCCAGAACATTGAGGAATTATGTTAAATTACCAAACATTGAACTACATGATTTTTTTTATGAAATTTTACTATCAAAACCATATATGACAATACTAGCAATCAATGCTATATATATAGTATTAAATTTTTCGAAAATTTTCGCGGGGGCCGTGGCCCCCCGGCCCCCATGTAGATCTGCCCTGTGAGTGAGCATCGTAAATCCGAAGGAAAACTAAGAATCTCAAATTGAAATAACGACGTATGAGATAATACACGTGTACTAGTACTGAAGAATGTTACTAACACACAACACACACAGAGTACAATGAGCTATAACAATTAACAGCAACACACCGATCGATGTAAAATCCAATAGGCAATCTTTCTTAGAGTGGATCACGCCCAAATGATTTTCAGTTGCTACGCTTGCTCGGGGACTACGATGCATATGCTTAACAGTATTCTACCAATTATAAAGCTAGATTTTTCTTGAGCTAATGCATTGTAATGGGTGATGAAACCATTTTGTTTCAAGACGAACATTAGCTTACTTCATAGATTTGAAAAACAATAGAAATACAGAGTAATTATCCCTAGATTAGACATCCATTAACAACCCCCACAAAATACAAATAGATAAGAGCTTTAGATTACTTCTCAAAAGCCTCTTCCACTTCCTTAGGACCTAAACAAAACAAACGTCAATCAGACAACCACCCAATCCTCGTACAACCCAAACACAGACGTAGGGGAATCGAAAGAGCCGTAACGAACCGTGGAATTCATGAGGGTCGATGATCCTTTCCCAAGCAACACCGCGTGGCTTCCAAGTACTGGTGGACCAAATGCCTGCACTTTTGGAGGTGATTCACCCCTTCTATTCGATAGCATCATCTGAGCTTCTTCCTTAAGATCTTCGCCTTTTCGATTTGGATCCATTTTTTCCTAACGATGTGCTCCCTCATATCCAACATCGCGATCGGGTCTTTGTACGAGTTTGACAGGTCGAAATCGTCCGCCGGACCATCATCAGCAAACAGCGGAGCTCCTTTCTTGCTAGCCATTTTGACTTTTCCTCCTCTTGTTCCTACGATTGTTGCTCAATCTGAGGATTTCACGATACCTAATAGGATTATTTCCCAGTCGTAATGTGAACATGCTCAATTGATGAATTTAGCAAGTGCAAAATACAGCTTGGATGTAGAGAGTAGGTTCTGTTGTGTCGATAATTAATAAGGCCCTCTGTGTTCCACAACTTGGAAGAGCCTTCGAGCGTTTTATTCCTTATTTTCCGAACGAAACCTTCAGCGATCCATTCTTAAATAAGTTCAACGTCGAGATCTCCACATCCCCGGAGACAATCCCAAAGTACAGAAAGCAAAGCTCGCAGGTGATATGGGCAGTTTGTTGTAGTGTAGCTCAACCAAAGAATAGGGGTGTACAATTCGGCTTACCGAACCGAATGAGAAAGCAAAATTTTGGTACAAACCGAACCGAAGATATTCGGTTATTTTAAAAAAAAAATCGGTAATTCGGGTTGATATATGTTTTTTAGTTCGGTAAATTCGGTATACCCAGTTAGCGAAATTTTTTAAATTAAATTTAATTATATTTTATTAACAGTGAAAATACAAATATAATTATAATAAATTATATGTATCAATTTAAATATTTACTGAAAATTCTTTTTTTATTGAAATTTCGGTAATTTCGGTAAAAACCAAATTTACCGAAAAAATTAGGTAAAACCCGAATACTGAACTAGGAAATTCAGTTCGATATTTGGTTTTTAAGATGGGCGAACTGAAATTTCGGTTAATCCAAATTTCGGTTCGGTTCGGTTCGGTTCGGTTTGGTTCGTACCAATGGAACACCCATACGAAAGAATCCTCTCGATCGTTAGTTCGGGGTCTCCGTAAAGGTACTCGTCCAGCCTCTTCAAATATGCTTTCAACGCATTTCGCCTTGCCAGTGGCTCTTCTCTGCAATATGCTTCCAGTGCTTGTCGAATATCGGGTCCCACGCTGTAGGCGCTCGACCTTGTCCTCGAGGTTGTAGGTTGTGTTGGTAGTTGGCAGGAGGCGTTAGCTAGAGCTGTAAAAAAACCGGCGGCCCGCGGGCCGGCCTACCCTGGCGGGCGGGCTGCGAAATTTTAGGCCTTCCAGCGGGCCTGGGCGGGCAAGCCCGTACGGGCCGCGGGCTTTGGCGGGGCGGGCCTGGCGGGTCGCGGGCAGGCCCGTCAGAATAAAAAAAATTAGTTTTATATATTTTTTGATATATGTATAAATAACTTATATGGATTTTTATATTTTGTAATTATAATTTTAATTGGAATTAAGTTTTAAATAAAATAAATAAATTATTAAAAAATAGTTCTGATTAAATTAAAAATACTTTCAAACTGAAAATCTCCTTTTTTAAATTTTTTCCCTCTTTTTTTTAATTTTTCTCTTTTTCATTTTTTTTTATTTCTGGCGGGCTAAGCCCGCCAGGCCCGCGGCCCGCCCAAGGGGCGGGGCGGGCTTACCCGCGCCCGCCCCGCCAGTTGGCGGGTAACGGGCTGCCCTGCCCCGCCGGCCCGTTTGACACCTCTAGTGTTAGCATGACGGCTTGTGATTAGCACTTACCGAGCCGATTATTGGCCGGAAGAGCCACTAAATTGTTGGTCCATTCCTCCGACGAGCACATTGTCCCTTACATTCGCGAGACGGATACGGAATTATGCCGCAAGTTCGTCCGCTCTCATGGTGCATATGTCCTCTGTTATCGGTGTGAGCCTTTGAGAATGCTGAGGAAGACGTCTTTCGGAGAAAACTCGTATACGGGGACCCATAAGTGTCTGCTCGTAGTGGAGGGAAACTCTTGATTTCTACTAATATCAGAGATTTCACATGCCAAGGTCAATTTTCCGAGACCAGTCATACCAGTGATGACTCCGATGCCTAATGTAGAGTATCTTCCAGGATATGTTCAATTACAATTTCTGTATCTTTCTTGAAATCGACCATTTGTTCCTCTAGGCATGGAAACCTGTGTGGGGTGATGAGATGAAAGGAATCAATCGAAGCACACAGTTGAAGTAATAGCTATACACTATAGTAAAAAAAACAAGGCTCCTTCTTCCCTAATACTCTACTCACTCAACTCACACAGTAGGCGTTGTTAAGTAAAAATATAGAATTAGTAGTGCACTTCATCCAATTCTGAAATGTACATGTAACTAAGCCCAGCCAGTAAATACATCCTCGAAAAAAATACACCGCCATCATCATCCTTAACTATGAAGAAGCTAAGCCACTCAAAGCAATAAAGGCGAGGGGATATTTAGAAACCCAACAAAAATTGGGTGATTTCTCTCTTCGAGAAACCGAAGCATACGTCGTCCTCCTGTGTCGTATTTACGTCGACATGTACTGTCGTCATTCTTCTTAATCTCGTCGGTTATGCGTAGCGTTTATCCATTTTGGTCATAATGTTATGTACCTTCTGTGCGGTTATATCGAGAGTGACTGGGCTCCACAAGAGATTACTCGACCACCATTTTGTTTTTCATGATCTCAGCAAATCCCAAGATTCTATTTTGTTTCTTTAAATTTCATTCTTCCTACCATAGAGAGTTTCATATTGTTTTTCTTGCTCTCAGCAGATCCCAAAATTCCATTTTGTTTCTTTAAATTTCCTTAATATATAGATAGTTCCATTTTATTTTTCCTAATATCAGCATAACCCAAGATTCCATTTGGTTCTTTAAATTTCCTTAATCCTACCATAGGTAGATAGTTTCATTTTGTTTTACCTGATCTCAGCAGATCCCAAGATTCCAGTTGGTTTATGTAAGTTTCATTCTTCTCACCGTAGATAGATAGTTTCATTTTGTTTTTCCTAATCTCAGCTGATCCTAAGATTCCATTTTGTTTCTTTATCTCGTTCTTCCTACCATAGATAGATAGTTCCATCTATACTTAAAATATTTTAAGTTAAAAACTAGACAAAATGAAACTATCTATATATTAAGGAAATTTAGTGAAACAAAATGGAATCTTGCGATCTGCTGAGAGTAAGAAAACAAAATGAAACTCTCTATGGTAGGAACAATGAAATTTAAAGAAATGAAATGGAATCTTGGGATCTGCTGAGATCAGGAAAAACAAAATGAAATTATCCGTCTATGGTAGGAAGAAGGAATTTAAAGAAACAAAATAGAATCTTGAAATTAACAACACAAAAGCATATATAGAATCTTGAAAATCAAGAACATAAAATGCAATTTGTCTTCCATTTGATGGTTCTTCATAGAGATTTCTCCAAGCTTTGGAAGTTACAAACTCTCATTGTCGAGACATCATATGAAAACAATCCAAACTGTTGAAGCGTGCTTCCTTTTCAGAGCTTCATTTACCTTGGAGAAACGGACCAACGAACGACTCCCCGCCCAGAAAATTTGGACGAAACGAACCGTTCGACAATATTCGAATAGAACTCGACTTCTATCGTGGGATTTCTGAAGATTTTCCCGACCAAGGTCAATTTCTCGAGACCAGCCATACCAATGATGACGGTGATGCCTAAATGAAATGCATAGGCAAGATATATCAATATGCAAATCAAAATCAAGAAATACTTTCTCACAATTCTTTTCACTCTTTGGGCTCGTGGCTCAGTCACTATGCACTGTAAAGCCTATATTAATCAAATAAGAGCGACCGATACAACTCATGCATTGTGTTTTCAAACTTACACGAGTTCTGTGTTTTACAAAATATATATATATGCGTAACGTGTTCTGCACAATATACGAATATATATATATATATATAGATATATGTTGCATATCACGTGCATTTTGTATAATGTACATTTTATGCATCTTATGTGGATAACATTATATGTTATTTTTTACATAAAGATTTTTCCTTCTTTGAAGAACAAAAGAACATACTAGCTACATGTTCACAATGTTTCGTAGTAATAAATTGCAAATAATTGAATGGATATAAAGAATATGTCCATAATGTTGGTTATCTCAAATTCTAATTTCCTTCCCGACTCTAATAAGGAAATTTTTCATTTTTCATTTCAACTTGCTTTCATACAGTAGGCGTGGTTAATAAAAAGTATAAACTATGCATTTCATCCAACTCCGAAATATACACGTAACTAAACCTAGCAAGCAAATACTCCTCGAGAAAACATACAACGCCATCATCATCGCTAGCTAAGGCCCTTTGTATGTTCCACGACTTGGAAGAACCTTCGAGAGTTTTCTTCTTTATTTTCCCGGCCGACACCTTCGACGATCCACATCTGAAATAAGTTCAACGTCGGGATCTCCACGTCCCTGGAGACAATCCCAAAGCAAAACCCTCAGGTGATACGAGCGCTTGTTGTAGTGTAGCTCAAAGAAAGAACCCTCTCGATCGTTAGTTTGGGGTCTCCGTGAAGGTAATCGTCCAGCCTCTCCAGAAATGCTTTCCACGCGTTTCTCTTTTCCAGCGGGTCTTCTCCGCAATCTGCTTCACGTGCTTGTCAAATATCGGGCCACGCGTTAGGAGGTCGATACTGTCCTCGAGACCCAAAGATTGAAGGATGTATTGGTAGTTGGCAAGAGACGTTAGCATGAAGGCTTGTGATCAGTAATTCAACGAGCCGATTATTGGCAGGACGAGCTACTGAGATGTTCATCCAGTCCTCCGATGACTAGACATCGTCCATCACAGTCGCAAGAAGGATAAAAAATCTTTCCATGAGTTCGTATGCTCTCATGATGCGCATGTCCGCTGTTATCGGTGTGAACTTTCTGAGAATTCTGAGGAAAATGTCTTACAGAGAAGACTTGGAGAGGTGGACTTGTAACCGTCTGCCGCGGTGGTGGGGAACTCTCAAATGTATTGTGGGATGTCGGAAGAATAACCCAGCCAAGGTCGATTTCCTGAGACCAGCCATACTAGTGATGATGGTGATGCCAAAGTGTTGTGTTTCATCCAGGATATGTTCAATTACTGTTTCTGTATCTTTTTTGAAACCGACCACATTTATTTCTCTAGGCAGGAAAACATGTGTATGGTGAGGAGAGGAATCAGTCGAACGCTCCCTCACCACCGAGCACAAGTGGTTCGAGCTTCCCACGAATGCCTCTTCAGGTTGCATGCTTCCTTTTTGAGAATGCCCTCAGTGCAACTTTTGGGCAATATAGTCCCGAGGTTCTCTATTACGACAGCTGAAAAAGCCCGTGCGTCGACTACGACATGTCGGTTTGCAAGCGTCGTGATTGAGTTGTTGACCTATATGTGCATTAAATGACTCATACGCTATATGTTTACTAGATGTATAGAGTAGGCTCCGGTGTGATAATAAGGCTCTCGGTATGTTCCACAACTTGGAAGAACCTTCGAGCATTTTCTTCCTTATTTTCTCGAAAGAAACCTTCAGCAATCTACTTCCGAAATAAGTTCAACGTCGGGATATCCACGTCACTGGAGACATTCCCGAAGTACAGAAAGCAATCCGCAGGTGATATGGGCAGCCTGGTGTAGTGCGGGTCAACGAAAGAACCCTCTCGATTGTTACTTTGGGGCTGTGAAGGTACTCGTCCAGCCTCTCCAGAAATGCTTTCCAAGCGTTTGGCTTTGCTAGTGGCTCTTCTCCGCAATCTGCATCCCATGCTTGTCGGATAACGGGTCCCACGCTGTAGGAGCTCGACCTTTTCCTCGAGACCCAAAGGTTGTAGTCTGTGTTGGTAGTTGGCAGGAGGCGTTGGTAAGCCGGCTTGTGATAGCACTTACCGAGATGATTATTGGCCGGAGGAGCCACTGAGTTGTTAGTCCAGTCCTCCGACGAGCACACCGTCCCTTACATTCGCCAGAAGGATGCGAATTTCTGCCACGAGTTCGTCCGCTCTCATGGTGCGCATGTCCGTTGTTATTGGTGTGAGCCTTTTGAGAATGCTGAGGAAGACGTCTTTCGGAGAAAACTTGGAGACGGGGACCCATAAGTGTCTGCCCGTAGTGGAGGGGAACTCTCATTTTGATTATCGGATATCAGAAGATTTCACATGGCAAGGTCGATTTTCCATGACCAGCCATACCAGTGTGACAGTGATGCCTAATGTGGAGTTTCTTCCAGGATATGTTCAATTACAATTTCTGTAACTTTCTTGAAATAGACCACATTTTTCTCTAGGCAGGAAAATCTGTGTGTGAGGTGCGGAGAAGAGGAGTCAATCGAAGCACACAGTTGAAATTGTAGTTATACACTACAATCACAAAAATAAATCCCCTTCTTCCCTTAAACTCTACTCACTCAACTCATACAGTAGGCGTGGTTAAAATATATAGAATTGTAACACATTTCATCCAATTCTGAAATGTACATGTAACTACAGCCATCAAATACATAATCGAAAGAAATACACCACCATCATCATCCTTAGCTAAGAAGAAGTTACGCCACTCAAAGCAAGCAAGGCGAGAGGATTTTTATTTATTTAAACCCAACAAAAATTGGGTGATTTCTCTCAAACTGAAGCGTACGTCGTTCTCCTGTGTCGTATTTATGTCGTCATGTACTATCGTCATTCATCTTATCGGTCATGTCGTAGAGTGTATCCATTTTGGTCATAATGTTATGTACCTTATGTGCGGTTATATCGAGTGTGACTAGGCTCTAGAAGAGATTACTCGCCCACCATTTTGTTTTTCCTAATCTCAGCAAGTCCCAAGATTCTATTTTGTTTCTTTAAATTTCATTCTTCCGACCATAGAGAGGTTCATTTTGTTTTTCTTGCTCTCAGCAGATCCCAAGATTCCTTTTTGTTTCTTTAAATTTCCTTAATATATAGATAGTTTCATTTTGTTTTTCCTAATCTCAGCAGATCCCAATATTCCATTTTTTTCTTTAAATTTCCTTATTCCTACCATAAGTAGATAGTTTCATTTTGTTTTTCCTGATCTCGATAGATCCCAAGATTCTAGTTGGTTTCTTTCAATTTTCATTCTTCTCACCGTAGATAGATTGTTTCATTTTGTTTTTCCTTATCTCAACTTATCCTTAGATACCATTTTGTTTCATTATCTCGTCCTTCCTAACATAGATGGATAGTTGCATCTATATTTAAAATAGTTTCAGTTAAACATTAGACAAAATGAAACTATCTATATATTACCGAATTTATAGACAAAATTGAATCTTGGGATCTGCTGAGAGTAAGAAAAACAAAATGAAACTCTCTATGGTAGGAATGAAATTTAAAAAAATATGGAATCTTGGGATCTGCTGAGATCAGGAAAAACAAAATGAAATTATCTATCTATGGTAGGAAGAAGGAATTTAAAGAAACAAAATAGTATCTTGAAATTAACAATACAAAAGCATATATTTGAAAATCAAGAATACTTTCTCACAATTCTTTTCACTCTTTGGACTCGTGGCTCAGTCACTATGCACTATAAAGCCTATATAAGTCAAATAACAGTGACCGATACAACTCATGCATTGTGTTTTCAAACTTATACGAGTTCCGTGTTTTACAAAATATATATGCATAACGTGTTCCACATAATATAGAATATATGTTTATATATATTGCATATCACGTGCATTTTGTATGACAGTACATTTTATGCATCTTATGTGGATAACATAATATTTGTTATTTTTTCCATAAAGATTTCTCCTACTTTGAAGAACAAACGAACAAACTAGCTGCATGTTCATAATGTTTCGTAGTAACAAATTGCAAATAATTAAATGGATATAACGAATATGTCCACAATGTTGGTTATCTCAAATTTTAATTTCCTTCTCGACTCTAATAATGAATTTTTTATTTTCCATTTCAACTTGCTTCCTACAAAATTCTCATAGACATGTGCATATGATAAATTTTATCTCTAACACGGAATTTCTTATAACAATTATTACCAAGTTCCTATATATCAGTTCGCCAAAGTTGTTTGATGTTGTTTCGGTTGAACTGAATTCTTTATTCGTAAATAAACCATTCCGAAATCCGCATTTAAATCAAGTTCCACGTTGGAATCTCAATGTTCTTATGCAATTTCCAAACGTTGTGAAATCATGTGATACGACAATCTGCCAAAACTCAATGGGAAAACATTTTCAATCGTCCAAGGTTCCAACAATCTCAATATACGTGTTCCGTGTTCTTTACTTCTGCACTCTCGTTGCAGTGTCGTCGAGTTTGATGACTTCAACTTTGAAAAGAACTCTAGAGATCCAATTTTTTTGCTTGACGGACGACGTTGTATGGGTCACTCAGGCATCCAGCGCATCCTCGGTATTGTCTAAGTGTCACAGATCAGGCCTACGGAGTTCCTTTATTGACTTCTTCCGTCAGCTATCGAGGTTGCGAACGCCTTGTGAGTATTCGAGATCGGTGGCCAATTGCATCATTTCATTCTAGGCAATGCCGCCTCCGGATTCTAAGCAAAGTTTCCTTTTGTTTTTTGGCATTTTGTATTTTTAGACCATCTCCAACTTAATTGTATAATCCAATCGATGAGGTAAAAGTATTCCAACTGTATCCGGAATCAAAACTCAAATGAGTTTTTATGTTTCTCTTTTACCATTTGGCTCAAATATGCGTTTGATATAAAAAAATGTGTTGGATCTTTTAGAATTGCATTCAACCACTTTATTTAGTTTAATATTTAAAGAACCATATAAAAATAAAAAAAAAAAAAAAGAAGAGGAAGGGGGTAATGGAGTTGCCTTTTTGCTTTCTATTAAGGTGTCACTTGTTGCCGTTCGATTAATAATGCGAAGAGTATTATAAATATAAAAGGTGGTGATGGTACGTGGCAATATCCACCAAACAAACCATGATAATGGTACTTAGTCAAACAAAACCTATCGGATCTAGTGATTAAACTGAGAAACTGTTTAACTCACTTTGTCCTAAAGGTAGTCACACTTTCATACCATGATCGGTGTCTCGTTTGAAGGCAGTTCAACCGATATACCAAACATCCAAATAAAAGAAAATAGCATGAATAATGGTACGTGGCGTTGTTAAACCTATTAGTCCAGTTATTAGACTGTAAACAGTCTAATCCCGTTCGGACCCAAGGTATTCCAGCCTATATACCATTCTTCAAAAGGTAAAAACGAAAATAGTTTTGTGATTTGCTAGAATTAAATCCTCGAATACAAGGAGTTTTACATAATAAAATCTTTATTCAATTAATTCAATCGGTAACAGCCTTACCCTTCAAACGCCTTTTCAACGGCAACACGGGCTAGCCAAGAGCCGACTCAGAATTAATCGAAATCAAATTTTATTATAACCTTTATTCAAAATTTAATTCCTTCAATCGATTTTTAAAAGATTTTTATAGAGGAAAATATTACATCATATTAATATATATATAGATATATATGATATAAAACCATGATTAAAGTATTAAGGCATTTTGGTGTAGTTTAATGTTAAGGTTTAGCCTTCAATTGAGGCTTGATCAACAAAATTATAATAAAGATAAAAACTTACTTGAAAGAGAAGAAAAGAAGACAAATGAAGTATGATTCCAGCTGGCCTTCACCTTGATCTTGTTCTTGTTCATGATTCTTCTTGTCGGCCAATACTTTATAAAAGTAAATAATGTCGTCGCCATGCTAAATTTTTAGCCGCCTAGTGGATGCCTCGTCATTCCTTGACTTTTTCTTTCATCTTTTTGAAAGTTTCTTTAGTGATATTATCGATAACGTCTTCAAATGATAATAAGTCATCATCCTCAAAGGGGTCTTGAGCTTCTCCTGCTTGGCAGAAGTCTTCATCTTTTGATGAAGTCCCCATAGACACATCAGATATATCAATACCAAAATTTTTTCCGATATCCTTCTTAATTTCTTCCATGTATTCGACCAAAATTTGTTCTTTAGACAATTTTTCTTTCTGAATATTTAATCTTCTAGAAAGGACTTCAAATGGGCTAGGAGATTCTCGTGCTGCAACCTTTTCTTTGATTTTATCAATGGTTTGTTGTCCTTCAAATTCCCCTTGTCCGTCAATTCGGATCATTTTCTTCCAGAACTTTGTATAAAAAGTTCTCCAAAGACAGGGTATATTCTGTTGGTTATGACCAACTTCAGGAGCCCATTTCAAATCCATGGGATACTATATTCAATATAAAAATGCATTGAAGTCATTCCTTCAATCCATTTATTATTATGTTGGGCTTCTATTAGAGCTGGCGAAACTTTAACCCATTCAGTATATAATCCTGAGAACGGTTCTTTAAGAATATTAATTGTGGCTCCATAGGATAGCCACCAATTATAAAACCAAGTAGGAATTTCCTGTTTGTACACATCAGCACATATCTTGATCCACCAAGAATATTTTCTTTTGACGTTTTCATATACGAAAACTCTATGAAATGCTTGGATATAATCCTAATAATTGAATTTAACTGGAACCTTTAATTCCGGATGGAAATATTCCTTATCCTTCATGGGGTGAATAGCCCATGATTCAGGAGATATGATCCTTCTTTTAATAATCTTACTGAAGTTATCTGATTTCCAGTGACAAAGTGATCAAATTCACAAGATTCTGTGAACTAAAGAATATTTTCGTAGTTCATCCTGTTTTTATAATATCCTCCAGCATATGATGCTGTATCAAGATACCTTTCCATTAAGGTCCATGGCTGATCTTTCCATTTTAAATCATTTTCACTTAAGAGAAGTATAACTTCTTTATGAGAATTTTGCTCATAAATGATATCTTGATCTTCAATTTCATTATCTGCTACAATTTTAGCATAAGAGGTCGTACCTTCTTGAGTTTTTTGCTCCATATATTTAAGGAATTCTTTGTACATTTGCTGATCTTGAGCACTCATGTTGCTCGAAGACGAAGAGAGATTCTCTCTGAATAATTAACTATTGCCATGTTGAGCAATAGGCTTGCCACCTCTACCACCTCTATTAGAGGGATAGTTTTTCCCATATTGGGACATTCCTGCAAAAAAATTCATTGAATAAATTCTCGGGTAAGAAAATCGGGAAGGCTATTATCACTTCCTTTTTTATAAATTATTTCAAAATCAAATGGAGCTAAATGAGCTTGCCATCTCGCAAACATTTGCTTCGAAACATCATGTTTAAAATCCTTTTGAAACATAAATTTTGCAGCTTGGCAATCAGTTTTTATTAAAAACTTTTGATTATATAAATCATCCTGAAATTTAAGAACACATTTGACTATAGCAAGTACTTCTCTAGCTATAGTAGCATAATTTTTCTGAGCATTATTCCATTTCCCTGAATGAAATCTAACTAAATATTCTTTCTTATCTTCTGGAGAGATTTGTTTTAAAATTCCTCCATATCCTAAATCAGAGGCATCGGTTTCAATAACCTTTTGCCAATTAGAATTAGCAAGCATTAGATAAGGTAAATGAGTAACCTTATTTTTAATTTTTATAACTGCTTCAGTGTGACTATTTGTCCACTGACAAGGAATTTTCTTAAGTCTATCGTATAAAATAGATGTATCAATAGCAAGATTTTTGTAATAAGGAGAAATTTAAACTTCCTAAAAATCTTTGAAGCTGAGTTTTATCTAAAATATGATCTGGAAATTTTGATGCAAACTCAATACTTCTACTGGATTAATATTTCCCTTTTCAATATTATGACCCAAAAATCGTATTTTAGTTTGAAATAAAACCATTTTTGGACTAGATAGAACCAATCCATTTTGAATAACAATTTTTTTGAATATATCAAGATGTTTAAAATGTGTTTCAATATCTTTTGAAAAGATTAAAATATCATCAATATAAACGATTATAAAATTACGATAAGGAATAAAAATATCGTTCATAATATTTTGAAATTCAGAAGGAGCGTTATTCAAACCAAAGGCATAACGTTTCAAATTGTCCAATTGGGACTGTAAAAGCAGTTTTATATCTATCTTGTTCGGCTATTTGAATTTGCCAAAAGCCTGATTTTAAATCAAATTTTGAAAATATAATAGCATCAAATAGTCGATCTAAAAGATCCTTTTTATTAGGAATAGGATACCTAATCCATTTCAAAACTTTATTAAGGGGTTTATAATTAATAACTAACCTAGGTGCTCCCCTTTCCTTTTCTGCCGCATTATTGACGTAAAAGGCTGTGCATGACCAAGGTGATTTTGAAGGTTTTATTAACCCTTTTTGTAAAAGAGAAGCTATTTCTTTTTTACATAATTCTAATAATTCAGAATTCATTTGACAGGGACGAGCTTTAGTGGGAATATTTTTCTCACTAAAATCATCTTCATAAGGTAAGGAAACTATATGTTTTTTTCTATTCCAAAAAGCATTTGGAAGATCGTTACATATTTGCAACGTAAATTCATTATGTAATTATTTAATTTTTCTTGTAACTTAGGATTTTGGATTTTATCCTCAATCGTCAGTTTATTAATTTCATGCTTAAGGTAATTTACCTGTTTTTCTTTTGCTTTAATAAGAATAGAATCCTTAATTTCATTAAGAATTCTTGAAAAAGGTTCAGTAATGAATTCAAAGTAAACTTATTTATTTTCGAAGTTACCTTTAAATCCATGTTCATTTATATTTTGGATGGGAAATATTTTCCTAAGGAACGGAGTACCAAGGATTACTTGGTTTGTAATATTCTTGACCAGCAAAAATGAAGTAGGAATAGAGACCTTATTTTTACAAATAAAGGCCTTTGGAATTTTAAAATTAATTTGAAGTTCTTCTCCGCTTGCAGAGCTAAGAGAATGAGTTGTTTTATGAAAATATTGGGTAGGAATTATTCCTTCTTGAATACAATTTAGATCTGCACCGCTATCTATTAAAGCGATAAGATTTCTTTGAAAGTTTCCGTCAATGAGTAGTGAAATTTTCACTAACCATTTTGAGAAGTAATAACTTCTAAAGTTGAAAGAAAATTGTCTACACGAAAATTCTTAGAAGTACTAGCAAAGTCTTCATTAACTTCAAATTCGTTAACAATTTCTTTTCCCTTTTCTAATTTAGAAAATCTTCTTTCTAAGTCTATATGACTTCATTTTAAATTTTTAATTTCATCTTTTAGGTTTGAAATTTCTATTGCCAAATCTTTAATATTAGCAGTTGATTGATTTTTATTTAATTGGTTTTTATTACGAAGTAATTTCATAAGTTCGGACATACTATAAGGTTCAGATTTAATAATTTTAGGAATAACTTCTTTTGAAGTTTCTTCCTCTTTTTGAATTAATTTTTTAATGATTAAATTTTTCAAATCTGGATCTTCTGTTTCTTTTAATATTTCGAGAAGATTATTATCAAGGACATTTAATTCTTGAAATTGAGATTATTTGATATAAATTATCTTCTGGTTCAGATTCTGAACTTTTATTTTTAGAACAAGACTGACCTATTTGACAGTTTTGACATTCTTCGGATTCTGAAGATGACATATCTTCTTCAATAATATTGTTTTCCTCATTTAAGGAAGAATCTGTTTCGCTATCAGATTCTAGAAGGATTTTAGATAATGTTTCTTTTAAATCATTATCAATATTTAAGTTATTAATCTTCTTCTTGGTCCAACAAGTTGTTGCTTTGTGACCAATTTTACCGCATTTACGACAAACAATGGGAGGAAATTTATTTCTTTATTGATAATTTTTATTATCTTTTGAGAATTTTTGTTCTCTTCGTTTAGATTTTCGATATTTTCTTTTTTCATATTGCTTAGGAGAGTATTTTTTAGGTTTATACTCTTTACGAGGTTTGCTCGTAGAAGGGTTTTCTAAACCAAATTGACTACAGAATTCTCCTAGTTGTTTTTTCTCATCAAGAGAATGTCTCTTAAGTTGTTTGTTAAGCTTTATTTCGTTGCATAAAGCTAAACCTTCTTGTATACAAGTTCCTATTAATCTTCCGTAAGTATAGGAATTATAATCAATACTGGATTCTCCATTTCTAAGGGTTTTCTTAACCCTTTCGGCAAATAGGAGAGGAAGACCGTCAATGAACTTAGATTTCCAGTGAGTACTATTTGACTCAGGAAGTTCCATAACTCTACTAAGGAATGTGGATGTCCATAAGGAGGTATGGTAGAAATATTATATATATATATATATATATATATATATATATATATATATACATATACATGTGAAGGAGGTATGGTATGTACAATATTTAATATTATAGTGTAGTGTATGTCTTTGCCTATAAATAGGCATGCTCGTTCATTTGTATACGGTGCAGTTGAAGTGAAATAAAATCCGATCGTTTCTTTTATTATCTTTATTTATAACACGTTATCAGCACGAAGCTCTACCGACAACGCCGATCTCCGCCGACGATACTAATTTCTGCCGAAGATTTACGGGCATAATTAAGGTATAATAATTTTATTTCATATTTATAACAATATTATACAAATTTAAAATTTATATACAATATACAACAAAATGCCATAGTCCGACTGGTTTCGCGGAATACCATCAAAATCTAAGTGATGGGAGGTTCAGATTTCGAACCCCAGCGGTGGCATATCTCCGACTAGCTTGGTTCGGTTTCTCCGACTAGTTTGGTTCAGTTTGTCCGACTAGCTTAGTTCGGTTTATACCGTCTATCATGTGATGGTATGTACCACCTGATATGTGCCGATTTGTAACGCCCGCCAGTAACTACGTCTAATTATATATTCATAATTATCGGCTATACCGACTATATTTTTCAAATATTATTTTATTGAAGATTAGTATGCATGTAATATTTTTTGTTATATTATCATTGTTGAATTTTTTGTGTTTTATAGTAATATGACGAACTTGGCGAGCCTTGAATTTGTTGCACTCGATATCACTGGCCGAAACTACTTATCTTGGGCACTAGATGCCGAAATTCATTTGAAAGCGAATGGTCTAGGTGATACCATCAAACCGACCAATGCGACGTCTGAGCAGGACAAGTCGAAGGCAATGATTTTTCTTCGCCACCATATTCATGAAAGTCTCAAAATTGGGTACTTACAGTGAACGCCCGAATGACTTGTGGAAAAACTTGAAAGATCGATATAACCACTTAAAGACTGTTATTCTCCCAAATGCAAGGTATGAATGGGTGAATTTACGCTCGCAAGACTTAAAAAGGTAAGCGAATATAATTATGTTGTTAGAGAATTACTTCTACACTGAAATTATGTGGAGAAACTATTACCAGTGCAATTATGTAGGAGAAAACATTCACCACATTTCATCCGTCAAATGTTATTCTACAACAGCAATATCAGGAGAGAAAATTTGAAAAGTACTCTGATCTTATTTCTTGTTTATTGTTGGCTGAGCAAACAATGAGCTGCTGATGAGAAATAATGAACCCGACCGACTGGTACTGCTGCACTCCCTGAAGCGAATGCAGTCAATGTTAATAATGATAATAGTCGAGGTAATGATCGTGGGCGTAGTCGTGGTGGACATCGCGGTCGTGGACGTGGCCGTGGTCGAGGCCGTGGTCGTGGCCGAAATTATCATGGTGTGGTTATCGATATTTCCGTGGTGGTTATCATAATTATCGTGACGGTCATCAAAATCTTTCACAGAAGAAGAAAGTTTATGACAGTAAAAATGAAATGAAGCAAACTGAACAAAAGGGGAATGGCGGACAATGTTATCGATGTGGTGGTCCCAGCCATTGGTCCCGTACCTGCAGTACGCCCCAATACCTTGTTGAGTTGTATCAAGAATCAAAGGGCAAAGGAAAGAAAACTGAAACGAACTTTGTTCAGGGTACAATTGCTTCAACTTCTCGTGTTAATAAAGAAGGTGTTAATTTCGATGCGGATGATTTTCTGCTCCTCAATGAAGAAATTTAACCTGCAATCATTTTATAAATTAAATGCTTTATTATTGTGTGATTTGGTGTGTATAGTTTGAAAGTTATCGTTATGTTTGCTATGATTGTTATTTGGATGTTATGCATGTGTTTCCTATGTATCGTTTGTTTAAATAATATCGTTATGTTTGCCGTAATTGTTATTTGGATGCTATTCCTATGTTTGCTATGTATCGTTTATTTTCAATTTTATGTATTAATATTAATTATATATTTGTTTATAAAGGATTTTATATGATGGACACGAGCATGTGCAATGGAGAATTATATCTTGCGGACTGTGCAACCACCAATACAATTTTGAAAAATAAGAAATATTCCAAGCATCTTGATATGAAAAATCAGTGTGATTACTATATCGGGTAGCACAAATATAATTGAAGGCTCCAGAAGAGCTAATATATTACTGCCCAGAGGAACATGGCTGATTATTGAAAATGCTTTATATTCCCCTAAGTCTCAAAGAAATTTATTAAGCTTTAAAGCAATTCGAAATAACGGATATCATGTGGAGACTGCACAAAAGGAAGCTATTGAATATTTGCATATTAAAAAAGTGATTTCGAATGAAAAAAGAATCATAGAAATATTACCGTCTTTTAACTCTGGGTTATACTACACATATCTTCGAACAATTGAATCATATGATATCCAAAAGTTTACCAATGACATTACATTTAATGTTTGGCATGTTGGGCCATCCCGATACAATGATGATGCGAAAAAAATGAAAATTCACACGAACATTTTTTGAGAAACCTGAAGATTCTTCAATCTAAAGAATTAGCATGTATTGCTTGCTCTAAATGGAAGCTAATTATTCGACCATCACAAATGAAACTAAAGACTGAATCTATTCATTTTTGGAACGTATACATGGCAATATTTGTGGACGGATACATCCATCATGTGGACCATTTAAATATTTCATGGTATTAATTGATGCATCAAGTAAATGGTCCCATGTATGTTTATTATCTACGAGAAATGTGGTATTTGCGAGATTACTTGCTCAGCTGATTAGATTAAGAGCACATTTCCCAGATACCCGATAAAGAAAATACGCCTTGATAATGCAGGTGACTTTACTTCCAAGGCATTTAATGATTATTGTCTGTCTATCGGTATCGATGTAAAGCATCCCGTGCCACATGTCCATACACAAAACGGTCTTGCAGAATCATTTATTAAACGCCTGCAACTAATTGCAAGGCCACTGTTGATGAAGTCCAAACTTCCATCGTCTTCTTGGGGACATGCTATATTACATGCAGCATCACTAATGCGCATCAGGCCAACAAGTTATCATGATATCTCCCCGTTACAAATGATTTATGGTCAATCAGATATTTCTCATCTAAGAATTTTCGGATGTGCAGTATATGTACCAATTGCACCACCGCAACGCACAAAGATGGGACCTCAAAGGAGGTTGGGAATATATGTCGGATTTGAATCTCCATCAAGTATAAAATATTTAGAGCCCTTAACTGGTGATCGCTTCACGGCCAGATTTGTCGACTGTCACTTTGATAAAACAAATTTTCCCACATTATGGGGGAGGAAAGAAACAGTTGGAAAGAAATATTAGTTGGAATGAAATATCGCTAAATCATTATGATCCTCGACAAAAGAACGTGAACTATAAGTTCAAAAGATAATTCATTTACAAAGTTTAGCGAACCAATTCCCAGACAGTTTTGCTGACCCAAAAAGAGTGACAAAGTCACATATTCCAGCTATTAATGCTCCTGCTAAAGTTGATTTTCTGCAGAACAAACAGATAATAGGATTGAGCTTAAACCACAACTAAAGCGTGGTAGGCCCTCTGGTTCCAAAGATAAAAATCCTCGGAAAAGAAAAGGAGCAAATAATAAGATTGATCCAATCGAGGATTTATCGACTAAAGAAGAGTCAATGGGCACAAATGATGATAAGAATGAAAGTCAGGTACCTGAACGAATTGAAAATAATGATAATGAAGAGATCTCGATCAATTACGCCCAGAACGGAATAAGATGGAACCGATATAAAGTCAACGTTGACGATAAATTCTCATTTAAAGTGGCGCTGCATGAAATGAATGATATTAATGAGAATGAGGATCATGAACCAATGTCTGTAAAAGAATGCAGACAAAGAAATGATTGGCCAAATGGAAATATGCAATCGATGCTGAATTAAAATCAGTTGAGAGACAAAAAGTTTTCGGACCTATTGTCCGTGTAACAGAGAATATAAAGCCGGTTGGATATAAATGGGTTTTTGTCAGAAAGAGAAATGAAAAGGGCGAAATTGTGAGATACAAAGTCAAGCTTGTTGCACATGGTTTTTCGCAAAGACCTGGTATTGATTATGTGAAACACATTCTCCTGTGGTGGATGCGACAACTTTTCATTATATAATAAGTCTGGCAGTTCGTGAAAAACTCGATATGCGTCTAATGGATGTTGTCACTGCATATTTATATGGCTCACTTGATAGTGACATTTATATGAAGCTTTCTGAAGGATTTCAGCTACCTGAAAATTCAGAGCCCCGTGATGAGTACTCAATTAAACTGAACAAATCGCTTTATGGTTTAAAGCAATCTGAGTGTATGTGGCATAATCATCTAAGTGAATATTTATTGAAAGAGGGATACAAAAGTGATCAAATTTGCCCTTATATATTTATGAGAAGACGTAAAAATGATTTTTCCATCATAGCAGTATATGTTGATGATATCAATATAATTGGAACTCGTGAAGAGTTATCAAAGGCCGTTATTGTTTGAAAAGGGAGCTTGAAATGAAAGATCTCGGAAAGATGAAAGTTTGTCTCGGCCTGCAGATTGAATATTTTAAGAATGAAATATCTGTATGTCAAGAAACATATACGAAAAAGATATTGAAAAGATTTTATATGGATAAAGCTCATCCTTTGGATGCTCCGATGATTATTCGATCCTTAGAGATCTATTCAGACCTCGAGAAAATGATGAAGAGTTACTTGGTCCTGAAGTACCATATCTTAGTGCCATAGTAAGCGACCTGATATAGCATTCGCTGTAAATTTATTGGCGAGATATAGTTCGTCACCAACTCGTAGACATTGGAACGGTACTAAACGAATTTTTCAATACCTTAAAGGAACAACTGATTAGGATTATTCTATTCAAATGAGTCCAGGTCAGATCTAATCGGATATGCAGATGCTGGTTTTCTATCTGACCCACATAATGCTCGATCGTCGGGTTATCTATTTACATATGGTGGAACTGCTATTTCGTGGCGTTCAGTTAAACAAAGTTTAACCGCCACTTCATCTAATTATGCAGTTCATGAAGCTAGCAGAGAATGCATTTGGTTGTGATCGATAATCCAGCATATATGACAAACTTGTGTGATATTATCAGAAAAGTTACCTTCGACGATCTTACATGAAAATAATGCTGCATGTATAGTTAAAGGAAGGTTACATCAAATGCGATAGGACCAAACATATATCACCTAAATTCCTCTATATGCACGACCTTCAGAAGACCGGTGAAATTGACGTACAACAAGTTCGATCAAGTGACCACCTCGCGATTGTTAACCAAGGCGCTACCTCCAAGATTATTCGAAAAACTTGTAGATTTAGTTGGACTCAGAAGGCTCAAAGATCTTGAGTAATGTTTACATCAGGGGGAGACAATATACGCTGCACTCTTTTTCCCTTTATTAGGTTTTTTATCCTATTAGTTTTTTTTCTATAAGGTTTTTAACGAGGCAGTTATATTGTGTTCAAATATATGGACGGGGGAGTATTATAAATACTATATATATATATATATATATATATATATGTGGATGTCCATAATGCGGTATGGTATATATATATAATATATTATATATATATATATATATATATATATATATATATATATGTACATGTGAAGGAGGTATGGTATGTATAGTATTTAATATTAGTGTATGTCTTTGCCTATAAATAGGCATGCTCGTTCATTTGTATACGGTGCAGTTGAAGTGAAATAAAAATCCGATCATTCTATTATTATCTTTATTTATAACAAAGAGAAAAATATTAGAAATTAAATGGACGTAGAAATGTAGGTGAATATTAGAAATTAAATAAATGTTGTAAATATGTTGCCGTGTTTTTTTTTTTGAACTTCAAAGCGTAGCTTTTATTGATTATCAACGATCAACAAGTTCGCCATTTCTTGTGTCGGCGGGGAAGAACCCTCTCCTTCGTACCCAAGATGCTTGGCTAGATAGTGAGCTACTACGTTATCTCTTCTACGCACATGATTAAAGCGAACACATTCAAACAAACTACTTAACCAATAACAATCATAAAGAATGCAGCCAATTTCTGAAGAGTCCGTCGATTTCTGTTGAAGCTTTGTAATAATAATCTTGCAGTCACTCTCGATTTCGATACGGGTCCATCCTTTGTATCGTGCGAATAACAGTGCTTCCCGGATGGCTACAGCTTCAATAACCTCTGGCGAGTACAGCCCTATCAACGCTCGCCTACGCCAACCATAGCATGTCCCGAGGTTATTTCTCGCAATAAGACCAATTGATGATGTTTTTCGCCGCTCGTGTTTTGCGCCATCTGTATTGATCTTCATAAAGTTATCCTCCGGTCGGAGCCACCCTGATTCAACTTGTGTATGTTCTGGTTGCAGCAAGCTAACTTCTGGCGACAAGGAAGACATCATTGCATCCACTTCAGCTAATGCTCGTTCATCAGAAATGTGAACCCCTTCCGCGAAGCATTTATTTCACATCCTCCATAAAGCCCAACAGAGAGTGATAAAAAGGTCAAAATCATCATCGCTCAGCATTCTTCGCATCTCTCGAATCCAGCACTCCGCCTTGTCCGGTCCCTTACGTACTGCATCGTACGATATTCGTGAGTTCTTCCAGAACCGCTTCGCCAACGGGCACGTAATAAAGACATGTTCGAACCGGAAGCCCCCCACATCGGCTACAGATCGCATGATCAAGACATTTACGCTTGAAAAGATTTGCGGCTGTTGGAAGCGTTGCGTTGCATAGCCGCCATATGAATAGTCGGACTCTTGGAATCGCTCTCGATTTCCAGATCATAAGCCAAGACGGGGAGGTCGATGTGGAAGGTGCATGGCGATATTTTAACTTCTCTGTTATGCAGTAGGCACTCTTAACAGAGAATATACCATCCTTTGAGTAGTGCCATATTAAACGATCTTGTTGGGTATATACGCCTAGACGGATTGATAAAATACGCTCAGCATCTAATGGTTGGAAGACAGATCGAATAAGTTGCTCATTCCACTGGTTTGATACCGGGTGTCGTAGATCAGCGACTCGAGATAGATATCGTCGCTAGACATGGTTAAAATGGGTCTGAAATTCTCAGAGCTCGGAATCCATGGATCCTCCCATGTATTGATTCTATCACCTCGACCGACTTGCCACCGTAGTCCATGAAGAACGGAATCGCGAGCACGAATGATACCTCGCCAAGTCAAGGATGGGCGGTGGCCGAGAGGAGCTGTCAAGAAGTCAACATTAGGGAAATATTTTGCCTTAAAAACGCGACTTACTAAGGTATCCGGTCTATGTATAAGGCGCCACGCTTGTTTGGCAAGCATTGCCAGGTTGAAAGATTCAAGGTTTCGGAAACCTAAACCTCCCTCCTTCTTGGAACGACACAAACGCTGCCAGGTAAGCCAATGTACCCCTCTGCCCTTCGATCCCGACCACCAAAAGCGGGCGATCATCCGTTCAATATCGTCTATAACCGACCCAGGTAAGAGGAAACATCCCATGGCGTATGTGGGGATAGCTTGAAGTACGGCTTTAATTAGCACTTCTCGTCCCGCCTGCGATAAGAATTTTTCAGACCACCCGCTCACCTTATGCCAAACTCGATCCTTTATGTAAGTGAAAATCTCCATTTTGTTCCGTCCCGCCTTTGATGGAAGCCCAAGATACATTTCTGGATTCTGCTGCTCCTGTACTCCGAGTTCGCTGCAAAAGAGATTACGAGTAAATGGAGCGACATTTCCCGAGAAAACCACCGATGATTTCGCAAGGTTTATCATTTGTCCCGATGCACGCTCATAAATTTTGAGGATATCCTTGATCCTATGGGCTGCAGTCACCGAAGCTTGGCAGAAGACGATGGTGTCATCGGCGAAAAGAAGGTGTGAGATAGTCGGCGCTCCTCGTCGGACGGAAATTCCTCAATCTCCTTGGAGTTTTCAGCATTTTGTAGCAAGCATGTAAATGCTTCTGCACAGAAAAGGAAAAGAAATGGGGACAGAGGGTCCCCCTGACGAAGTCCTCGCATAGGAGTTACGTTTCCGAATTTATGTCCGTTTAACAAGAAAGAGTACGTCGGTGATGAAAGACACAACATGATTAAACGGATAAAAGCCTCATGAAAACCTAACTTACTCATTACCCTACTCAGAAAAGGCCACTCAATGCGGTCATAGGCTTTACTCATGTCAAGCTTGATGGAAGCATATCCTTTATTTCATGTTCGTCGGTTCTTCAGAGCATGGTTAATTTCAAAAGCTATAAGAACATTATCCGTAATGAGACAATGAGGAATAAAAGCGGACTGAGTTGGTGAAATAAGAGAGTCCATGAGGGGTTTTAATCGAACACTTATGCACTTAGATGCGATTCTATACATGACATTGCATAAGCTAATCGGTCGAAAGTCTGGTAATTTCTCGGGATGACGGCACTTCGGTATAAGAACCACGTTAGTTTCATGTAAAAAGAGGGCAACGACATACCATTGTTGAGAAAAGCAAGAATAGCCCGGGTAGTTTCGATACCTACGATGCCCCAGTATTTTTGAAAGAAGAGCGGAGGAAAGCCATCGGGGCCAGGAGATTTGAAAGGGGACATCGAATCCAAAGCGTTCTTGACCTCTTCAGCTGTGTAAGGGCGAAGAAGCGAGTCGTTCATCGCTTGGCTAACCCGAGGTGTGATAAAGCGAGCTGCCTCGTCAATCTCCAATTCCGCAGGGCTGCACGTCGTAAATATTTCCATGAAGTAATCCAGCACTATACTCTCGAGGGAGGTTTGATCTGTCCACCACTGTCCGTTACGATCCACTAGCTTATGAACCGTGTTTGCTCGATGTCTGTTCGTTGCTTGTCGGTGGAAAAATTTCTTGTTTTGATCGTCATGCCGCAACCACTCATTCTTGCTTCGTTGTTTCCAGTAGATTTCATCCTGGTTGTGGAGCTCATTCAATCGTCGCCGAAGCTTGGTTTCCTCTGCCTTAGACGCATTAGTAATCGCTTCCATCATCATATTCTTGAGCCGACTCTCAATCTCGCATCGTTCTCTGTTCGACCTTCGATAGAACTTCGAGCTCCAACTACTGAGCTCCACCCGACTAGACGCTATGAATTTGGAGAGTCTATTCAACGGCTCAGATGAGGTAATTTTGTCCATGCAGCCTTTGAGAATCACAGCACAGTGTTCCACCCATTTAGCTTCAAACCGAAAAAGTCTAGATTTTTGTGGCACGGCCCTATGTGATGGTTTAGGCACAATGAGGATTGCATGGTGATCTGAAAACACCGTACGAATATTACTAACTGTGGCATCACTAAGATTGCATCCCATGCCGGATTAGCGCATGCTCTGTCAAGCCGCTCATATATGGTATTAGGGTGACAGGTGCGGTTGCTCCATGTAAATGCGTCTCCCAAGTAACCCAGATCCTGGAGTTTACAAAACTCAAGCGCATCTCTGAACTGTTGTAATTGAGCTGTAGCACGGATACGGCCACCTTGTTTCTCGTTGTGATGTAGCAACTCATTGAAGTCTCCCATACATAGCCAAGCCATATCGTTGTTATCATAGAGTCGCTGTAACAATTGCCAACTATGTCTTCTTTCTGACACGCGTGGGTTGCCATAAAGCCCGTACATCTCCAAGGTATTTCGTTTTGCGAGCGTTGAATCTGAGTATCGATATGAAAAGGTGAGAACGACATTAAGTTAACCAACCAGTCTTTGCACCATAATAGAGCAAGTCCCCCGCTTTTTCCTACAGCCTGAAAACATAAGCCATGCATCCCGAGTTTCCCTTTGACAGCATCAATTCTCTTGGAGGTGCACTTCGTCTCGACTAAAAAAATCAAGCCTACCTTGTGTTCCCGGACTAGTTGCCCGAGCTTCCGAACTGTCGGGGCCCCACCTAAGCCCCGACAGTTCCAGCTGAGAAGATTCATGGCGATCGGTGGGGCTGCCATGCAGCCTCCGCCGAGACACCCGATGTATCCATGCAGTCCATACGCTCAACCATGTGTTTCTTTGCGTGTGGAAGAGGAGGCTCCGAGTTATCATCTATCTTGCGCTTTCTGGTTTGAGTTGTTGAGTCTAGGGTGGTAGGGACTTGAATATTCTCAGGGTTTGATCGTACGGTTCTTGCAAGGTTTCGCAGCTTGGGTCGACGGGCAGTTTTGTCCCTTGGGGAGTTGGGCTCTTTCTTAGGTATTAGTAATGGAGGGGAATGGAAAGGAGGCATGTGTAGGGAGTCTACGGGCTTAGAGTTAGTCGAAGGTGTTGGGGGGTGTTTTGAAGGCTTCGTATGTGTACTAGAGAATATTGTAATTGAGAAATTGTAAAAGTTAGTGTATAAGAGAATATTCTTTTGGGTTTGAGAATGACTTTAATTATTCGAGAAGAATTATTATAATGTAACTTTGAGAATGAATTTTTGCGTTAGATGATCTTGTAAATTTTTTCCCTTTCTAGCAAGACTCACGTAGTGGACGAGGGTTTTGTCTGTTACACCAATTCATAATTAAGTTTTTACGAGAAGAACGATAATTGATCCAATTTTAGGTTTTCTGATTAATTTATCCACGCATGCGCCTATACCATACCATACCACACCTTGTTCGCTGTACTATTAGATTCCACATTGTCCTTAGGTCTTCATCAGTTAATTTTATTTTTCATCTTACACGTATCATCATCAAGGGGAGAAAGACGAAAGAAGAAGAAGAAGCATATTGGGAACTTAGGCTTACTTTCCGTGGACCAACGTGGCGAAAATCGACTAGTCTACCAATTAATCAGTAAACCGATTAATGTAATTGGTTCAATTTTTTTTTTCCGAAAAAGAGAATGTTAGGATAAATTATAATATTAGCATGATACATAAAAATAAGGAAATAGTTATTCCGTCCAATTTTCACTTAGAAACCCTTTAGTCTCTCGCCTAGGCGCTAGGCACTCCCCGTGCACTCGACTAGCCTAGCAAATTTTACAAGTGGGTTGGACGGAGAAGTATGCTTACTCATGTCTTACAACATATTTCACAACACGAAAACATTGTATCAGGCAAGCAAATAGATATAGAATTCGTTTTGTGTTAAATAAGTATTTGAAACGGATTCTGACACAGTTTTTTATTTTTATTTCAAACTAGATGAATTTTAGTCAGATACGGAAATAGTTTTAGTTAGATACGGAATAAAAACGGAAACAGTGAAGAAATATAGACGGTATATTATCTGTGTCAAAATTTGCTACGAGATCAACGCCTATACAATCAGACACAGAAAATACGTGTCTAATGACTCAATAAATATAGAGGTCTAGCTTTAGACACCGAATTTTCCGTGTCTAATACGTCGTTTTCTAGTAGTGTTTGTCATTCCTAATTTTATGTGGTGACGTGTTTTGTTCCTTTATAATATGTTTATTTGCTAATTTTCAACTAACTTGTTCTCCAAATTCCCTTGGACTTTGATTCATCAAGTATCGATTATTCATCTGAGGGAGAATACAGTGATGATCGATTCATTAATTATCCTATGGTAAAAGCTCGAGGAACTCACGAGAAGGTAGTTTTAAATTTTAATAGGGCATCGTATAAGGGCTGGATGTGTTGATAATTCTCTACTACCGTGCGAGCGCACTATTATTATATCGACTCAGGAAAAGATATTTCTTCAGTGGCCCACAAGAATGAAGTAGTGGTTATGTCCATGTCTATGCTATAATAACTTTTGGGCATCTCTTCTTCTTCTTCCGACTCAGAACTGCTAGCTGCTTTCGTCGAATGATCAAAGATAAAAAAAAAAAAAAAAAAAGAAAAAGATTCTCACAACTGAGTTATTATATAATTTATTACAAAACCAGAATGTCATCAAAGTTCGACAGAAAACATTTCAGGCAAACATGGAAGGAAGTAGACAAGACAAACAGTCACACATCGGAAACATTTCGGACAAACTTTAGAAAACTAAGCAGACAAACGGAGGACATGAGACACAACCACACATTTATTCAAGCCTTCAGACAACGAAGGAAACTTAGAGATGTTCGAGACAAACGGAATCAAAATAAAGGAAAAGACAATATGTGGTAATCATATCATCGTGCTGGGGCGTTGGCAAAGCTATTCCTGGACGGTTAGGCAACATGACGAAGAACACAAACATTGTCAGAACTCTAATGTTTAGATTGAAGATGAATAAATACAAGAAAGTAAAATATATAAACTTACCTGACTTTGATAGGCACTAACTAGTCGATCGCTAGTTGTTAACAGGCGGGAAAATGGACAGTTTGAACTCACCGGCTGCATTGGATTCCATCTTCCTCCTGATTTCTTCGGCCGACTGGACAGCACTTCTACACTTGTCCAAAATCAGCACACTTAGAGTTGGTTTTTCGGCAAATGCGATTGGAACTTCTTGAAGATTTTCGCAGTTATGCAACTCTAGATGTAGGAGACTGGGGAAGCTGCTGGCCGCCGATATCTTCCAAATAACTAAATTTGTGCTCCCAATGAACAACACTTTAAGACGGAGAAATCCGTCGGTAGAAGTCTCCCAACAATCCCCGACGAATGCATTGGCTTTCAACTTGAGAACCTCCAGATTGTTAACAGCACCGAGTAATTCCATTTTACCCCAATCAAGAAAAGTATCCGACAGCGTCAGTATCCTCAAGTTGGGCGGAAACTTCTCAGCAGGAGGAAGGTTAGGCAGTGGGACCTCACTGGGTGCCATGGGAAACACGTCGTTTACGAGCTTTAATTTTTCAAGCATCATCAGCTTCCCCATATGATAGAACGGCGCTCCTTTACTGGTCATAAGTGTTTCGAGTTTCCCACGGACGCTTAGTCTCCTGAGGTTGCGCACCCTGTCGAGAGCTTCAGCGGTGCAACTTTCAGGCGATATTGTTCCAAGCGTTTGTATGTTGCTTGCTTCTTCGGCAGGGGCCTTTGTTAGTTTGGGCAATGTAGAAATTGCATTGGTCTTGACGTGTCTCAGATGGGGCATCTTCCATATGTCTGCTTTGACTTCGAGTTTGCGCTCTGACGTCTCCATGATGAGAGTTTGCAAGTTCCACAGCTTGGAGAAATAATTAGGAAGAACGCTCGATTTGAACGACAAATGGATGTACCTCAAAAGAAGAAGCTCGTACATATCGGTGGGGATTCTACTTAATTGGAGGGGCTTCACATCTAAGACTCTAAGCAACTTAAACCCACTCGGAATGAACGAAACTTGCTCTTTTCCCAAGGTTAGGTCTTCCTTGGAGAAACATACAAGAGAACGAACCCGGCGCCCAGAAGGTTTGGAAGCTACAAATTGCGAAACACTCGAATGGATGCAAAGACGCCGATAATTAACATCGTTTATTATCGCAGGTGTTAAAGCCCCTTCGCTTGATTTTGTGATCTCTTCGAGGAAATTTTCGTTCTCTATTCCAGCTTGTTTCTTGCAAAAATATAACAGCGAATCGTGAATAAGACATGTTTTGACTTTACCATAGGAACTTCTTCTGCCAATCGTTACTAAGTTTTTACTGATTAGCTCGTCCAAATAGCTTTCTGCAGTTTCTTCGAGGCTGAAACCAGCTTTTTTCTGAACGAAGCCTTCCGCAATCCACATCCGAAACAACTTCGATGTTTGGATTTCCATGTCTTCGGGAAACATACCAAAGTAGAGAAAACAAGGTCTCAAGTAATCAGACAATCCGTAGTAACTCGATGAAATAACTCTAGTGAGCATCCTTACAGGATCATCAAGAAGATACTCGGACACTCTTTCTGAAAATTTCCTCCATGCGTTTAGCCTTGCAGCATGGTCACTAATTGAATGCAGTTTCGTACTAATAATCCCACCGATAACCACTATTGCAAGCGGAAGCCCCTTACATTTTTTGGCTATTTGTTTTCCATAAACATCACATTCAGAATCCCAGCTTGGCTCTCGAAAGACCTCGAGTTGTAGGAGCTTCACGCTATCCTCAAAACTTAAGAGCCTCAACTGGTATGGCTGTCGAAGTGAATTAGCTTGCAGTGCAACGACATTATTACGGCTCGTGATCAAGATTTTACTATTGTGAGTAGCGGCGGGAAAAGCTGCAGCAATTTTACTCCATTCCTCGGGCGTGCGGATTCCGTCCATTACGATCAAGAATTTTCCTCTCTCGAGTCTATTTTTCACCACTTCCGCCAACATGTCCTTATTCATGGCACGCTGGTCATCGGTTATTAATGTAAATTCCCTCAAAATGGCGAGAAACACTTCCTTCGGATTAAATTTGGCATAAATCCATATACGGGTCGGGAACTCATCTTGGATCTGTGGATCGTGAAATACTTTCCAAGCTAAAGTCGTTTTTCCGAGTCCAGGCATGCCGACTATGGAGATAATGTCAAGACGGTTCGAAGTTTCTTCGCGGAGGTATCCCATAATTTTATTCGCATCCTCTTCTAAACCGATCACGTTCTCTTGTCTTACCGGGTGTACTTCCTGTGTGTTAAGAGATATCGTAGCAGAGTCTTAAGAAATTTGCAAAAAGCTTGTTAATTGATTAGTGAGGCCTAAGAACGCGTATGAAATATTATTTTTTTCGCCTCTCGCATGAAATATTGTTGATTATAACTTGTAAGTTTTGCAAACTGCGTGCAATCTAATATATAAATATAATAATATTAACAATTGAGATTTAATTATTTATATATAGAAGAAAAAAAAAAGAAAAAGTTGATTTATTGAATAGGTTAGAAATTAAGGGTAACATGGTAATTAATCAGAAGTAGATACGGTATATATATTCGATATCAAATTGGAAAGTTTTTATCGTGGTCTAGCCTTAATAATAATAGATTAGTATTTTCTGCACGTCTGTGTGTGTGGCTATACCAATATTATATGATTTATTTTAAGTTATTTTAAATAGGTAACCTGAAACAATAAGCTTAATCATCTATAATTTCCCACTCATAATTATACAATATTTTTATTAGATATGATTGCTTTATATTTTACAAAATTTCCTACTCATAATTATGAAATTTTCTTTTGACACATTGTTATGTTATCTTATGAATTTACATTACTTATAAATAGTTAAGATCCGTGCATTTGCACCGGAAAAAACTAGTCTATAATTATAGAAATGTAGGTGTTCCCATATGCCGCCACGTGTTATTTATAAATTAAATAATAAAAAGTTCCAAAATAATTCAACTACTACACATTAAATTCGCAATAACTACTCACTATCAAATATAAATTTAATAATTTTATTAACATATAATAAATAAGATAGTTAATACCGTGCAAGTAAAAAAACTAGTTTTATGTTATTTTTAAGTTGTACTAAAAATTGATTAAATTAAGGGTAAAATAGTTTTTATGATGATTGTCATAAGCATTCAATTGGAGAATATTTACTATGTGCCTCTAAATCTTTATATAATACAAATAAATAGATATTATACTATCCCCTGAATTTTCCAATGCTACTACCATAAGGGCTCAAATTGGAAAAGCAAAAAAGACTGCGATTTGAAAAAAGCAGAAACATACTACTCTCATAATAAACAAAATGGAATATAAAAAGCCATACCAAAACTACGAAATATGTTTTCCATATTATGAAATCAAGACCTTTTTCTTTTATGGGTTTTATGGGTTACTACGTATCTCAGGAAAATGCGTGTTTCTACTAATACTAATTCGTCGCTATATAATGGTGAGACCGGTGGCTAATGATCACGAAATTGGCTATATTATCAATTTTATTATAATTATACCTATTTTAAAGGCCTATTCGATCACTAAGCTTTTCATTAACATGTAAAAAATAACGCTTAACGACAAACCACCAACACTAATAATAATTAAAGAAGGGAAAGAAAAACACGATCGATACCTCAATCACGTCGTCTACTCTTCCACCACCGCGAACATTCAATTCCATATCAAGATTCCAGCGATCGCCATACACGCTTTCCAAGTTCTTCCTAACCCTCCTCACTTTCTCTGCAATCCCATCGAGGTCTATTCCTCTCATCAAGCTCCTAAAGAGGGATTTAATTGACTTGTTGTGCGCCTTACGGGTCAAGTATACGTCCAACGCATCCTCAGCGTCGTACATGGCCTCGCGAATCTGCCTAATAAACTCTGCTTGCCTTTCGTCCGGGAGTTTCACCGTCGACGCGTATCGCAAGAAGTTGTTGAAGTATCCGATGTCGACGGTCAACCGCTCCACTTCTTGACCGGCGTCTGCTAACAGGTCGGAATGGTAAGTGACGAGTTGACCAAGATTGCCGAGGAGGTACCCAAGGGATATTTCCGCCATATATTTTTTTAGTGTGTATATATATATATATATATATATATTCGTTGATGGATGACTACTTTTCCCTTAGCTAATGCATCGTGAATCTGGGCTCGTTTTCGCCTGTTGTTGAAATCTCTGTTTTCATGGGAGTCACCCTAGTATATAACACCTTTTTTTTCTATATATAATTGTGATGGATGTGCGTTATTATAATTTACTGGTACTTGGGCACACTGTTTGACAATAGAAATCTATAATAATACTTTATATTTAAATTTTAATAGGTGAAATTATAATGTTGGAATAAATTTTATATTATTGTTAAGAATTAAAAATGATTTCATGGATGTAAGGATGATAACTCTAAATTGGGGGCAGAATGTTAATTGTGGCTGTCACATCAAATCAATTCGGGAGCAATTACTATAATCCTTTCTCAGTTAATAAAATAGAAAGATAAGTGCAAATTAAGTTTCAGATCCCAAAAGATGTTTTAAGTCTGGTTTCAGGCCCATGTTAGAAAATTTTTAGGATTAATGACCGTCTTTTTAAAATTTAGAGATAAAGACCGAAAGTCTACGCAAGTGTTATACAGTGTATATGAACTGGTATCGGACTATCTTTTTGTATTATTACAGAACAATGAAGTGATGTTGCTGAACGATGAAGTGGTACTGCAGAACCATTAAGTGGTATTGCAGATCCACGAAGTGGTACTACAGGTCCATAAAGTGGTACTGAAAAACACGTAAGTGATGCCACATCATCGTCAGATATGCCGATCATTGACCCCCTAGAATGTGTTAATTAGTGTTATGTATCATCTAACTTTGATGTGGCATGTCAACATGGCACGAATCAGTGCCACATCAACATGTGCCCACGTAAGGTGCTCATATAAGGTGAGCACCATAAAATTCCTCCATATATATATATATATATATATATATATATATATATATATGCTATGTAGTTGGTGGTTTCTTTTAGTTGTAAAAGCTAATTAATAACGTGAGTTTATTTTTTACTTTTATTGTTAATTGTTATTTTTACATTTTGTTAATTGGAGAAAAAATTCTGAATGGTTAATAGATACACAAAAATACAGTTTAATTCACACTCGCCCATTATATAAGAGTATAGATGTTCACACCTAGATTATTTTTATTTTATTCCCACCCTCCGATTTGCTTCGATACATCAGAGGCTTACGCGTTGAGCAGATCCACACGTCGTTAATCTTATTTATATACAAGTGGAAAGATTATAAACTTAGGATACTAGATGCAATGTACCGATTTGAATTTGAATCAAGACAATGACAAATTACGATAGAGTTGCAAAAGTACTTGAGTTTTAAAACAAGAATTGCAAAGTTAGTTAACTTTTTAAAACTATTGCAAAACTAATCTAACTTTTTTAGTTTTAATTATTGTTATTTTCTCTTTTCACCACAAGACTATCTAAAATTGCAATTTTAGATTATCATTATCTCCCATTACCTATATTATTAGTAACTTTATTTTAAATTATAACCGCAATCTATTTTTAGTAAGTTTTTATCCCTATAGCATTTCTAATATTATTTATTATTCTGAGAATCATAATTTTATTATATGTAGGGAATTGAGCATTTCAAGCTTCTCCGTGCATATTACATGTCAAATTCAATTGTATTTTACGTTCGACTAATTCCATATGCGTGGACGAATTCATTCTGTTTAAGATATCATAAGCGAACTGACGTACAACGACTTTGGTTCATTGAACTGTTGTTAATAACGATTGTTTTTTAATTTCCTACGTATTTTTTATATGGAATTTGTTCATTTGTTGCTTTTTAATGCAACCTTATATGATTGTTTAATTTTTTTTTTGCTTATAAATATTGGGGCTTGTTTTTTTACACTTTTTTCCTCTCGAATCTTTATCCGATCTCTCTCGAATCTCCCTCAATTTTCTAGTTCGAAATATAATTTTTTACATTATTGAAGAAATTCAAATTTATTTACAATTAGAAATGGAAAAATAAACAATATTCACAAAAATTAAATTAATGGTTTGAGTTCGAAACCGACATGGCTCCAACCGATTCCAACTAATAATCGAAATAGTGTTAACATGCTCGATTTTCACGAGGTTTCGGTTCAATAGAAACGACAATTTCACATTTGGAACTGGAACAGTTTAAATACACCTACATATTTTGTGGGCTTAAAAGTTTGTAAGGCTTTTATTTTTTTGGTCGCGTAATTTAGGGGGTGTGGCATTGTAGAGAACGCTAACTTAGGGTGTGACGTTATGGGGACAGTAAGTTTTAAAATTGTGCAATTTATAGACATTGTACCTTATTTTTTCTCAAAATACATCACGTGCCACGCACGTGACTGATTTTTATACTCCTGATTTTTTCCAAAATACATCACGTGCCACGCATGTGACCGCTTTTTATACCGAAAGGTCCGACGTGAAGTGTAGGTTAGATTACATCTAAGTAATTTTCTTTTTTATTTATTGCTTTAATTAATATATTTGGATAATGATTATAAAAATGAGTTGGGTAAAATTATAATTGTTAACAAGTTTTGTGTTATTTTAGATATTAATAGTGAAAGTTTGTAAATTGTATTTTGTGGTGGAAAAGAAAATTAAGTTAGTTCGAATTCAAAAATTGAATAGTTTTATTACATTTGAACTATTGCTATGGAAGTAGCACCTTTTTTTTTTGTTTTTTTCAATGAGTTTTTTCAGTTAGAGTTGTCTTTTCTAAAATAAACCTAAGATAATTGAAAGCACATTTTCTAATTGTTAGAAGTCCTGAATTAATTATTCAGATTAACAGTTGGAGAGGGGATCTTCGTCAACCAAGCCAAGTATACTAAGGAGTTGCTGAAGAGGTTCGATGTGGACAACTGATCAGAAGCTTCCACACCGATGACTGAATTAAGGCTTAAGAAGGACGATGGGGGATCGCAGTGGACGTGAATAAATACCGGGGACTTATAGGTTTACTATTATCTAACAGCCAGCAGACCGGACATCATGTCAAGTGTCGGTCTCGGCACACGGTTCCAGTCAGACCCCAAGGAGAGCCACTTCACCGCACCGGAAAGTATACTGAAGTACCCGAAGGGACAATCAATGTCCATCTATGGTAGCCCAAGGATTCCACTTTACCCTTATATGGTTTGCGAATGCAGATTATGTAAATTGCAAAATAGACAGGAGAGGCGCCACCGGAACATGCCAGTTCCTCGGTGATCGGCTCATCTCATGGTTTAGCAAGAAGCAAACCATCATTGCAACCTCGACGGCTGAGGCAGAGTATCTAGCAACTGGGAGTTATTGCTCATAGATCCTATGGATTCAACATGAATTGGCGGACTATAGTGAAGGACTCAGACACACCAATATTCTGCGACAACACAAGTGCAATCACCATCACGCAAAATGTGGTCTTCCACTCAAGGACGAAGCACATAGAGATCAGGCGTCATTTCATCAGGGATCACATGCTTAGGAAGGATGTCAGACTGGAGCACATTTCGACAGACCGACAACTGGCGGACATCTTAACGAAATCGCTCCTCGAAGCTAAGTTTACCTACTTTCGAAATGCTTTAGGATTTTCGAAATTAATTGATATGACGAAGTTGCCTAGACTTTACAGAATTGTTGCATTTTTTTATGATTTCAGTGCAAAACCCTTTTCTAAAATCGGTCATATACCGGCCTATACACTTATCCCAGTCGATTTCAGCCAACACTGGTATCTGTCAGTATATAAGAGAACTATACATATAACTCTTCTATCGTTTTATTATAAACAATTACACTTTATATATTAAGTTTCAAACACAGATAAAGGATTCCTTCTGAAACCGGACCTTTTCTTAAAACAGTGTATAAATATATATCCAATACCGGCCGGTTAAGACCGAATACGTTTTCAATAATGCACTTCATCAATGCATACATTGCATGTTATTCTTAACATGTATTAGGTAAAACTGACGTCAGGTCTGCATATTTATCCGAAAGAGTGAAAAGTCAACATCGCATTAAATGCCCTGAAAACCGTACAAGACATAAAGTCTTGCGGCATTTTGCAAAGCAGAAGACCTCCTAGACCCAATAGGCCCATTTCAAAACCCGACAAAGAATTCCAATGTATTGAAAGACCTCATTTTCTAGTTTAACTATCAAATCCAAAAATCTTCTAAGTCCCCAAAAATCCCAAACACCCTCAGTTAGAAAAAGCCTCACACCCAGAAACCAAAAACCGGCCAATCCTCTCCAAGAGTAAACATAACCGACCTACAGACTGTTGCACGAGTAGGGAAAAAGGATCTTAATTATTGAGAAAGCTTCTGCAAATGGCTTCAATGCTAGAAAAGTAGATCAGGGCAAAAGGGACTCTGTTGCCCCTGAGAAAGCTTCTGCAAATGGCTCCAACGCTAGAAAAGCAGGCAGGGCAAAAAGGAACTTCGTAGTCCTTGAGAAAGCTTCTGCATATGGATCCTCAATTTTCAAGAAGTAGGAACTTCAGTGGAGTTCGACAAGGCTGATGCCATTAAAACTGAGCCAGCACAACAAGCACAGGTTCCACTGATCCGGTGCAACCATCGTCTCCGGTAGACACCAATGCTCATCTACCGAAAATTGTACCGGTCACTTCATCGGCGTCACCACATCACACAGTTAGCTGATATAGTGTAGTTGTTAGCAAAACAGGGGACCCCCCCTACCAGACAGGTTATTGATAAAAAGGGGGAAGGCAGCAGTGCAGATACTGGAACAAACAGTGCTGGGAGAAGCAGAAGGCCAAGTCAAACTGGATGAGGCCAGACCGGACGAACAACCAATGAATGAAGGAGATTGAGCAGTTGGCCAAGTATAAGGACTAGATAGGCTAATTAGAACTGTTGTACTAGATTGGTTGCTTTGTATCAAAATTCTTTTTGATATATATAAACACCTTTCTGCTTCATTAAGTTTTGTAAATCACCAAAAAGGAGGAAATTTTGTTAGAAATCGTGAATTTAATTATTCAGATTAATAGTTTTGGTGATTGAACTAACTTAATATCGGTTAGACCTAGGAGAACCCGGAAACAACAGCAGAACAACAGCGGTACCGGATCAAGACTGCATACCAAAATTACATTGAATACCATAATGCATGATATCGGACGTGCCACGCTGCACAAGATTCAAACACATTTGAGGCACGATTAGTTGAAGACCTCTGACTATCAAATAATACAAGGCTGCCCGCTAAAGCTAAGTTGAATTCAAGCCAAGCTGAATAACGAATAAAGCAAATGGCGCAACGCGACTGCTGCGAAGACCGAACAGACCAAGCTTAGGTAAAGTCAATTAATGCTCTATCCGGTACACAAGAGCTATCTCACAACGGCTTCAACTTCAAGCCTCAACTATAAAAATAAGTAATGCAAGCTGAAGATGTATGACACTTTTTATAAAGATTTCATGAACGAGAGAATTAGCTCAAAGCTTTCAGAAGCAACGAAATAAATTAGTATTGTCACCACTCTACTAAATCGGAACTGTAAAGCCCTTGAAATTATACGGACTGTAAAAACTGTGTAAGTAGTGTCCAGGAGTTTAGTTAGATTAGTATAGCCTTGAGAGTTGTATTGTGTAAGTCTAGCTAAGGCTAGGTTGTAAACCGAGACTTCTAGTGATACCTTCCTTGCGGGGAAGAAGGGAGACGTAGGAGATTTTGCTCTAAACTTCCAGAAAGTGTGTCTTTCACAAAACAAACACATCACATTTCACATCTGGTCATGATTACCGACCGGTATGCTTATCGCATTCGCCAATATTAAGCAATGGTATCTAACCGTAACCGGTTCAGAAACGCAAGTGTTTATTCACCCCCTCCAAACACGTTAACCGGTCCTAACACTAATCGCTTTCCAATATTGATTATTTAAACAGTAACATGGAAGTGTTTACTAATTATTAATGTACATAAGAGTGTACCATAAAACATCGTCATCATCGTGAGAAGCGTGAAGTCAACTAAGGAGGCTCGAAATACTGTTTTGATTTACCTCTATTATGAACAATTTAAATAATTACGAACATGAGGACTATTGATTACTTGTATTTCTTGATAAGATGGGGTTTATAATTACTAGTATATGGAGCACACCCTACGTGTACGAAAGAAATAAAAATTGATAATAGTATTTTGTTTTAGTTTTAATTTTAGTATTCAATTGGAAAAATAAGCAAATTACTTTAAATAGAATAGGCAAGGCAGTTTCATAGGCTAAAAACGTGCTCTTATTTATTATTAATATTTTCTTAATCACAAAATCTACACATCAAATCAATTTTGATTTGACAGTTTTTATCCCCGCTCCCCATTTATATAATAGTATAGATATTAATAGAATAAGATGAGATGTAAAATTATATTACTCCATCTAGCCCAAAGGGTTTTGGACATTTGGAAGTTGGCACGGGAATTAAGAAACTAAATATTTTAATAATATAGCGTGATGAAAAGGTAAAAAAGTGTATATTTGGCACGTCTTTTAAGAATATTTAATATTGTTATATTGATTGTTTGTGATAGTTTTTTTGCTAATAAGGAAATGTCCAAAAGATGTGGGACGCCCGATTTAGTAAAATTTCCAAAATGATTTGGGATGGAGGGAGTAGTATTTATGAGATGAGGTATGTAATTATAGTAACTGTAATTAGTTGTAATAACGAATTTTTAATAGTTGTAAATAACTAATTAGGTTGCGTAAAATGTATTGCAAAGCATTGAATAAAAGAAATATTTAACTCTCTAGTTATCACCCTAATATTATTACAATGGTTGTATACGTAATCATTATTATATTTACAACAACCTCCATAAGCTTTCTTAAGTTTTACAAAAATTAGATGAAATATTAGTATTTTTTATTTTCCGTATTCTTTTTTCTATTCTTCCGCATATGTGAACCAGCAAATTCATTAGCTTCCATGTGAAATGAAATGAACTATTAATAACTATTTAATGAGCTCAGGAACCGAAAACAGCTCCACGACAAGTTGTTTTAGGGGGTGTTTGTTTTGGGGTGATCCTCCGAAACATCACCGTAATCCTCTCGTCGCTTTATCATCACCATGTTTGTTTAGCCTAGGTGATGAGTCATCACCGTAATGACATATCACCTAGGTGATGAAAAAGGGGTGATATTCTACCTTTTGGATCACCCCAAAAAAGCTAGGTGATCTTACATCACTGTGATGGGGTGATCTTTCAAATTTGTATTTGGACAACATTACCCCTTAATTTAGCATTTATACCTAATATATCCTTATTCATATTTTAAATTATATAATTAGATATTTAAATAATAGACTTAATAATAAATAATTATATTGAATAACTATACGAAAAACTTATTATTAATTCTTAAAAAATTAAACTCGATATTAAAATAGTAATCATCATTATGTAAATATCATATATATATATATATATATATATATAAATGTCATCCACATAATTTATGTAATATTCGTAGGATTAAATATGACATTTATGCAATATCACCCCACACATCACCGTGATTACATAAACACAATATTCTAATATCACATTGATACGCAAATTAAATATCACCCCAAAACAAACACAATAATGATATATCACCTTGATCCACATCACGGTGATATTTACATTATCGTGATGTGAGTATCACGGTGACGTTGGATCAATGGAAACAAACACCCCCTTAGTTTACTTCCATGTGCTTTCTATATTTTTACGAGATTAGAAATGTACTATTAATAACTTCTTATTTTCTTTATTCTTTTTTGTCTCTTCTTCCGAAGCAATATGAACCAGAATTTGTAGCTAGCTTCACGATAAAATATGATCTTAAAAATACGATCTGAAATCTGACATATTATCCATATTACGTTATAATATGAATTAGATTAAAATATGACACTTAAAAAAGTCCATCCAATACGTTACGGCGATTACAAATGAAATATTCAAAATGATCGTGATATGCAAAATAAAAAATATCACCAAAATCAAACACAATGAGATGTCACATTTATTCATATTACAGTTATCTAAGTATGAATTGTTAGTATTACCCTCAAACACTACCTTTTCTGTTTCTTTCTCATTTTTAATAACTTTGAAGGGATGGAGGATCACGGACGTGAGATACATTTTGTCGTATCTGCTTCTGCTGCAATTTTTCTATATCTATTTTCTATTAAATAATTATGAAGGAATGATGAACCCGGACATGAGATGCGTTTCAATGTGATTACATTATTATATTTATGTTCACACATATCTTATTTTTAATGTCCGCTCCTGACTTATTTTATTTAATACAGCACTCCACTTTGACCAAAATAGCACCGTTAATAGTCATATTTTTGTTACTAATTCTTGAAAATAATAGATTGGGATTTGGGATCACCCTGTATTACAACAGTAAGTTATAACACGCGAGAATAATTTGTATATTCAATCTTTTTCCCAAGAAATTTGTATAACCAATAATTACTTCCGAATTAAGTCCAAATAATAGAATCAGAAGATGATTTTGCCACTTGAGGAAAATAATTTTCCTACTTGTTTTGTCGATAAAATTACCAAAGATTAAACACGATGTGATTTGGCGACTTTAAAAGGACCTTATATTTTTTAAATCCTGGGCTCGTCATGGTGGAGCAATGTGAAGTCTATTATGGAGGCTCGAGATAACATAGTATTTTTTAGTTTACTTCCATGTGGAATGAAATGAACCATTAATAACTTTTTTTTTATTTTTGTTTCTTCATTATTTTCCCTCTTCTTTCGAGGCAATATTAAAAGGCGACGTTGGTAGCTTATAATGAGGGTATAGTGCGTTTTAGGCTCTATTTAGGTTTTTAAATCACATTTCAGTCAGTATAAAATTTAGTTTTAATGATCCGATTGTGCAGTACCACTCCATCGTTATGCAGTACCACTTCATTATTCTGTATTAACACTTCATTTGTTCTGACCACTTCACTATTTCCCTGACAGAGCTCAATGAAACTTGCCCCAATAAATAAAGCCAATCATCAAATTGCTGAAAAGATTCCGTGGCTCGTCGGGTTGGGGTGACTGTTCGAGGTCATTATTTTATTTTAGTTCTAAAATATTATATTTGTCACTTAGTGAGAGTCATATAAAGGTAATTGTCTAACCTAACCGCGCATTCATTGTTCTAAGTTCTAACTGAACTCGCCGGCCTCATCAGTAAAATATTATGACCTGTTAAAGTGGCTTTTGTTACGAATAAACTAATGGTGATTAAAAAATATTATAGTTATAGTTATATCACGATGTTTACATTGATAATTAGGGGTGGGCATCGGGTCGGGTAGTCGGGTATCGGGTAGTTCGGGTTCGGGTAGTTCGGGTTCGGGTTAAGATTTTCACTACCTGAACCCGACCCGATATACGGCGGGTACCCGATTGTCGGGTATATATCGGGTTCGGGTACCCGACTTTGAATCGAAAAATATGATTAAAAATTTTATAATGCAATATACATATCAAATATTCATGTTATATATCATTTATCACTTATAATATTTGGATGTTTTATATTCAGTAAATATAATATATATACATATTTCTATATGTTTATTTATAAGTTTTGAAAATATATTTTAAATTATTATAATGATTTATGCATTGATAATAAATATCACTTGTTAATTATGCAATATTAATAAGAAATTAATCAAAAGATTATTTAAAACTTTAACACCACTCACGTTAGTATCGATATCTAGACATGTTATTATATTTTTTCAATGTTTATGTATAAAAACTAATATATTTTTTAAAATATAATTTGTCGGGTACCCGATCGGGTTATTCGGGTAATAAATTACTACCCGATACCCGACCCGATTAATAAATTCGAGTATCGGATAACCCGATACCCGACAAATAACTCGAATTACCCGACCCGAACTACCCGAACCCGATCGGGTTCGGGTAAAACCCGAATACCCGAACCCGAACGCCCACCCCTATTGATAATAATAATAATAATAATAATACTATCTATTAGGGCTGTTAATAATAATAGCTATCTATCCTCTTTTATAAAAACAGTTTAGTGTGCTGTCTCTAACTGACTGATGTCAGACTTTTCTACGTTAATTACTACCAAAAGAAATTTAATAAAAAAGCTTATTAAACCACGTATTCTACTATCTATCCTATAAACCTTATGAAGAACTACCAAAGTCTATTATAATTATTATTACCAAAGTCTATTATAATATATTACTTATTAAAACTAATCACTATAATTAGTATTCGGTGTCGAAAAATACTAGTAATAATAATAGACATGGAGTAAAACTATTTCAATATATACCTTGTTGTATTTTGTAATACAACTGTAAGCACTTATTTATACAACTAAATTTTATTATTTCAACTAATTACATTAAATCTATTCCACAATATTAGCAACAGTTCTATTCATATCAACAACAACCAGAAGAACCACATCTTAAGATAATAATAATAATAATAATAATAATAATAATAATAATAATAATAATAATAATAATAATAATCATTTTCCGTATAATCATTTTCTATAATAATTTCATAATTTCAGAATAACGAATGTTGTAGACAATGCCAGCGTGGACAAAGATGACAGCCCTTCTACTTCATGGCAGCGGACTCACGAAGCATTGACCGTACATAGTTGTACATTTAATATTATTTTTCAGGTGTTAATTAGTAAGTTTGACTGATATATATAGCTGTACAGACCAAGACCACATTCTCAAGCATGAGCGAAATTATATTTTCATTCTTCATCTGTTTTTCTACAAAAGCAACATACTCCCCTAAGAAGTTTTCGAATATGATTCGACACAACCTTACTAGGCAAAAAAACAGAAAGATACTTCTTTTTCCTTTATGATAATTTTCAAGGAACGGATACACTTTATATCTTATCTGGTACAATTTTTCGATTCTTTTATTTTGAAGGGACGGATAACCGGGACATGAGTTGCATAAAAGTTGATTTGAGTTATTATATTTACCTTCACACCTAACTTTAATTTTATTTATAGGGGCAATTTTCAGTAGGGCCCTAGTAAATTTTTAATTTTTTGTTCAGGTCCTCGCACAAAATGAATAAGTTTAAATGACATACTTTATGTAAAATTCGACTGAAGGACCAAAAATTATAATTTGACGAAAATACCCTTACTAAAATGCTCTTTTTATGTTACTCAGTTACAGTATATTGTTACATTAGGAAACAGACAAGTTATTTTTCAATAATATTATGTTACTCAGTTACAGAATATTGTTACTTTAGAAAACAGACGTTATTTTTCAATAAATATTGTGTTACTCAGTTATACAATATTTTTCTTACACTGAATCGAGCACAAAAAAATTGGACTGGCCCATCCAACTGATTTCGACATGTCATGTTGGATTCATTATGATATTGACGACGCACGAGGTAGAATTTGCTTGTCTAATTAGGGTGCAAATTCGAGAATATAATGCTAAATCGATAGATTTCGACATAAAATGCAACTAATCGGTATAAATTCGAGGTACCCATGAGAAATCGAGGTCTATTTTACATTATTGAGTCCATTACGCCGAGATTTACGCAGTTTTCATCTGTTTTTAGTGTCGTCTTTTTTCTTGATCCATTGGTTGTATACATAATGTGTTATTTATGACAAGCAAGACGTTATTACCTTTCAGCGACGTGTTACTCCTAAGTCAACATTGGTTATTAACCATAAGGCAATTGTTATTTTTTGCTATGTTACAAGTATTTCTCTTTTTACACGATTTAAGAAAAATATAATATTTGTTTCTTGCAATTAATCGTATAAATTCGAGGTACCCATGAGAAATTGAGGTCTATTTTACCTTATTGAGTCAATAACGACGAGATTTATGCAGTTTTCATCTGTTTTTAGTGTCGTTTGTGATTTTCGTTCTTTTTCCCGATCCATTGGTTGTATACAGAATGTGTTATTTACGACAAACAATGCGTTATTATCTTTCAGAGAAGTGTTACTTCAAAGTCAACATTTGTTATTAATCATAAGACATTTGTTATTTTTTTCTATGGTATTTTTTTTTACACGATTTAGGGAAATATAATATCGTTTCTTGCAAGTAATCGGTATAAATTCGAGGTACCCATGAGAAATTGAGGTCTATGAGGTCTAATTTACATTATTGAGTCAATAACGACGTGATTTATGCAGTTTTCATCTCTTTTTTTAGTGTCGTTTGTGATTTTCGTTCCTTTTCTCCCGATCCATTAGTTGTATACAGACTTGTTATTAACAATATATTAATAGTTATTTCTAATGTAGGATGTGGTATTTGTGTGTGAAGATTTGTTATTTACTAGAAGAGATGTGTCATATGTCGCTAGGTGATTTGGAAAAACAAATAAAATAAGTTCAGCTCCGACAGCCAGTGGGTGCCGGAGCCGACTTCCTCACGGCTTTGCTGGCAAGCTTCTTCCTCTAGGCGTTTGCGAGCGGTTTGCTTCGCGAGCCATGAAATACGTTGAATGCTTTTGTCAACATTTGAAGAATTTTGAGTTTAGGTCGATTGTTTAAGATGATGGTATTTAGTGTTAATTTGGCAAATATAAAAGGGTAGATATGTCTTATCGCATAAATTAGGTATTTTTTTCTAATAATTTTAAAAAAAAAATAGGTGCTTATCACTTAACCAAATTTTAATAGGGCCTGGACCCAAGTTCAAAATTTTAATAGGGCCTGACACATAATTGACCCTTTTTATTTATTGCACTGCGCTTGACTTATTTTCATAATACATCAACGTTTACATTTTAACTAGATCGGCATGTTTTTTTTTTAGAATCAATCATCCCTTGTTTGCTGCTTAGACACCTTTACGTAGCACAATAACTCTTAGACAGATCATTGACCTTATTATACGAGGTCAACATCTTGATTATTTATTTACATAAGACTGCACTTTTAAATTTCTCTCTTTTGGCTCTCTCTTTTTTTTTTGAAAAAGACCTTAGAAAAAGATCAACACAGGTCAGAATACATGATATCGGCTGTGTAGGTGGGGTTCGACCTTTGGCGTTACATCCTAACACCTTGGCCAAATAGTGAGCAGCCTCATATGAACAAACGAGAAAGATACCGATGAAAAACAAGCCATAAGTGACATGCAATAAAGGAGGATAGGAGCTGTCTGAGAGGACATGGCGGTGTTTCTGTTTAACTCATCGATAATCGTTTTGCAGTCTCCTTCGAAAATAACTCGGTCCCTTACAAAAATAATAGATTGGGATCACTCTTACAAAAAATAACTTTCACGTGTTAACTTTGTCAAGTCGATAGTTTATTCCATGGGGCTTTTACAATTCATGCTCGTTCGTACTTTAAACTTAGTTTCAGACCCTTCTCAGAAAATTTATAGTTCTAAGGATCCGATTTCTGCAGTACTACTCCATTGTTCTGTAGTACCACTTCATTGTTCTTTTAAACCACTTCATGGTTCTGCAGTAACCACTTCATGTTCAGTAGTACCACTTCATTGCTTTTCCATTACCACTTTATTGTTACGCGGTACCACTCTATTATTCTGAAATTACACAAAACGACCATCCGATACCAGTTCATATACACTTTATAGCACCTGTGTTAATCTAGGTCCTTATCTCTAAATTTTTAAAAAGTTAGGTCCTATAGTTTTTTGTGACAGAGTCTGGAACCTATTTTACAACATCTTTTGGGGCCTGACACGTAATTATACTTTATTCCCTCGACTGATAAGAATCTGAAGATGATTTTGCGTCTTGGGGAAAGTACTTCTCCTACAAATTTGTCCAAAAACATTTTTGGTGAAGTCAATTAAGGAGGCTCGAAATATTGGTTACAACGGCGAAGCACGAAAATGATTTAGTAATCATTAATGTACAAACAAGATTACCAAAAAACATCGTCATCAGCGTGAGAAGCGTGTGAAGTCAATTAAGGAGGCTCGAATATTATCTTGGTTTACCTCTATTATGAAATAATTAAATAATTACGAAGGTGAAGTTTATGGACTATATGTGTATGCTGATAAGATGAGCTGGATGATTGTATTAGTGAATAAGATAGGGTGTAAAATTGTAGTAATGTTTATGAGAGGAGGTGTATAATTACATACATATATGTAACTTTGTCTAGAGTAATTACATAATTACATATTTATATATATATATAAATATATATAACATAAATTGGACGTCGGCTACGGTGGGTTGTTGTCATGAACCTCTTTTAAAAACAAAGGAAGAGAAGTCGCCTAAAGCTCAAGAAGCTTAGAAGTTCCATGTAAAATCGCACTATCAACAAAATCGACCTCTCTAAATATAGAGACCGATCCTAACCATGTGAAGTCAATTAAGGAGCCTCGAGGTCACATATTTGTCTTCATTGAAGATATAAATGTGCCTAAATGGGGTGGTGAATTAGGCTTATAGAAATTTTTGCTTCTTTTCACAAATCCTAAGTGTAGTGACTTGGATATGCCTACTGATGCTTGGGACGAATATGTCTGATTATCCTAGTTACGTTGGATGTGTTTCGGGTCTGTCTCACTGCGATAAAGAAATAACTGTAAAGTAAATGCGAGACATGATTTTTATAGAGGTTATATCCTCAACTGGGGTTTACTCCTCTCCTTGGGGTTTGCTCCCCAAGAGTTTAACCAATCACTATAATGCATCGTAGCTGGATACAAAACTGATTGGTTAGCCCAATACACAACCGAAACAAGTCGAACACTAGCCACTACTAGGTTACCGCACACGCCGAGTTTCGTTCCTCGGAATCTCCTGATCCCGACAAACACAGCTTGCTACCGAAGGACCCCCGAAACTCGTCCTTCCCTTCACGTGTGCGTAAACGTCGATCTTGCCTCCTTCGTATTGCTCACGTCCGAAGACAGAATATATGGTGGAGGATGGGCAAGATGAATCACTCGTGCAGTGATGGAATCGCAAGTTAACGCTCAGGAAGCAGAAAGCTATCGCAAGTGGAAGTTTAGGAATCTCTTAGTATCTCTCTGCTCAAATATCTTTAGTTGGCTTATATTCGCAAATTCTTTATACTTCGAAATTCTGAAGTGTGGCTCATATATAATCCCTTTCAATCAGCACTTCACATGGAAAGTCATATCATATAATAATCACCATATCAAGCATAGTTTTCATGCAATTTTCGAGTCAATCATACCATAAGAATCATGCTCTTAATAGATCATCACAAGTCATAAGCACATTAAAGCATGATTATATTCCATATAAAAGCTAATTTGAGCATGAATATATTCCACATAAAGATTCAATTTCGTTCTCGTGCATATTCAATCACTTCGCATATATTTACTATGTCAGGACTTTCCATAAGTGATTCCCTGCTATCTGTTTCTAGTGTAAATCAATCCAGATTAACTTTCCAAATATAGCACACGAGATAGCATCATATCAGCACGTTTTCCATGTACAGCTCATAGTATTAGATCAATATTTTTACCATGTTTAGCACACAAATCAGATCAGAGCATACTTAATTCGATTTATCATATCATGGCAGAACTTTCCTTATTTCAGAGATCACATCCGTTTATAGCACATACCATATAATATCATCTTATCCACAAAGTCATCAAATCAAATCTTTCCTAAATATAATATTCCAATCAGCATAAGGAAATATATTAATTCAATATTGCACATTAAATTCAGTGGAAAGCATGCAAAGAATCGTATATGTGATTTTCATCCAGGAATAAACAAGTATCAACAGATATATCACTTTCCAAATATAAACAACATTTTTTCCATATATAGCCCAGCAGGATATCTCATGCGTAATATCCATATATAGCACAGAATGATATATCCTATCACATGGGTTGTCTATAACATGCGATCACATAGTCTCATCAACCAATCAGATAATCATATGCGAATCAAATATTCAACACAATTTTTAGCTCATAATCAATGCATGTTCGAATATTCTCATATACTTAGACATCATATCGATCATTTATCGAATTGCTTAATTTATAGACCTAATGTTGTTACAATTACATCGTTCATCTAAACTCCCTAACATGTATGGATCAAAAAGGTCAACATTCTCCCCCTTTTTGATGATGACATGTAATTGATGCAGCACATAAGCATGTAAGCATATTCGATCACGCAAGTCCTACCGCATATGTCTAAGTGTTTCATAATCACTAAGCAGAGCATACGATATTTCCTAATCACATATGATACATATTTGCCTCCCCTGCCTAAGTGCAGTTATCTCTATGACATGGAAAGATATATCATGAATGAATTTGCTCCCCCTGTCTAAGTGCGGATATGTCATGTCATTTTCAAGGCTATATCATGAGTGCAAAATTTTGATATTTACCCGTGAGTGTGCTCCCCCTGCCTAAGTGCACATTTTCCCAGCATGATTCAAGCAATCAGATAATCATCGCATCAGACACTTAGCACTTTTCAAGAAATCTCACACAAGTTAATTTGCACATTTAAGTATCAAAGTATCACTATCCAAGCATAAGATCAGATAACGCAGTATAAGATCGGCACAGATATTTCCAGAGATCAGAGCAAAAATATTAAGAACACACAGAAGCATCAGAGATATATCATAAATGCAAATATTATATAGATTAGGGTTCAACGAACTTTCCTACACATCATCTACCACCAAAAAACACTTAGACGCTCAACGCCTAACACTTACCTTACTACTCCCCCTTCATTATAAAAAAGCGGGAGGGACACCTAAAAACTGAACTGACAGACACGTAGCAGAACGGAATATCCTAAGAGCAGCTAAGAGCAGAATTGGAACATGAGGAGCAGCCTACTGGCTTGAAGAGGTTTCAGAAGCGGCAGGTTTAGGAAGGGACTTCTTGACCAGCTTGGAGAGCTTGGACAGTTTCAGCGACAGCTCGGTTCTGATTATCAGCCTTGATATCGGAGATATCGCGGCGTAACACTGATATTCCTATCTTCCCGACACTGAGCTCATCTTCGTAGTCCTCGTCGTCGTCGCTCTTGACCTTTGCCTTTCCCTTTGCAGCAGACCGTTTCTGGGCACTATCCACTGATCTTTTCTGGGATAACTCATCTTCCATGGCAGAGACCCATGATATGTCATCCAAAGCTTCATGGATGGTCTCTGGTTCCATCATTGATAGTATTACATCATGAGATTCCTCCGTATCTTGATTTCGTGCAGTTGCTCGAGTTTTGATTCCAGATCTGATATTTCCTACTAATTGATCTGTTGGATGACTGGAAGCATGCTTCCATTTTCTAGGTTGCATCTCCTCAGCTTCTGGTTCCAGTGTCTCAGCATTTTTGTCTTTGGGAATATCGTCCTCACTGTCTTTAGTATCCTGTAATTCTGCACAGGGCAAATCTATACCTTCCTCATCAATAGCATCTGCATTAGGTATCTCATCAAAAGTAACATGTATGGATTCCTGAACAGTCAGCTTCCTTTTATTATAAACACGATATGCCTTAGAGTGAAGACTGTAACCAAGGAATATCCATTCATCAACCTTAGAATCAAATTTTCCTCTCTTATCTCTACGTTCAAGATAAAACATTTACATCGAAACACACGAAAGTAACCTATATTTGGAGTTCTACCATGCCAAGTTATATAAGAAGTCTTCTTTAATATCGGCCTAAGGAAGACACGGTTAGACACATAACAGGTTGTACTAACGGCTTCCGCCCAGAACTGTTTAGGAATATCATACTCATGTAACATAGATCTAGTCATTTCTTGTAATACCCCGTTTTTACGTTCAACTACACCATTCTGTCGGGGGGTTATAGGAGCAAAAAAATTATGACTATCCATATTGATCACAGAATGATGCAAATGACTTACTATCAAATTCCAACCGTTATCACTGCGTATTCTACATAGATTCATTTCTTTTTCATTCTCAAGCCTCTTTGCTAGTGATGCAAAGCTATCTAATGCCTCATTCTTATGAGCAAGGAATATCACCCATTTATACCTGGAATAATCATCAACAATGACAAAGGCGTATCTTTTACCTCGCAGAGACATCGTTTGAACGGGACCAAAAAGGCCGAGATGCAGTAATTCCAGAGGTCTGGATGTGGATATCACGATCTTTGCTTTGAACGATGTCTTGGTCTGCTTGCCCATTTGGCACGCCTTGCATGTTTTGTCCTTGACGAACTTCATGTCAGGAACACCTCGTACCAGTGCATTGCCTGTTATATGAGACAGTAATTCCACGTTGGCATGTCCTAAGCGTCTGTGCCATAACCAGGTGTTATCCCGTGTCACTGCTAAACACTTGACATGCTGGTCAGTTATATCATCCAGAGTAATACAGTAAATATTTCTATCCCTAGATGCACTAAATAACACCTTATTTTCATTTCTAACAACGCACTTATCGTTTTCAAACGTGACCGTATGACCTTTATCACATAGTTGACTAATACTAATGAGATTATGTTCTAGATTCTTAACTAACCATACGTCATCTATGACAGTATGTAAAGTGTTACCGACTGTTCCAACTCCGATAATCTTAGCTTTTGTGTTGTCGGCGTAGGAGACATATCCTCCATCATACGCTTTCACCGATACAAACTTACGGATATCACCTGTCATATGGTGGGAACACCCACTATCGAGGTACCACTTGCTCTTCTTACTGAATTTTCTTCTTTGTACCTGCATGAATCAGTTCTTTTCTGAGGTGCCCAACTTTGATTGGGTCCTAAATGGTTAGCAGCAAAGTAACTCCTGTTAATACTAGGTATATCATGTGTCACAGGCTGTGATCTCTCAAACACAGACTGACCAGAGTTAGAGAGTTCATAAACTTTCTTTGGCCTCCAGACATATCTAGATTTATCAGCTTTCTTCAAAAAACAGTGGTTAGCATAATGACCATGACGACCACATGAAAAACATTTAGGCTTCCTAACATTTTGTGGAGGTGCAGCATGTTCATGTGTCGTGGAATATCATATCCCTGATTTTCCAACATGTGCAGGAATACTAAGTAACATATCAAGATTTTGTTTTCCTTCAAGAAGTCTTTTAATAGCACGTGATTTTTGCTCGAGAGATTCCTTAAGAACAGACATGTCTCTAGATATATCATTATTTTCCTTTCTAAGCTCTTCACAATTACATAAGGCTTTTTCTTCCTTGAGGGATTCTAGCTCTGCCCTCAAGCATTCATTTCCTAGATCCGTTTTGTGCTTTTCTCTAGCTACATCATCTCGTTGCCTAACCAGACTCTTTACTTGTGAATTGAGCGACTTAATCCTCCTTTCTGCGTTTTGAATTATTTCAAACATCTCTTCCTTTTCATATACTTCAAGAACTGAGGAGGCGTTATCATGAGATGCATCTTGCCTAGCATATAATTCATTTAGAAATGGTATATTCTTAATAGTGGATGAAGAAGATACCTGATCATCATCGGCCATGTAGGCAAGATCTTCCTCCTCTTCACTTCCGGCCTCTTCCCAGTTGGTGACCATGGCTTTCTGCTTATTTATCTTTTTGTCACCATTTTCTATCGGGCAGTTTGAGGCGAAGTGGCCTGGCTTGTTGCACTTCAAGCATTTCTGCACATTGTTCCCGGATGATGATATTCCCTTGTTCCTGGGTTGGAACTTGGAATTTCCTTTGAACTTTCTTCTCAGCCGAGACTTTTCGAACTTCACGGTCAGCATGGCAATCTGCTCCAGCAAGTCTTCCTCAGTTTCTTCTTCGCCCTCAGAGTCGTTGTCTTGTTCAGTATTGAAGGCAATATTTGGTTGGTTTCGGACTGGTGGTTTCTCTTTGATGGAGATCTGAGTCATCTCGTAGGTGGTCAGGGATCCGATCAGTTCAGAGATGGATAGCTCGTCCAAGTCCTTCGCTTCGTAGATGACAGTTACTTTGGGATTCCATTCTCTTGGAAGAGATCTCAGTATTTTTCGCACCTTCTCACCGTCCGGTATTTTGTTTCCCAAGGAGAACATTTGACTGATGATATTCATGAATCTCGCGTACATGTGGCTTATGGTTTCATTGTCCTCCATTTTGAACAGTTCGTATTGGTGAGTTAAGAGGGTTATTCTTTCTTGTACGACTCGAGTGGTTCCCTCATGTGTGACTTGAAGCATCTCCCACATATCTTTGGCAGATTCGCATGAGCTCACACGATTGTATTCTTCTCTAGTAAGTGCGCAGGCAATCATGTTCTTTGCTTTGGCATTCAGGGAGATTCCATCCGCCTTTTTGGGATTGTAAGGTCCAGTAGTGATGATATCCCACAGGTCGTAGTCTGTAGCAATCAGGAATTCCTTCATACGGTTTTTCCATATGGCGTAGTTTATTCCAGAAAAGTGGTGGCCTAGAATGGGATTGTCCCTCTGCAAAAACATCAAAACTCGAAGAAGCCATTAGATCTTTAACTCAGGTTTGTTAGGCCCGTCGTTTGAGTAACCCGCTCTGATACCAAATGAAGATATAAATGTGCCTAAGAGGGGGGTGAATTAGGCTTATAGAAATTTTTGCTTCTTTTCACAAATCCTAAGTGTAGTGACTTGGATATGCCTACTGATGCTTGGGACGAATATGCCTGATATATCCTAGTTACGTCGGATGTGCTTCGAGTCTGTCTCACTGCGATAAAGAAATAAGTGTAAAGTAAATGCGAGACAGGATTTTTAGAGGTTATATCCCCAACTGGAGTTTACTCCTCTCCTTGGGGTTTGCTCCCCAAGAGTTTAACCAATCATTATAATGTACCGTAGCTGGATACAAAACTGATTGGTTAGCCCAATACACAACCGAAACAAATCGAACACTAGCCACTACTAGGTTATCACACGCCGAGTTTCGCTCCTCGAAATCTCCTGATCCCGACAGACACAGCTCGCTACCGAAGGGCCCCCGAAACTCGTTCTTCCCTTCACGTGTGCGTAAACGTCGACCTTGCCTCCTTGGTATTGCTCACGTCCGAAGACAACACGTCTGAAGATAGAATATATGGTGGAGGATGGGCAAGATGAATCACTCATGCAGTGATGTAATCGCAAGTTAACGCTCAGGAAACAGAAAGCTATCTCAAGTGGAAGCTCAGGAATCTCTTAGTATCACTCTGCTAAATATCTTTCGTTGGCTTATATTCGCAAATTCTTTTTACTTCAAAATTCTAAAGTGAAGATATAAATGTGCCTAAGAGGGGGGTGAATTAGGCCTATAGTAATTTTTGCTTCTTTTCACAAATTCTAAGTGTAGTGACTTGGATAAGCCTATTTGTGCTTGTGACGTGTATGCCTGATGTATCCTAGTTCCTCGGATGTGTTTCGGGTCTGTCTCACTGCGATAAAGAAATAACTGAAAAGTAAATGTGAGATAGGATTTTTATAGAGGTTATATCCCCAATTAGGGTTTACTCCTCTTCTTGGGGTTTGCTCCCCAAGAGTTTAACCAATCACTATAATGCACCGTAGTTGGATACAAAACTGATTGATTAGCCCAATACACAACCGAAACAAGTCAAACACTAGACACTACTAGGTTACCACACGCCGAGTTTCGTTCCTTGGAATCTCCTTGATCCCAACAGACACAGCTCGCTACCGAATGGCCCCCGGAACTCGTCCTTCCTTTCACGTGTGCGTGAACGTCGACCTTGCCTCCTTGGTATTGCTCACGTCCGAAGACAACACGTCCGAAGACAGAATATATTGAGGGGGTGATGGAATAACCAGATAAATCACTCGCTCAGTGATGGATATGCAGGTTAACGCTCAGGCTGGCAGAAAACTATCGTAAGTGGGAGGCTCAGGAATCTCTCAGTATCTTTCTGCTCAAGTATCTTTCGTAGGCTTATGTTCGCAAATTTTAAGTTCCTTGAAATTATAAAGTGTAGCTCATACATAAACCTTTTCAATCAACACTTCACATGGAAAATCATATCATATAATAATCATCAAATCAAGCATAGTTTCCACGCAATTTTCGAGTCAATCATACCATATAAATCATGCTCTTAATAAATCATCACAACGGTCATATAGTACATTAAAGCATGAATATTATAAAAAGATCAATTTCGTTCTCATGCATATTCAATCATTTCACATATATTTACCATGTCAGGACTTTCCATAAGTGATTCCATGCTATCTGTTTCTTGCGTAAATCAATCCAGATTAACTTTATAGCACAGAGATAGCATCACATCAGCACGTTTTCCATGTACAGCTCATAGTATTAGACCAATATATTTACGATGTTTAGCGCACAATTCAGATCAGAGCATACTTAATTCGATTTATCATATCATTGCAGAACTTTCCTAATTTCAGAGATCACATCCGTTTATAGCATATACCATATTGTAGCACCTTATCCATAAAGTCTATCCAAATCTTTCCTAAATATAATATTCCAATCAGCATAAGGAAATGAATTAAATATTGCACATTAAATTCAGTGGAAGGCATGCAAAAATTATAAATGTGATTCTCGTCCAAGAATAATCAAGTATCAACGGATATATCACTTTCCATATATAACCAGCATATTTTCCATATATAGCTCAACAGGATATCTCATGCGTAATTTCCATATAGCACAATACGATATATCCTATCACATGGACTGTCTATAACATGCGATCACATAGTCTCATCAACAAATCACGGAATCATATGCGAATCAAATATTCAACAATATAATCAGTTCAAGCTCATATATCTTGTAAGGTCGAATATTTTCACGAACTTCGACGTTATATTTATCACAAATCGAATTGCTTAATTTATAGACCTAATGTCCTTACAATTACATCGTTCATCAAAACTCCCTAACATGTATGGACCCAAAAGGTCAACATGAAGTGTGGCTCATATATAATCCCTTTCAATCAGCACTTCACATGGAAAATCATATCATATAATAATCACCAAATCAAGCATAGGTTCCATGCAATTTTCGAGTCAATCATACCATAAGAATCATGCTCTTAATAGATCATCACAACGGTCATAAGTACATTATAGCATGATTATATTCCATATAAAAGCTAATTTGAGCATGATATATTCCACATAAAGATTCAATTCTCATGCATATTCAATCACTTCGCATATATTTACTATGTCAGGACTTTCCATAAGTGATTCTCTGCTATCTGTTTCTAGTGTAAATCAATCCAGATTAACTTTCCAAATATAGCACACGAGATAGCATCATATCAGCACGTTTTCCATGTACAGCTCATAGTATTAGATCAATATTTTTACCATGTTTAGCACACAAATCAGATCAGAGCATACTTAATTCGATTTATCATATCATGGCAGAACTTTCCTTATTTCAGAGATCACATCCGTCTATAGCACATACCATATAATATCATCTTATCCACATTCAATCAAATCAAATCTTTCCTAAATATAATATTCCAATCGGCATAAGGAAAGATATTAATTCAATATTGCACATTAAATTCATTGGAAAGCATGCAAAGAATCGTATATGTGATTTTCGTCCAGGAATAAACAAGTATCAACGAATATATCACTTTTCATATATAAAATGAATATTTTCCATATAAAGCTCAGCAGGATATCTCATGCGTAATTTCCATATATAGCACAACACGATATATCCTATCACATGGGCTGCCTATAACAGGCGATCACATAGTCTCATCAACCAATCACAAAATCATATGTGAATCAAATATTCGACACTTTAATCAATTTTTACCTCATAATCAATGCATATTCGAATATTCTCATATACTTAGACATCATATCGATCATTTATCGAATCGCTTAATTTATAGACCTAATGTTGTTACAATTACATCGTTCAAACCCTAACATGTAAGGACAAAAAGGTCCAACATTCATTTATTCCAACATGCTTTCTATATTTTACTTGAACTGAAATGACCTATTTGTAATTATTTTCTTTATCTATTCTTTTTTCTATTATCCGAGGCAGCTTGAACGCGTAAGTTGCGACGTGAACGATTAATACTAGGGACGTTTCTAAATCAGGCCCCATCGTAACTTTGCTTTTGAGTTCAGGCCCTCTTCAGATTAAATATAGTTTTAAGGACCAACTCTAGATAAAATTCAATGTAAAGTACATAAACAATTGACGAAAATGCCCCTTTAGGTGTTATATAAAGAGGTATCTATCACTATTATTATGTTACGAGATGTTATTCAAATGGTACAATCGAAAAAACTATTTCAACGATCGATTTGCCGTAAATTTTCGAGCATATTGGGCACAGAATCAAGTTTGATGTGTACTCGACGATCACAATGATATTTACGTCGCCAGATTTCAGATTTGTGAGGAATAAATTCTAGAAATTCATTTACGCAAATTAGATAAATTGAACATATTTTTGGTCGAAATTAAAAGCTAATATGCTTAAATTCGAGAGACCCATAGCTTGGAAATTACGTCGCGCCTTAGTGGTCTCTCAATCGTTCGTCCATCAAGATTAACGAAATGAAAGTGAAATAGCCAGAAAAAATATTTTAAATGAGTGTTCGTTATGTGGTATCAGAAAGGCGTAACTGGTATAATTTTCATAAGGTTCGGTACAATAGTGGCGTAAAGTGGTATAGTTACAATAAGAAGCGTTACTCGAACTGGTACGAAATATTATTCTAATTAGTATTAATTTTATATAATGAGGTATTAAAACAGAGCAAAATGGTATAATAGAAGCGTAAAGTGGTATAGCAACGATAAGAAGCGTTACTCACTCGAACTGGTACGATATATTGGTACGATATATTACTTATTCTCATTTGGTATATAAAATGTGGTATAAAAATAGCGTCAAGAGGTATAATAGAGGCATAAAGTGGTATAACAACGATAACTATTACTTATGCTCATTTGGTATTAATTTTATAAGACGTGGTACTAAAACAAAGTAAAGTGGTATAATAGAGGCGTAAACTAGTATAGCAAGTCACGCTGTTTTGGGCGGGAAAGCTGAATCTCAGTATTAATTTGGGCGGGACCTTTTATGTAGTATATATTCATGTAATAATGTGGTACCAGAAATGCAAGATGTGTTACAGATTACGGTTTACGCGCTATGGTAAATATAAATGTGATGTAAATATAGTTGTCTACGATTTGCATTGGTGTACATTTTATATGATCAAAACCTCATTACTTGACTAGTTACATCTTATTTGCATAAACGTGACGAAATCAAGGAACTTGGTAGTTTAAATACATCAAATCTAATATTTCCATGATTTTCATTCTTCTACAACCGAAAAACCAACTTTTATTTATGAAATTATTCGAACCATTAATATGGTACAAATAATATATTATCTGGTATTATTTCGTAATGTATTGTTACCAGAATAGTATAAATGGTTACCAAAATATTATTAAGTGGTATAATTTACATGTGATGTGGTATCATATAAAGATGGAGACGGTAATAGGCCCATGAAGCTTCTGAAATGTTCTTATTTTTTGTTATGAATAGAGTATAAATTGGTACGAAAATACACTGAAGTGGTATATTTTACATGTGATGTAGTATTGTATAAAGAAGGAGATGGTTTGACGGCCCATGAAGCTTCTGGAATGTTCCTATTTCTATTATTTTGGGCGAGAACTTTTATGTAGTATATCTTCATGTAATGATGTGGTTTCCAGAAAGACGTTATGTGTTACAGATTACGGTTTAAGCGCCGGGGTTTCAAATTTTATGGTATAGAGTATCGGGTCTTAATGTAATCGGTTTCGGGGTTACGAGTAAAGGTTTATTATCGTAGGATTTGTTCTATGATTGACGTATAATGTTGGTTAGGATACATTTGTTGTGATTCATAATGGTAAATATCAATGTGATGTAAACATAGTTGTCTACGATTTGCATTGGTGTACATTTCACATGTACAAAACCTCATTACTTGACTACTTACATCATATTTGCATAAAACGTGACAAAATCGAGGAACTGATGGTTTAAATACAACAAATCATATGATTCCATGCTTTTTATTCTCCCACAACCGAAAAATCAACTTTTATTTACGAAATTATTCGAACCATTAATATGGTACAAATAATATATTATCTGGTATATGTACGACTTAATGTGGTATAGATTCGTAACGTACTGTTACCAGGATAGTATAAATGGTTACCAAAATATCATTAAGTGGTATAATTTACATGTGATGTGGTATCATATAACGATGGAGAGACTACATTCACTGTCGGCCCACGAAGCTTCTGGAATATTCTTATATTTTGTTATTAATGGAGTATAAATTGGTACGAAATCATGCTAAAATGGTATAGTTTACATGTGATGTGGTATCATATAAAAATGGTGAAGCCATATTAACTGTCGGCCCATGAAACTTCTGGAATGTTCATTTTTTTGTTATTAAAGGAGTATAAATTGGTAATTATCTTGTGATGTGGTATCATATAAAATGGAGAGACCATATTAACTGTCGGCCCATGAAGCTTCTGGAATGTTCTTATTTTTTGTTATGAATAGACTATAAATTGGTACCGAAATATTATTAAGTGGTATAATTTACATGTGATGTGGTATATATAGATGGAGACGATAATAAGCCATGAAGCTTTTGGAATGTTCCTATTTTCTGTTACGGTGGAGTATCAATTGGTACCAGACTTTACTTAAGTGGTATAATTTACATGTGATGTGGTATTTTATAAATATGGAGACGATAATAGGCCCATGGAGCTTCTGGAATGTTCTTATTTTTTTGTTACGAATCGAGTATAAATTGGTACCAAATTATACTTAAGTGGTATAATTTACATGTGTTTTGGTATGGTATAAATATGACGAAACAGGTTTGACGGAGCATGAAGCTTCTGGAATGTTCCTTTTTTTTGGTATGATTGGAGTATGAAGTGGCACAAAACTGTGCTAAAGTGGTATAACTTACATGTGTTTTGGTATGATATAAATATGAGAGCCGGTTTGACGGAGCATGAAGCTTTTTCAATGTTCATTAATTTTGGTATGATTTTTCATATAAATTGGTACAAAACTATGCTAAAGTGGTATAGATTTCATTTGTTGTGGTATGATATAAATATGAGAGCCGGGTTGACGGAGCATGAAGATTCTGGAATGTTTTTATTTTTTGGTATGATTGGAGTGTGAAGTGGTACAAAACTATGCTGAAGTGGTATAACATACATGTGTTTTGGTATGATATAAATATGACGAAACAGGTTTGACGGAGCATGAAGCTTCTGGAATGTTCCTTTTTTGGTATGATTGGAGTATGAAGTGGTACAAAACTATGCTAAAGTGGTATAATTTTCATGTGATCTGGTATGAAACAGAACTACTTCAAAACCCGATACATTAAAAAACAGAAGCAGATCCATCATTCAAGACACCTAGTGTGCTGAACACAGTCAAAACAAAACACAATCAGAGTCATAGTTCAACGCACACAATCCCAGCAAGTTTCTTCTCCTTCTTCAGGCCAATTCCTCGCCAATCGACGCCATGCTTCTTCCAGCAACTTCCTTCTTCCCAGCAACCTTCTTCCGGCCAATTTCATCGCGATTCACGGGGTTCTTCTTCGGAGCCATCGCAAAATTGGTCGATTAAGGGTGTAAATCGACAGAAATTTCGTCGGGTTTTCTCGATGAAGGGGGGAAGTCGAATTTTAGGGTTTCTGGTATGAAATCGATTTTGGGTCTGAGTACATGTCTTAATTGGTATACTGTGTCTTAATTGGTATATACCACTTCAATCTGAATAAATACCACTAAAATAGATTTATATACCACTTAATAACACGTGAATATTTAGATCTAAAAAGGTTGGTGTAATTTCCAGTATGAAAGCGTTGCGACGTTGAACGATGAATACTATTCAACGTTGAAGATTCTTAGCACGTTAGGTCAGTGAAGTTGATCAGTTTTGCCAGGTTGTTAACGCTGTGATATGACTAATATTTTGTCATCTTATAATTACTTGCATAACCTTTGCATTATATATTAAAATCGTCGGTTTGGTCACAAATATATCACATAAATAGTTACAGCTCATTAGTTACAACTTAAAAAATCGAAAACACGTATCAATCGATCTCATTAGGTATGACGACCTTCGAAAAGAAAAAATTACAACGACCAATTTGATATATTGATTGATGCCAAAACTATATTTCAGATCCATTGATTGCATTGCGATATATATTAATTATATTTTTCCTTTGAAAACGTATAGCCGTTCCTTTGAACCAACTCTCAAATATTTGTTATTTAACATCTAATATTAAGATTAAAGTCAATGCAAGATATCACTACAAAATAATAAGTAATAATAACGACAAAATTACAGCTCATTTGATGCTTAACCTCATTACTCGCCCAAGATGGCTCGATTGGCGGACCATTGCTTGTACTTACTTTTTATTGTAACAAAGGGAAAATACGTTAATTTCATTAGGTACAACTAAATTGACTGACTGATGCTGACATACATATAAAATTAAGGAGCTAAAACTATACTAATACGTTACCTATTTCCTTAAACCAGCTATCAATACGCATTACTTTTTTCGAAGCCTCAGTTCAGCGGTTGTCTTATCTATGTAACGATATTTTAACAATAATTTTCTTGCTCAAGTCATCACGTGGTGCCTAATGTGGAGTAGGTATATATACATTATTATATTCTCTGGGCGAACGTCCACATTTTTTCGGGATGGGAGTTTCTGGTTCTAATATTTCGAGGTGTTACTTTTAGTTCAAAACGTCTTGGTCATCTGCTTTATTTAATCGCTAATTCAGATAGAATTTAACACGTGAAATAGAAAGCACGCGATCTCCTTTTAATCGACTTAAACGCTAATTCAGATAGAATTTAACACGTGAAATAGAAAGCACACGATCTCCTTTTAATCGACTTAAACCTAATAACTCATTTTCTTCTTCAACTTAGATGCATGTTAGCATCAATATGCATTACATCTAGGGAAGGATTGACGACCTTGGAACTGATCTAAATGTATTGTGTAATGCTCATGTGTTTTTAAGTCGAAGAAGATGATGAGTTATAAGGTATTAAATCGTGTGTGTTAAATTCCGTCTAAATTGGCGATTAAGTTAATTAGGGACCAAAACGATCCAAAAATATTTGGGACTAAAACTGACACCTAGAAAGCATGAGAATCAGAAGCCTCCATAACCCAAATATTATGGAAATTAAAAATAATGTCATTCCTATATTCTTTTCATAGTTGACTAGATGCAAATTGGGACCAACGCTTGAATTGGTTAAACATAAGATGAACATCAGCAGTGGTTGGGTTGGTTTGGCAAATAGAAGATGGAAATGTAAGCATTATTCTCATAAAATGAGTTATTACAGAAACCAAATTGCCATCATATAGAAAAATATACGAGGTCCTTGATTGAGGCAGCAAGCGTAACAAAACAGAATCAACATAACAGGAATGCAAATACAAACCATAATTATTCAAACCCAGTCTCGAAGTGCATGAATATGAGGTAATCGCGGGAGGAACCGGTCTTCCTTATTCGTCTTCCTCTACAGTACGACTGTTCGAACACAAAACAGTTAGAATTCTTAAGTTTAACATCGAGCGTCGACAAGGAAAGACAATTTTTTTTTTTAACCATACCTTCCTTAATTTTGAGAAACGTTACCGCTTTGGATGATACTCACGGTGAACTTGGTTTTGGCATCATCTTCCAACTTCTTCCTTTTGATCTCCTTGGCCGAGTCGACTGCACTGGTGTGGCAATTTTCCAAGATCAGCGAACTTAGCTTGTCTTTTTTTTCAAACTCGGTTGGAACTTGTCGAAGACGGTCGCAGTTACGCAACTCAAGGCGCAGTATGTTGAGAAATATCCCGTTGGACATTTCCCAATCCTCTAAAGTCGAGCTCTCTATGAACAAGACTTTAAGGCGGAGAAATCCATCATCGGCGGTTTTCCAGCAACTCCCCTTGAATGCGTTTTTTAATTTGAGGACCTCCAATTTCCTAAGACTACCGAGGACTTCCATCTGACTCCAATCGTCGAGGTAGGTCTTCGACAACGTCAGTATCTTCAATTTGGGTGGAAACGTAGTAGACAGAGGAAGGCGTGGCAATGCGCCATCTAAAGGTGAGGCTGGAAATACATCGTTCCAAAGCTTTAATCTCTCGAGCTCCATCAGCTTCGCCATATTATCGAACGAGCCTTTGTTACTCTGGCTGGTCACAAGTGTTTCAAGTTTCCCACGAATCGAGCCTTTGTTACTCTGGCTGGTCAGAAGTGTTTCAAGTTTCCCACGAATGCTTAATCTCTTCAGCGTTTTTGCCACCGCATTGAGAATGTTAGGCGTGCAACTTTCAGGAGATATTGTTCCGAGCGTCTTTATTGTGCAGCTTGTTGAATCACTTACGGTGGCACTTGTTGGTTCCCGCAACCTAGTGATTGCTTTGGCCTTTACGTGTTTCAAATGAGGCATCTTCCATATGTCTGCTTTGATGTTAAGAGTACGCCTTGTCGTCTCGACGACGAGAGTTTGTACGTTCCACAGTTCGGATATACCTCTAAGAGTCTTCGATTTGAACGACAAATGGACGTACCTCAGAGAAAGCAACTTGCGCAAATGGGCGGGGACTTCATTAATCACGGCGGGCCTCACGTCAAAGACTCTAAGAGACTTGAAAGCACCCGTAATTTTGGAAACATGTTTCTCTTTCAAATGTACGTTTTTTTTCGTAGCTCTACAAACTAACGAACGAACCCCACTTACGGAAGGTTTGGAAGCCGAAGCCGCAAATTTTGGAATGATATCTGAAGGGACATAAAGGCGACGGAATTTATCGTTCTTCGTAACGGGCTCTGATATTTCTTGAGTAATCTCTTCGAGGAAATTTTCATTCTCTTTTCCAGCTCGCTTCTTGCAAAAATCCCAGAGAAACTTATGAATCCGGCAAGTTTTAACTTTACCACCGGAATTTCTTTTAACGGCCGTTACCAAGTTCCTATTTATGAGATCTTCTAAATAGTTTGCTGCAGTTTCTTCTGAATTGTATTCTTCACTTTCTTGAACGAATCCCTCCGCAATCCACATCTGAAACAAATTCCATGTGGGAATCTCGGTGCCTCTAGGGAACATCCCAAAATAGAGAAAACAAGCTTTCAAGAGATAGGGCAGTCTTTCGTAACTCAATGAAAAAGCTTTCTCGATCGTATGTTCCTGGTCGTCTTGAAAACGTTTGCCTAGTCCCTCTGAGAGTTTTTCCCATTCCTCCAGGTTTGCTGTATCGTTGTCTGGACATTGATGGAATTTCGCCTTAATAATCTTCCCTGTAACCACTATTACAAGTGGTAGCCCGTCACTTTCCTCGGCTATATTTTTTCCATGCTCTTCAAATATGGACCTCCACCTCGGCTCATTAAAAACCTCAAGCTGTAGCAGTTTCGTTCTATCCCGGGGACTTAAAGGCTGTAGCTTGTGTTGGTAATTAGCAGACAGTGCGACGTCGGCATGGCGGCTCGTAATCAATACTTTACCGAGACGATTGCTGGTGGGAAGAGCCTCGAATATTTTCTTCCAGTCCTCGGACGGCCATACGCCATCCATTACAATCAAGAACTTTCTCTCCTTCAGAGATTCTCGAATTTTTTGTAGGAGATCGTCTTCTTCCATATTGCAGAGACTTTGCTCGGTTATTGTTGTGAATTTTCTCAGAATCTTGAGAAACACACGTCTTCGAGGGAGCTCAAAAACAGGAACCCATAAGCGCGTGTTCTCCGGGTATGCATTGTCTATATTTTGATGTTCGAAGACCTTCCCGGCCAGGGTCGATTTGCCGAGACCAGGCATACCGGTGATGGAGACGATGCCAAGATGTTCAGTGTCTTGGAGAAGATGTTTGATTATTGTTTCTGTCTCGGTCTCAAAACCGACCACATTTGTATCTCTTGGCAGGGAAAACTGTCAATCAAAGCACAGTTGATCGTCTCAATAATAATAAGCCCTAATGGCATCCCCTTACTCAAATGAAACAGAAAAAAAAAAAGAATTTATTCCACATGGTACTGCTCTACTTAAGGCTGTTCCAGTTGTTAAAAGTTATTTTTACCTCTATGTGGAAGACTTTTCCAACTAATACCCAATGTGAGAAGCAAAAAGGCGATATACCATCCGCGTTGCCTCAGAGAACCGAGGCAAAATTTCTTAATATTATATATGATAATATTTACTCACACATAAATAGGCAAGATTGTAATATATAAATAAATTCAATGAAGTGATGTGATACATATATAAATAAGCAAAACTGTAATATATAAATAAGTTAAATGATGTGATACATATATATTATAAAGAATTGTTACAAACATATTAGCTTTATAGAATTTTACAATCGTACGAAAAAATTATTCCGTCTTCAGACAAAACTTTTATAACTAATTTCAATTGTATTAAATTATTCAACCTGATCTAAATTGCTATTTATAAACTTAAGAATCATTCTAGAAACATGTAGTCAAACAACATATATTAAGTGGGTTAAAGAAAAAGAAAATTAATTGGCTAAAGAAAATTAGTACAATATATTGAAAATTAGTGGGTTAAAAATAAAATATTAGTACAATATATAGAAAGTTTCTTTTCATAGTTTCAAGTAAATAAAATAAAAATTGAGTGGGTTAAAAAAAACTAGTATTGTGCACCCACGATGTGGGTCAGTTATTTTCTGTACATTCTTGCGATTTTTGTTTTTTGTATTATTTTTTATTAATATAAGTATATTAAATAACTACCCAATTGGCTTGAATTTTTGGTGTAATTGATACACCAAATTGATTATAATTTGACAGTTTTTAAGTCCCCTCCCAATTAATAAAAGAGTATAGATTAACGGCTACAGAAAATTAGTAAAATATATATTAAGAAAATATCTAAATTTAGTATAGGCCCAACCCATTGAAAATGAAAGCCAATTCACGTAGATTTAGGGTTAATAGTTCATCTTCTTCCCCAAATCAGCTGTCACTGCCTCAGACCAACATCACAGCCACCAAAGCGACAGCCTCACCCGCCTAGGCGCCTCGGCGCGTTAGACTGAGGCGCCGCCACATAACCGCCTCAACTAAGGACAACTCCTCGCACCACCTAGAGGCGTTTTAGTACTTGCCTAGCTTCAAATAACACTACTGCTATCCAAAGTATTTTTTTATTCCAGTTGTTATCCACGTGTTTAAGGCGTTTTTAATTAGTGTTCAAACTTCAAATTGTGTTCAAACAAATGAGACTTTAAAATCGGAATCACAGCTTAATACGGGTACATACTTTAAAAATACGTTGGACGCCAACTTAAATAAAGGAGTGCAAATTGAAATTGAAAATACTTCTCATAAAAGTTTGGAAATTTCTTAAACGAAGGCTCCTATCGTAATTGAAAATATCTTTTGAGAATAACTAGAAAAGCCTTAGAGTATCAAGTGAAATTCTGAAAAAAAAAGCACATTTCATTTTCATCCTCTAAAATAAGCATAGGGGCCAACGCAGAAAAACTATTCGGATCACTACTTTAAGAAGCCGAAAAAAGTATATACCTCAACGCCGTTTTCACCATCATCGTTCTTCTTAATCTCTTCAACCAAGTCGTGGAATTCCTTCAATTTGTTTCTAATTCCGCGCACCTTCTGTGCAATTTTGCTGGTTGTGGAGATACGAGCATATTTCTTGGAGAACCATGACTTTGACTTTAACGACGAGATATGCGTGACGAAAGCGTCCACCACATCCTCGGCATCGTATACAGCCTCGCGTATTCGACGCACCAACTGTCGCTCGTCGTTGGTTTTCTTCTTTGAGACTTCCACTAGGAAGTCTACAAAGTTATCGAGATCGGCTTTCAACTTATCACCTTCATCGTCAAAGTTGAGGATCAGATCGCAGTTCCACTTGATGATGTCCTTTAAATTTCTGAGGAGATACGACACTTGTTGCGCCATTTTTTTTTTTTCTTTGGGGTAAAATTTAACAAATCTTATTTGTGAAGTGTCTGTGACGAAGGAGAGAGCATGCATATAGATAAGTGAGAGAGCCTCACTTCACCCACCCTTCGTTGTTTAAAGCAATATATGTAGTACTTTAAGCAATAGCATGTGCGTGGATGATTTTAATAAATTATAAATGAAAATGAAATGGGGTATCAGTTTTTAAACCACGTGGTTTAATAATTTTTATTTTTTTTATATAACTGATGTACTAAAAATAGATTTAGGTCGCTATCATGATTTAATATGTTTTTTTAGTAATTAAAATAGAAAACTTGATTGGTCAATTTTGATATACCAATTTATAATTTTATTTTCTTAGGGTCCTTATGTAAGAGTATAGATAGATTAATGCCGATGTATATAATATTCTCCTCACGGTCGACTAGATCTGTGGTATTTCTTATTTTAATCCCATTTCATACGTATTCGTATATATTTTTACAATTTTTAAGTTATTATATTCTTCAGTTCACACCTGACCAGGTCGGCAGTATTTTTATTTTCCGGTTAAGTTCACAATTTTACATTTATTATATTTCGTGTTCACTGTTCACACTTGACCAGGTCTAATCTGCAATTATTTATTTTATTTCATTCACCATTTAGGTTTGTTATATTGTGTTCCCACTTTATCAAGTCACCAATTAGATTCAATCAAATAATTTTGTTCGCAGCCACACTTGCTAGATCGGCGGCATTTTTATCGTACTGCCTAAGTATGAGTTAAATGTATTTTCGGTTGACACCCTAACTAATAATGGGCTTTAGCCTTATCGTTGAATAAATGGATTTCTACGGAAAAGTTTAAACATTAGGCAATGGAATAGAACACACATGTACACAATTAAGGGACCGATCATCTGTCCCATAATTGTATTCTATTTTATATGTAACAATTTAGAATATACAAAATAAAATAATACTTATGAATATCAGCTGCTAGTTGCTTTCATCGAATGATGAGGATAACTAAAAAAGAAAGGAAAATAACGTGGTAATTTAATCACTAAATTTAGACGGCGTGTGACATGTGAGATTACATGATCTCATTTAGTCCACTTAAAACTCATAACTCATCTTTTTCTTCGACTTAGACGAACGTGGGCATTATTACGCATAACATTTACCTCAACTTCATGGTCGTTAATATTTCCTAAACGTGTTGCGTAATGATGTTTACATCAAACAAGAATATGAGTTATGAGATATTAAATTGGTTAAAAGGAGATCGTATACTCTAACGTATTGACTTCCATGGGAATGGCACATTACCAGTAACATTTAGGACTCAAAATGACAAAGCGGAATATGGGAACCAGAAACGTCCATACCTAAAAAAATTAGACTAGAAATGCCGTTCGACCTTGTATTACATGTTCAGACATGATCAGATTCGCAAGATATGTCATTTAATTTAAAATACTCTCCGTTGGAAGTCACCCTAGATCTGATCATATAAAAATATTTATACACGGCTCTACAACAACACTACAAATTTCCATCTTGTATGAACATTACAAGCTATTAAATAATTCCACAAATATCTTACGAACTTTGGTGTTGAAACTACCTAAGAAATTACACGCATACATATATGTATATATGCATATGATGTGCCCTAGTAAACATTAATGAGTCGTTGAAGTTGAAGATGGTACACTAACAGTTTATGAAAAAGCTCACAATAAGTGCCCTCTCGTAATACAAAATACAGTTCAATAATAAAATGAATACCCACAATAGGTTAGACTAATTAATGAATTGGAGCAAAAAATAATTATTCGGTACATGAATTTCTGTACTAACAAAACAAAGTTGACGACTTACAATAGTTGCTTTGCTGCTGCGCATGAAATAATTATTTTAGTATTTGTTTTAGTTGGGGGCATCTTCGTATAGAAGTCCGATGTGAGGTGAATGGAATAATAAATTTTAGATATTTCTATAGCAAGTTTTTTAAACATCAAGTTTATGATTTGGGAAAACCCGACTAGCTAATAGAGGTACTGGATTGCTATTCACTGCCCCTTTTTTCTAGTCACCGCCCCCTAAAGGGCTGAAAAAAGACGATTTGCCCTTTGAATTTAATATTTAAAGTCCTTTTCCATACAACACTTTTCATATCGCAATCACACATCCAAATCAGAGTCAAACATAACATAAAAAAAATCAAATCGCAATGAATCGTCTATTTGGGAAAGGGAAAGGTCAAAAGGAAGGGTCTATTGCCACGGATGGTAAGCAAATTCTCGTAAATTTCGTTCGTATGGACGTGAATTCTCGAACATCGATCGGATTCGATCGAAAAATCGGCCCGGCCGAAGTAGAATTTGGCCCACACAAGGGGTGACCGAACAACAATTTCGGTCATTCCTTGTGACGGCCGAAAAAACATTTCGATCACCCTCTGAAGTGATCGAAATTTTTGCTCGGCCGTGGCTGTCGGAGCCGAAATTTTCATTCGGCTGGGATGGTTGCGGCCGAGATCACAGTTCGGCTCCTATGGAGGTGGCCGAAATCTCTGTTCGGTCGCCTCTTAGAGGCGCTGAAATTTCGGTTTGGCTCTGATTTTTTTTCAGACTTTGAGAGGGAAGTCCACATCCCGGAGGATTCCATGGGCGACGGGATAAACTACAGTGAGCATTTCCGCGAAGGAGGACGATTTTCGACCGACATGGAAGCCATTAACTGGGCGAAAGACGTCGCTATTACTCTTGGTTTCGATGTGATTATTTCGTCGCATAAGAAATGCGGTACGAAAAAATTGATTAGATGTTCTCGCGGAGAACGTTATAGAGGCAAGGAGGATAAATTGGAGAGGCTGTCGAAGTCTAACAAGTGCAGGTGTCCGTTTGTAGTCATAGCCCAGCAGGATCTAGCTACTAGGGAATGGTACATTTGTACGGGCGCACCTGAGAATTCCATACACAATCACCCTCTGATACAGTATCTTGAGGCACGCCAGACGAGTGGGTTAAGCAGCCAGGCAAAGAAGGTCCTAGAGGAAATGATTGCTGCGCAAGCGAAACCAGACCATATCCTCTCAGCGATGAGGGCTCGACACGCAGAAGATAACGCGACGATCCGACATATATATAATTACAGAGATCGTTTGAAGAAGGAATATTCTGAGGGTCGAGACGTGGTGAGCCAGTTGACGCACCAGGCGACAGAGGCCGGATATTTTGTTGAAGCGGTGAGAGACGAGGAGACTAATGTGCTGACACATGTCTTTCTCGCACACCGGGAGTCACTCGCACTGGTGAGGACGTATCCTTATTTTATTGGGATTGACTCGACGTACAAGACCAATAGATATAAGATGCCTCTACTTGAGATTATAGGGATGACTCCCTGTAATTACAACTTTCTGTGTGGGTTTGCCGTCATGGAGGACAAGACGGAGAGAAGTTACGGGTGGATGTTGCAGTCTATCAGGGATATTCTAGGGCCAGGTGTCCACCCTTCTGCGATTGTGACTGATTGTGAGTTGGGTCTTGTTGGACCGGTACATATGGTATTTTCGCATTCTTACCATCTGTTGTGCACGTGGCATATTTATAAAGATGTGGAGAATAAAGTTTATAGGATGGAGGGGAAGAACGAGAAGACCGCAGCGCACTTCACGCATAAGTCTTGGAAAGCAGTCGTGGAAGCTCCGACGGTCGACGAATACGAGAAGGCAGTTAATGACATGCATCTGCGTTGGCTAGCCGATTCAGAAATCGTTAAGTATGTTGAGCAGACGTGATTGGTGCAAAAGGAGAAGTTCGCCAGAGCTTGGACGAACCATGTGCTTCATTTCGGGAACACCACTACATGTCGTATAGAGAGTGCTCACAGCGAGCTGAAAGGATGGCTGAATTTGGCCACTGGGTCTCTTGACACCGTATGGGTGAAGTGCACGAGCAGATTCAGAACCAGTTGAATCGCATCAGAAAGGTAAATTAATTATTATTACGTGTCAGATATCCTTATCTAATAATTTTTTAATTTGAGATGCAGACACTTGAGGAGTCCTGGTCGAAACGACCTATTCCGATGTCAGGATTTCCATTCCTAACATTATTATACAGAGTTTCACACCATGCAATATCGATAATGGGATGTGAGCTGCGGCGGGCCGAAGAGTTGTCGAATGAGGTTTACTCCAGGTGCAGATGTGTAGTACGACGTACGCACCAGCTCCCATGTGCTTGTGAGCTTCAGCAATGCGTGGACAATAACTACCCAGTTTCGGTAGAATGCTTTCACGACTTCTGGAGGACACTCACAATCGGCGAGGGAGTAATTCCAGATATTTCTGATCAAGAGCGCTTATACGACCTCGTGCGTGAGGCAGAAGGTCGCGATCCCGCCGTTATGCGTGGCCTTCATCGAGTAGTTCACGAACATCTCTATCGTGAGGCCCAAGAGTGGAATGAGCCTGTTATTAAGACGTCTGTAAAAGGTCGGCCAAAGAAAAGAGACTCCACGAAGCGTGATCGAAGTGCTTGGGAACGCAATCCCAAGTGGAATGGGTCACCGTAAGGAATAACGTCGCGAACGAAATCGAGGCCCATTGGGATCGTTACTCGGCATTGTACTACGGTGAGTCATTGGAAATGCAGTTGGATCGTATACGCTGGGAAGGGGGGCCTTGCTTGGCAAACCACTGGATGTTGACACCGTGCGATCTGTGGGCCGTGACGACAATTTGGAACGCTGTAATTATCCTCTGTACGGCAATGGATCGACCGTCAACATGCATTCTATGACGATACTGCCACTGCGTGCCGTTCGGACTGCTAATGGACCGAACCGAACTATCGTCATAGCGCACCTTGGAGACGAGTACCAGCATTATATTAGACGGAATTTATGTCCAGCCTTTCCTATGCCCGTCTTGCATCCGTATTGGTTCACGTATCGTGATCGTCGACTTGCCGGTTGGGAACTTAGATATCAGAAAAGATTCAAACACTGGGTGCACCTCATGCGTCAGAATGGTCTATTGTAATTCCGTTTGTATTAGTATTTTTTTGTTGTAATTTGTAATATTATTTTTTTTGTTGTTATTATTTTCTAATTTTTTTTGTTGTTGTTATTATTTTGTAATATTAATATTTTTTGTTATTAATATTTCTTGTTGTAATTATTTTGTAATATTAATATCGGTCGTCATTAATACTTTTTGTTGTTATTATTTTGTAATATTAATATTTTTTATAATTATTTTGTCAGAATTATTATTATTTGGTTTATTAGTTTGTAATATTAATTTTTTTGTTATAATTATTTTGTAATATTATTATTTTTTGTTATTGATATGACATTGTTGTTATTATTTTGAAATATTAATTCTTTGTTATAATTATTTTGTAAAATATTATTTTTTTTGTTTTTAGTTTGTAATATTAATTTTTTTGTTATAATTATTTTGTCATATTATTATTTTTTGTTATTAATATTGCATTGTTGTTATTATTTTGTAATATTAATTCTTTGTTATAATTATTTTGTAATATTATTATTTTTTGTTATTAGTTTGTAATATTAATTTTTTGTTATAATTATTTTGTAATATTATTATTTTTTGTTATTAATATTACATTGTTGTTATTATTTTGTAATATTAATTCTTTGTTATAATTATCTTGTAATATTATTATTTGGTATTATTTTGTAATATTATTATTTTTTGTTATAATTATTTTGTAATATTAATATTTTTTTGTTATTAATATCACATTGTTGTTATTATTTTGTAATATTAATATTCCAAACATAAACAGTAGAGACATATAAATTTTGTAATAAAACAGTACGAGTCCGATACATAAACAAAGCATAAACAAAATAAAAGCACGTCATGGGGCATTACGCCAACGGTCGTTCAGCTCGTCCAGCCTGTCTCTGTACTGCTCCGTATGCGTCGACCCCTCAAGCTGCATCGTGGCTAGCATATCGCTAGTCATGGTATACATCGAGCTGTACCATGTACACAGAATGATACTTATAAAAAGTGATTAAACATACAAATATAAAAAATCCAAATCACATTAAATTACGTACGTAGTCGGCGTGGCTTCCCGAGGGTATGCCGCCCGATGAGGATCCCGACTCCGACGAAAACAGACGAGGATGAGAATGCGCTCATACCAGTCCATGTACCCTGCAACGGTCTCACCAAGGTACTCTGCGGCCGCCCGACTGATGTACGGCAGGTTGACGATGTACGCGTATGGGAACTGTCGCCAAGCATGCTCTGCAGCATCCGCAGAATAGTGCACCCTATACCTCGACGGGTCTGCTGGCATGACCGCCTTATGTGGCAGACTCATCGGCGGCGGTATGAGCTGCACGTACCCCAGCTGGCGCAACACCCTCGAGGGTGCGTACGGCTCCACGATATCGCGATATCTAACCCAACCCACGAAAAGAGTCATCGGGTGCTGCGCCGCTGGATCGGGACCGTACGACAACCAAGCAACCTGATAACAGTTCGCAATTTTTATATAATTGTCGTGAATATAGAATATAAATTGTTAATATATCTCGCTCGCAGTCATCATGTCTAGCTGACGGAGGATCTCAATCAAACGGTGGACCGTCCGCTCGTACTGAGATACAGACCACATGCGTGATCGTGCCTGACCAGGCTCCACATGATGGGGTAGATGGTGTGGGGGAAGCATGGGAAGTACTCGTAGATCCACGCCTGTAGTAACGACAGGCACCCAGCTAAACCCCTTGCATCCGCTCGGCTTGCGAGGCCAAGCTGGCGATAGAGGTAAGTAAGAGCGGCCGAACCCCATGAGTAATGACTGGCAGATGGCAGCGAGCGGTAGAACTCGTGCATGATGTCGGGCTTCACCCGGTTCCCACTCTTGTTGACGAACAACGTCGATCCCAATAAAATCCACAGCCAAGCGATGGCCTGGAACCCCGCCGGCCGACCCTCCCGCATCCTCTGCATCACGTCTTTCGACGCAACCCCACCGCCTCTCCAATAACCCCTCAGCACGTCTGCGGAGACGCCCATAATCTCCCTCGCCGCGATCTGCTGGTCGCCGGCTTCTGATGTGCCCGATACCGTCGTCCCGTCGATCGGGATACCCAGGATCTACTCGACGTCGTGGAGCATGATCGTCATCTCCCCCCACGGAATGTGGAAGGTGTTCGTGTCGGGGTGCCAGCGCTCCACAAAAGCGCACAGAAGAGGCTGGTCCAAGTGACCCACCATGGCATCTGTAAGGTGCCTAAGCCCCGTGCCATCGATCTCGCTCTGCGTCTCCGGCGGGAAATGGCAGTACCACTGCTTAAGCGACTGAAGCACTAACGCCCGCTGCTCGCACTTCAGCAGGGGCCTCTCCTCCTCACCCATCCAGATGCGGGGCGTGATGTGTCTCAGGTAACTAGGGATCACCTCGCCATCTTCTGGACCACTGGGCTGTGGCCCCTGCACCCTCCAGGAATCGTCATCTACGACCCTGGAACGCTAGCTCCCTATTTTATTTTTTACGAATACCCCAAAAATAAATTTAATTTTTTGTAGGTATATTAAGACACGACATCGCAAGTCAGTTTATAATGGAGAAGGGAATTACCTGAGGAGACCGGTATCGCATCGTCGTCAGATGACTCAAACGATGCTGCATCGTAGGGCACCTCCTCATCCGCATGCGCCTCCTCATCCGCATGCGGATCGTAATCCGCATATACGGAATGAGAATCAGCCGCTCGCTGCCGCCTCTCCTCCTCCCGTTCCCTACGAACGGATGCATCAACGCCGCGCGCCCTCGTGTGACGCTCTCCAGATCCCTCTAATGGGGGGATCTGCTGCTCCCTTCGAGTAGGGACTTCCCACCCTTGGCCTGCAATTAGATATTTATTTTAAAAAAAAAATTGGACGACCGAAACCTAATTTCGGCCGGACCATGACCCGACCGAAATCCGACTTCGGTCTTACTATGGCCGGCCGAAATCGAAGATCGGTCGCCGAGGATCCGACCGAAATCGGATTTCGATCGTGACAGATCCGACCGAAACACGATTTCGGCCGTATCCTCGGCGACCGGCGACCGATCTCGGTCTGCCAAGTCACGACCGAAATCGGATTTCGGTCGGATCTGTCGCGACCGAAATCACGTGTCGGTCGCGACTTGGCCGGCCGAAATTTCGCTTCGACCGTGCCGTTTTTCGCCCTGCGTCCGATCGGCCGTTTTTTCAGCCTATTTCGACCCGTTTTCGACAATCTATCTACGTACGAATGAATTTTACGACAATTTTCTTACCAATCGTGACAGTACCCCTTTCCCTTTCACTTTCCTTGTCGTCGATCCATTGCGATTTGCAAAATTTTCTGTTTTTGTCTGATTTGGATGTGTGATTTGAAACGTGTTGTGTGGTAAAGGATTTTAAATACAAATTCTTACTTTTTATTATATTTTACCTTTTTAAATTAATTTAAATAACATAGGGGTAAAAACATCTTTTTTCATCCATTCAGGAGGCGTTAACAAGTAAAAAAGGGCGGTAAATTGTAACTTCCCTAGAGGAATTTAATAGGAAAAATGATTGGTTTTCATTTGACGACTTTCTTTGTCTCCACCGAAACACATTGCTACAATATATTTGTAATATGAATTTGAGAAACTAAAATGCATAACTTCTCTATTTAACATTCGTCGATATAACTTGAACACGGTCAAAACAACTCTCAATCTCAAATCTCATAGAACCGAAAAATATCCCATCAACTTTCAAAATAAGCCTCCCAAAAAAAAGACCTTTTAAATATTACAATATCACGTTGATAGCGACCAACACTTATATACACAGACATCCACACCCACAAACATACTTCAAGTTGAAGAAAAATTTATTTCGGAGAAACGGGATTCATTTTTCATCTGAAGTTTACATAGTTGAAGGTATTTTGTTTGTTAAATGCCTGAATTTTGCCGAGATGCGTTCAACATAAAGTATTATGCCTGTCCAAAGCAGAACACAGAAAAAATAAACACAATGATACAACTGAAATTTCTTTCCATTGGCGTTTTCGACATGATATTACAACATGGCAATTCCTTAAGACATGGGACTTTTTGAAGTTAACTCTCGGGTTTCTCAGAACCTTGAGAACACCATACCGAGAATTGAGCGATGTTACGTACATGGCAGTTATAGTTTAGAATTAGTCAATAAGTTGTCCTAGTATTTTGTGTCGTTGTCCTAGTCTTTGGCTATTTTAGTTAGTTTATAATGTAGTGGGTAAGTGGATGTTAGTGGTCGACGGGTGTTAGATTAAGTTAGTATAAACACTGAACTAAGATATGATCTTGGTACAGGAAAACATTATTTATCATTCTTCGTCTACTTCAACTCTCTGTCTTTCTCCTGCATTCTTCTATCACCACTTTCAAAATAGGTCGTAATAAGAACAAAGGTAAGGCTCGAGAGCTTTTCCATTTGTCTCACGATAGTATTTTGGGAAGTTACGAGAGTACTCAACGCCTCACCCGATCGTCACATAACAATTTGGTATCAGAGACAGGCATGAGTGACCCACGTATGGAGGAAATTCGAGCTGAGATGGCTGCGAATTCTACTGCGCAAGATCAAAAGTTTCAGGCAATGTTGGAAAAAATGCAACAGAGCATGACCTCTATGTTCAAATCATTCCAGCAAGAAGTTTTGAGGGAGGTACCACACACGAATGGAGGGCGAAGGTTCCCATAGTAAACAGTCTCATCATAGAAACAATGGAAATTCGGGAACTATGCATGGGTTTCGTCCAAAAGTGGTGAAGCTGGATTTCCCAAAATATGACGGGTCTGAAGATCCAACTAGTTGGGTTTATCGAGCCAATCAAATTTTTGATTATAATCAAACTCCTGAAGAAGAGCGCATCGCTTTGGCTTCATGGAACTTTGAAGGGGACGTCAACTATGGTTCCAACTACTGAAAGAGGAAAACGGTGACAATCAGGTTACATGGCAACAACTAGTTGACGAGCTGTATCAGACATATGGCCCAAACCAGTATCAAGATTTTTTCGGTGTACTCACGAAGCTACAACAAACGGGTTCAGTACGAGACTATCAGATTTCCATTGCATGAACTCTGAGGATGTCGTTACTGCTCAAGCTTTAAGAGAGTTTCTCTGAACAACAGTGGCATTTAGACATAATGGAATGTTGATCCATGAAGCAAACGACACCATAGCCATATCTGCAAAGGATTATCAGTTTCTTTTAGAAGAGAAGCTTTCTCGGGATTCATAATCAAAAGTTGTGTCTCATAAGAACGAGAATCTAAAATTAAGTTTTAATTAATTAGTAGTTTAAATTTGAATTTAAATTAGTTTAGATTTATTAGGAGTTGGTAGTTATTTATTTGGGTTTCAAGATTTTTTTAACCCTTATATATATGGGTTAAGTTTCGGAGATAAATGCGTGTGGTGGGAAAATTGAGGGCCGGAGGTTCTACTCTCGTTAAGGATATTAGGAAGCTATTAGTAATATTATTAGTTTGGATCGTCTTCGTTCTTTGTCCGGCGTTCTTCGTCATTAATAAAAGCGTTTTTATTCCGAATTTCGGGTTCCACCGTCTTCAATCTCTAACAATTTTGCAGACGCATTCAACATTATATCAATACATCTAGAACAAAAAAAAAGTAAAAAACACGATGATACAACACAAATTTTTCTCCACTGGCGTTCTCGACATGATATTACAACAAAGCGATTCCTTAAAACGTGCGGATTTGAATTGAAGTTAACTCGCGAGTTCTTCAAAGCCTTGAGAACAACATACCAAGAATTGAGCGATTTCCATTGCATGAACTCCGAGGCTATTCTTACTGCTCAAGAATTGGAAGAGTTCTATAAACAACAATGGCAGATTATCAAAAGAACACCAAGGATTATCATCAAAAGATTCTTGGCTTTCTTTTAGAAGAGAAGCTTTCTCGGGATTCATAATAAAAAGCTGTCGTGTGTCCTTCGGTAGAACTACACAGTCTGCAAATCTCTCTTCAGCTTCTCGCAAACTGCTTCTGTATCCTCGTTTGCTTTTCCATACTCTCATGAAAGTAAGAATCTTCAATGAAGAGACTACAAGCTACTGCAACATATTCATATGTATCACAGATCAAAAGAAAGATTCGATTTGAAGAAAGTCACGTCGAATTCGTTTTCAATAATTGGAAAGAGAGGGTTCAATTCATAGCTGAAATGACTTGCCTGCAATTCTCCGTGAAGATTCCTCTCAATTGCGTTAAAAGAGTCTACAATTTCCAGCTCTGACATGTTACCTATCAGCTTTTTTATGTCTTGCGTTTAATCTAGCTTGTCTCCATAACTTATACTGCTCTTGCTCAGCAACAGCTCTTTTTCTTCGAAACCATGGATGAAAGTTGTTACCTCTCAAGAACCGCCTACACCAAGTAATAAACAAAACGCATGAAATTTCGAAGAAATCTCAAGGAAGTTAAAAACAAAATGGTAAACGAAAAGGAATATGATACCATATAGGCATGAAAAAGCTCAAGAACGAATCAGTAAGAACGTATATACTTCATAAGATCAAAAGACTAGCAATAATTTAACAAGGCCACTTTTCTTTTTTCATTGTTAGGTGTCATTAGTATATTACACTTCTATATATTACCTGTATAGATCAAGCCAATTGACTACATCCTCTTCTGCAATAATTTCCCAGGGCCTCGAGCAGATAAGCTCGATAAGAACTCCTCAGCGCTGAACGTTGGGTCGATGATCCAAAGATTAGTCCCATCGTGTTGATACTAGGCACAACTGGACCGGACAGTTCGAGCTTCCATTCGTTTCCATTTTCGCAAAAGAAAGGCACCTCCTCAATATTCACTAGTATTTCTTCGTACTTATCCTTCCTGGGAAGGATTCTCCACTTCGAACATTAATGGCACTGAACGATGAACTCCATAGCTTTTCACTGGCTTTGCTGTAGAGCAGAAAGGTAAAGTTTTTCAATAGCAGATATGAAACGATGCGTCGATAGAGAAGAAAATTGGGTTGTAACATGTAAAATTAGGTTCATTGTAGCTTCATTTGCTTGAGGTAGAAAATAAGTGCCTTTTATAAGGAAAAATAAAAGAAAAACTAAGTTTTGTTCAACAGATGGTGCATAATTTGCCAAAGAAAACCTTCATTCTTCCTATATGTCCCGAAAAAATTAAAAAACAATCAACATTGAAGAAGTTTTATCGAAATAGAACGCAATTAAAACAAAAAAAGAAAAAATCTATTCCATAAATACGCAACACAAATGAACATCTACATTGAAGAAGTTTTATCGACATAATTACGAAGGAACACATTTGTGCGTGGTAATACTGCTTGTTATGCGATAACGATATATTGCAATTTGATAACACAACAATGGCGCTTGATACCACTTCTCATTACTCTTTTATAAGGGTATTTTCGTCAGACAATCTTTATTCTAAGTAAAATGCAAAAACGGGTCGCTAAAACTAAATTTTGTCTGACAGGGTCCTGAGCCCTAAAAAAATAACCTAGGGGCCTGAACCCCAATCGCCCCTATTATGAACTCTTTTAATTTTTCATGAATGACTAAAAACATATTTAGTGAAAATGACACATGAAATTAATCTGCTATACTGTGAAGCTTTATCCTAAACTATCCGATTGACAACTCTAATTAAATTCGTCACGTGGAGTTCCCCAATATAGCGCCATAATAACTGAATTCACCACAAAATCACCAAATTGGAAAATTGAACTTTTCAGTAACAAACAATTGCAACGAAACTTAAACTTTGCAATTAAAAATAGACAACATATATATAAAATTGATTATTGAAATAAAATAGGGTGAATCTATAAAAAAATACCCAATTGGATAAAATTTTTACACATAGGTACCCATGTCAAAAAATTTACAGATAGGTACCCGATTAAATTTTTACAGTTTCTTTAGTCATGTCGTACATTCCTGTGTGTATATTGCGTACCATAACACGTTGATATAGGGTACCTAAATATAACATACGTCGAACTACGGCATACCTGTGTGTTACATAGGTCGTACCTAAATATAGCATCGTCGTACCATTTTCTGTATATAGGGTATCCAAATGTGTTGTATGGTGTACTTTCGGAGATCGGGTACTTATGTGCAAAAAATTTATTCTATTAGGTACCTACATATAAAAAATTCCTGACAGGGTACTAAATTACAAGTTTTTATCCAAATAAATACTTATGTATAAAGACCCCATGACATAGATAGTAAACCAAATACCACCGTGACAAGAAATAGAAAAAAATAGTTATATGATAAGTGAAGGGTGAGGAAGGAATCAAAGGGAAGTATACGGCTAGACCAAATAGGTCCCTAGAAAAACGTTAAACAGAAGACTACTTATTCATATCTTCGATGCTCTATGTGCTCAATGTTCTTTCTTCCTTGCTATTCGGAATGTGAAGAAATTATCAAAGACAATGTAATAATTCATGAGAGCGAAAACTGTTAAAGTGCCTCAAAGGCATTAATCATCTCAATCTCATCAAATCGCTCGCCTTTCTATTCTTTGGCAGTTGAGAATCATCTTCTCCGCACAGCCGTCATCGCTTGAAGATCCACTCGATTCATTAGGCTTCAATCCCGTATCTCCAATCTTTCAGGCGTCCTTGGAATAAAAAAATGAAATCAATTTCGTTGATCACGATAAGAAATTGAAATCAATTGGCACGGTTGTCGACCAGCTTCATCTAGGTAATCCAAGTCTTCGTTTCTGTAGTTTTTCAGGTTATTACTGATTTGGATTAATTTAGGGAAGAAATTCAGCAATTAACCACTGGAATCGGACTGCTCTTTGATGTGCTTTACAAATATTGGCCCTTGCGAGCACTGTGATCATATAGATAATACATATGTCAAACTCAAAGCTTTAGTATTATTTTCATATTGAAGATAGGTGACTTGATTGCATTTGTATTATGCTTTGACATCATAATTAATTATTCGTGTTCGATTACAATTCCCTCGGAAAGCAAAGAATGACTTATTTCGTATTTATGGGGTCGAAATGAAATTTATGCTAATGCAGATCAAGTCTCTCTTCTTCTCAATCTCAGCGAGAAAACCTCGGCAAGGTCGTTGCAAAGAGGGAAGTGTAAAAGCAGCCACAAATCACTAAAGGATCACATCAAAACTGGTAATTTTTGTTGGTTAAACCTTCTTGAGATCCCCTAATTTCATTTCCGCGACACATGTTTTTTTATATGCAAAGATCTAACAAGATTGTAAATAATCATGCAATCCTGGTGATGATTTTCGATTCTTTCTTTTTTGTTTTAATTGCCGTTCTTTTTTTTTTACACATTAGTGGAATTTGTTGATGTATTTTTATTTTTTCAGGACAGTCAGGAAGAATACAGGTTTTCTTTGGCAAATTATGCACCCTCTCTTGAACAAAACTCATTTTTCCTTTTATTTTTCAGTGGAAAAGGCACTAGTTTTCTTCCTCAGGCAAATGAAGCTACAATGAACCTATTTTTACATGTTATACCCCAATTTTCTTCTCTATCAGCACTTCGTTTCATATCTGTTATGCTTTTATGCACTGGACACTATGTGACTGTTTTGAGCTACAATGATGGTGTTTTAGTTTTAGTTTGGCATCTTAGTTAATTGTTGAGTGTTACGGCAAGAAGTTCCCCGAAGAAAGCCCCGATTAAAGTATATCAACGGAGGGGCAAAATGGGTCAAGATAAGATATTATCCTCCTTCAGTCGAGCTCGAGAAAATGCAGGGAGAATCGGTCATGAGATAAGCTCAAAGAACAAGTTATTAGGGAAGAGGGAACATGTTTGAATATTTCAAAGCCATCAGCTGATTAGTTCGATTATTGTGGGATATGATTAGATCTTATTAGTTTTAATTCCTTTTATTTCTCTTTCTTAACTCCTATATAAGGAGGACAGTAGGTACGATTAGTGGGATGTTTTTGGGAATATCAGTATTGAGGACAAGAGTTTATTCTTGGTTTGCTATTAGTTTGCTATAAAATTCTAGTTCTTTATCGTTCTTCGTCGAATCCATCGTTTTCACTCTAACAAATTGGTCCGACCTGCCGCCGAACCCCCGCCAAGCCGAGTTACTGTTCATCGCCAACCAAAAAAAAAAAACAGAACCCGTTGATGACCATCACAAGATCTCAGATGGAACAACGCGTCGAAGATTTAGAGAAGACGATGGGCTCGTTCAACACATCCATGGAAACACTACACAAACTCGTCTACGACTTCATCAGTACCAACAAGAATCACGACCACTCTGATCGTGACAGTGAGGCACCAACCCCACCTTTCCCAAACGACGACGTACCCATGACGTTGCAACGTCGCATAGAGCTTCCCGTCTTTGAAGGAACAGACCCGCTAGCATGGATCGCAAGGGCGGATCAATTCATTGCTCTTCAACGAACTCCAGAAAACCAAAAAGTATCATGCGCCATGGTTTGTATGGAGGGCGTCGCACAATCGTGGATTCAGTGGATTACAGCGACCTACCCCATGATAGCTTGGAACGACCTAAAGAGAAAACTACTGACTACGTTTGACGATAAGCATCGCGGCAACCAGCTGGAGCGGATTACCAACATCAAGCAAACAAATCTGATTCAGGAGTATTTTTATGAGTTCGTATCGGTCGTCATGAGTTTGCAGGACATCCCCACATCTCAACACTTGGGATTCTTTTTACTAGGGATGCACCCGGTCCTACGGACTGAAGTAGAGGTGTTGAAACCAACCAACCTCGAGGAAGCATACGAGCTGGCTAAAGGAATTGAGCGCAAGTTGTTGGCGGCCAAAAACGGGGAATACAACGCCACTACCGTACAAGCAACAACACCATACAAAACTTATCAACGCCCAGGGATAGGAGCAAAAGTCCGTAACGAAGGGGGACATCGGGATACACGCTAGGTTAACGCTACATCCCGCCCCATGGACGTGGCAAGACCCCCGAGGGACGATACCCGCCTTTCCACCAGCGGCAACCAAACCCTACCGAAGGATCTCAGATAAGGAATTTCAAGACTTGCGAGCAAAAGGACTATGTTTTCGCTGCCATCAACCCTATGCTCGGGGACGTATTTGCCCACATAAAGAGCTGCGGATGCTCATAGGGGGGAAGACGATCAATCGATAGATGATGAGATCGAGAGTTTTGAGGAGATTGAACCTACTCACGACACTGATTTCCCACTGTTAGAGAATTCGGGCGGCAACCTCACCATGCTTGATTTACCTTTATTTGCACTCGGAGGTATATCGGGGCCCCGAACCCTTAAGCTACGCGGTCATGTCCTAGGAGAGGAGGTGGTGGTGATGATTGACAGCGGCGCCAGTCACAATTTCATTTCCGTACTGATAGCCGACCGCTTGGCACTTCCTCGTACCCCTGATCATAGGTTTACAGTGCGGCTAGGAGACGGAAGGCAATCTGCCACAGAAGGGGAATGTCAGTCGGTCACCCTAAGACTGGGAACGTGCTCGATCACGACCAATTTCTTTGCATTCGAGTTAGGAGGCATAGACATCATACTAGGTGTCGACTGGTTGAGACAATTAGGGGAAGTGAAGATCAATTGGGCCACATCCGAGATGATATTTGAATGGGATGGGCGGCAGCACCTTCTACGAGGGGATACGGCGCTAACCGGGGCACCAATAAGTTTAAGGCGTTGAATAGACTACCTGCGGAAGAAATCAAGGTTGTTTTATGGCTGAACCAAATTGAGAAACAACCATCTACTCTTCCAGACGAATTATCGGCAGCTCAACGACAAGAATTGGGGGCCATCTTGGAAAGATTTCCAGATATATTCAAGGAATTGACGACCTTACCCCCAGCCCGAACCACTGACCACCGAATCGAGTTAATCCCTGGCAGCAAACCCGTGGCAGTACGCCCCTACTGATACGGCCATATCCAAAAGGACGAGATCGAACGTTTGGTTAAAGAGATGTTAGCAACAAGCCTAATCCGACCTAGTGCCAGTCCGATCTCCAGTCCCGTCCTATTAGTTCGGAAGAAAGATGGAAGTTGGCGGTTTTGTGTTGACTACCGCGAGCTTAACCGTACCACCATCCTTGATAAGTATCCAATTCCCCTCATTCAAGAGCTTTTGGACGAACTCGGCGGGGCCGAATATTTCACAAAGTTGGATCTGCGTTCGGGTTACCGCCAAATTCGGGTCACGCCGGCCGATATCCCGAAGACAGCTTTCCGAACACATGATGGGCACTACGAATTTGTAGTTATGCCATTCGGGCTTACAAACGCACCGGCCACCTTTCAAGCTACCATGAACGACATCTTTCGCCCCTATCTACGCAAGGGCGTGCTCGTGTTCTTCGACGATATCCTGATTTATAGCGCCACATGGGAGCTCCATTTGCAGCAGTTATCTCGAGTTATGGAGATTTTGACTACCCACAGTTCCACGTATATCAAAAGAAATGTCAGTTTGGGAAGAGGAAGGTCGAGTATCTGGGACATATAATATTCGCCGGCGGAGTTGCAATGGACCCGGAGAAAGTCACAGCAGTTTTACGGTGGCCACGCCCGAAATCTGTGAAAGGAGTCCGAGGATTCTTGGGGCTGACAGGTTATTACCGTAGATTCATTAAAGATTACGGAAAAATCACACAACCACTGACGACATTATTGAAGAAGGATACGATTGGGAAATTCGTATGGGATGACGCGGCGGAAGAGGCATTCGTAAAATTGCAGCAAGCACTCGTGACAGCCCCAGTCCTAGCCATGCCAGATTTTTCTAAACCCTTTATCATCGAGTGCGACGCGTCAGGAACGGGCCTTGGAGCGGTTCTGATGCAAGGTAAACAGCCCATTGATGCAAGGTAAACAGCCCATTGCCTAATTCAGCAAAGCTCTCTCGGATCGCTCAAGGACGAAGTCCACCTACGAGAAGGAGCTAATGGCGCTAGTCTTGGCCATTCAACACTGGAGGCTACTTGGGCAACACTTTCACGTCCGAACTGATCATCGAAGCTTGCGCTCCTTACTACACCAACAGGTGGCACCCCGGCCCAACAGATGTGGGCGGCTAAGCTCTTGGGATACTCCTTCGACGTGGAATACAAACCCGACACCACAAACAATGCTGCCGACGCCTTATCCAGACGACATGATTAGATGCAGATTAACGCGATAAGTTTACCACAATGGCTAGATCGAGACACCCTAGTCACGGGGTAAGCCACGATGCAAACCTAGGCCCTATCGCTGAAGCAGTAAAGAGGGATCCTACGTCGCGACCACCATACGCTCTGATTGGGGGTTGGTTATTCTATCGAGGTCGATTAGCGATACCAACAAATTCAGTTTGGATTCCCGACTAATAGAAGAGTTTCATGCAACCCCGACGGGGCGTCATTCGGGTGCCTTCCGTACGTATCGTCGGTTGGCGTCCACGCTGTTTTGGCGAGGTATGATGAAACGGGTTCAAGCGTATGTTGCTGAGTGTTTAGTATGCCAAAAAAGAAATATGAGGCCATGTCCCCAGCCGGCCTAGTTCAGCCCTTACCAATCCCGCAACAAGTTTGGGAAGATATTGCAATGGATTTTATAAACGGGCTGCCTAAATCGCAGGGGTACGACAGCATCATGGTTGTGGTCGATCGCCTCTCAAAATATGGTCATTTTATCCCACTGAAACATTCGTACACCGCCCGACGAGTCGTGGATCGGTTTGTGCATCAAGTGGTTCGCCTGCATGGAACCCCCCGTTGTATTGTTAGTGACCGAGATTCTATTTTCCTAAGTAATTTTTGGCAAGAATTATTCCGCAAACAGGGGACAAAATTAAAAATGAGTAGTGTCTATCACCCACAAACGGACGGGCAATCTGAAGTCTTGAATCGCACGTTGGAGACATATTTGCGATGTTTTGCGGGGGAACAACCATGGACGTGGGCACGATGGTTGGATTGGGCAGAATACTGGTATAACACCGCCTTCCACATATCAGCCGGGACGACACCTTTCCGGATAGTCTACGGTCAGGACCCCCCGAACCTGGTTCAATTTTTACCTGGGGAATGTAGCGTCGCAGCAGTTTCTCAAGCACTTGGTGATCGGGATGAGATTCTTCGCCAACTCAAGCATAATCTGACTCGGGCCCAACAACACATGATAAAGTCATCGAACAAACATCGTCGGGACGTCCAATTCAGCGAAGGTGATGCAGTTTTCTTGAAGCTACGCCCTTATCGCCAGAATACAGTAACTTCACGGCTCAATCAGAAGTTGGCAGCTCGGTTTTATGGACCATTCAAGGTGCTAGAAAGAATCGGAGCAGTGGCCTACCGTTTACAGCTCCCTACTTCGAGTCGCATTCTTCCTGTGTTTCACGTCTCGCAATTAAAGAAGGTTATCGGAGATCACCCTCTCGAGGCAGAACTTCCGCCGGCCTTAGAAGAAGAGGCAGCTGTGCCGATACAACCCGAGCAGGTCCTACAAAAACGGACCATCACGACTACGCAGGGCCAGGAGGATCAATTTTTGATCAAATGGGAAGGACGCGAAAAGGACGATGCGACATGGATGCCAATAGCAGAGATGCAACGCCAGTTCCCTCACTTTAGCCTTGAGGACAAGGCTCATTTGGAAGAGGAAGGTAATGTTACGGCAAGAAGTTCCCCGAAGAAAGCCCCGATTAAAGTATATCAACGGAGGGGCAAAATGGGTCAAGATAAGATATTATCCTCCTTCAGTCGAGCTCGAGAAAATGCATGGAGAATCGGTCATGAAGATAAGCTCAAAGAACAAGTTATTAGGGAAGAGGGAACACGTTTGAATATTTCAAAGCCATCAGCTGATTAGTTCGATTATTGTGGGATATGATTAGATCTTATTAGTTTAATTCCTTTTATTTCTCTTTCTTAACTCCTATATAAGGAGGGCAGTAGGTACGATTAGTGGGATGTTTTTGGAAATATCAGTACTGAGGACAAGAGTTTACTCTTGGTTTGCTATTAGTTTGCTATAAAATTCTAGTTCTTTATCGTTCTTCGTCGAATCCATCGTTTTCACTCTAACATTGAGGTCTATAACCCAATGATCGTCAATGGTTTTGTGTTCCATACTTGCTAGCCATTTCTCTTTGTTCCTATAAGAGAATCAGATTAGGCAATTGGAAAACTTTACCTTTCTGCTCTACATCAAAGCCAGTGAAAAGCTATGGAGTTCGTCGTTAGTCGTAGATGCTTGAGGTGGAGAATCATTCCCAGCAAGGATAAGTACGAAGAAATACGATAGCGTATTAGGGATGTGCCTTTCTAACAAAACCGAATTGGTTGAGGAAAAGGAAACCCGCACTCCCGCCCCAAAGCGGAGACCGAAAAACTGACACGTTGTTGCAAAAATGGAAGGGAATGGAAGCCCGAACTGTCCTATGCAGTCGTGACTGATATCGAACACGATGAGACTAATCTTTGGATCGTCGACACGCCCAACGCGTCTGATATTCAGCAACGAGCCCCAAATTAGCAGATGTGTGAGTATCGATCGAACCCCCTTTTTTCATGTTATATCTCTCTCGACGACTGCAGTTTTTTAATGTTAATGGTCAAGTCAATGGCAGAAAGTTGAGGAAAAAACTGTAGTTTTATATGGGGATGTTCTTTTGACTCTCCGCATGTACTATTACTCGCCTTGTGGACAACAAAGGTTGAGATCAAAGGCGGATATACGCAGGTATAACAATAATATAGTTAATCTCTTGACTATTTTGGATCATTATTAGCTGCAAGTTATTTACAATTTACACAATATTGATACTTTCCAACTTCAAGGTACCTCGACGAAAATCCCGAGTACAAAGATAGCATCAGCGTAGAGATGTTCTGTTTCAAATCGCGGAAGCTATTTTAAAACTCTTCGTCTCCTAGCAGAAGCTACAGAAGGTGACTTGAAAATCACATATTTGTCGCATCATACCGTACATAATCTTAAAAAAAAACCGACTAGTTCATTTGTCTGTTGTGAAATTCCGTTATTGGGCCTACGTCCATAGCCCACTTAAGAGGAGAGTTAACCCATATAAGTTGATGATGTTTCTTCCTAAGACCAATTGGTGATCGTTGGAGTAGCCCCTTCAACTTATAAACTATTCAATCTGCTCTCAATTATTCTATGTGTGACACATGTGACTTATTTAAGGTTATCAATTTTAACAGATTATGCAAAGACCTCTCTCTCTCTCTCTCTCTCTCTCTCTCTCTCTTGCTCTCTCTCTCTGTCTCTCTCACACACACATGCACACACATACACACGTGTTCTGATAATCCATTGGATTTTATGTCAAGATGGAGATATAGAGTTTGACCTAATGAATCGAGTGGATCATTAAGTGATGACGACGACCCATTGTGGCACGAAGAAGATGATGAAGGCCAAAGAAGGGAAATGAGACGCCAAAAATCGAGTCCAAACGAGTGCTTGAAGCGGTATTGGAGGATATTATTGCGTTGAGGAACTTTTATGGTACTATACAATGGAAGCAAAATATCCATGAATAACTTAACCCGACTATACTGCTTAGTTTTTTTTCGCTATCTGATATTGTCAGTGTTCCCTGGGCTTATTAGCTACATGTTTTTTTCTCCGAAACGATAATTTAATGTATAAAGATACATGACGAAATAACCCGATAGGGTCTTCATGATACGGTCGACCATCCTGTAGGAACGAGACCTCCACCAAGAGAGAATTAAATCAGAACTAAAAAAGGAGAAACTCGAAAGACTTGTTACTGTTTCTTATGGTGCTTTTATTTTTTATTTTATCTTTTTGCATCTTATTCGGGGTATTGTGTGTTTTTAAGAATGTTTTAAAGACTTGTTATTGTCTTTGTCAATTTTTGTGGTATGAAATTCACTGAAATAAACTAGGTAGTTCCCAATATAGAGAAGATAGAGAACAACACAGCTCATAATACAACAATGGAGGTTAATATATGATGATTTGAGTTCTTTTATTGATCAAATCGTCAAGTCTATCTATTCAAATATGTGGCTTTTTTCTTTCTGTACATTAAACTCTTTATTTTGTGCTAATTTAATTAAGTATAGTGTTTCATTATTACATACTAGTATATTGTTCACTCTCAAATCTGCGTGCTAACTAAAAATAAATGGGTAAGATAGTAATTAATGGAAGGTAGTGAGTTATTTTTTAATATAATTTTATTTTTTAATAAAATGGAATTGATAGACCAAGTTTATGGCAGTTTAAGCAATCCATGAAACTCAGTATAATAGAATTGATATGCTATATTTGGGAAATTACACTTGGTACCCCTGTGTCGTTAAAGGCTTTTTTCCAGTTGGTGCCAAAAGTCATTTTAAATCCGGTAAGTACCTCTGTGTTTAAGACGTTTTCAATTGGTAACCAAAGTATTTTTCAGTTCCAGCTGGTACTCCTACGTTTAAGGCTTTTTCCATTGGTGCCCTAAGTATTTTCAAGGTACCTCTTAACGTATGACATCGTGATTTTAAATGACAAAAACTAGATATTTAGGTTGAAGCCTCGTTAGTTGGTAATAGAATTATATGAATGACTAAAAATAGTTCATACACCAAAAAATCACATTTGTAGCTTTTTAAAAAAATCACGACGTTATACGTTAGGGATACATACCTTGAAATACTTTGCCCACCAATTGAAAACACTCCGTTGGATATTTTCAAGTCTTGTTTTATATGAGCCGGTATTCTGTCTATCTTAGTTATTTAAGTTCGCTTCAATCACAATCGATTAATCTGAATAATTAATTCACGATTTCTAGCACCCCAATGGCTTTACTCGGGATATGAAACAGACTATTAAGGATAAAACGTCACTTAGTTAGGGCTTGGCCTTCTTTTCCTATACATATCAGGTTTTAAGGTTTAGTCAGAATATCATTACCACAACTCAATTATGAATAATGGTAAGAATAGACCCTTTATCTTAATGTTCTCACACTTCGTCTTCTAAAGGCATACAACCTAAATTAAATAAATTGCACCTCCTAAAAGACCAAAAAAAAAATACAGTATAAGGAACTTCTTCACCATAGATGTTCATTTAGTTGCGATTTTCTATTTTTTTTCTTCAAATTGGAGACGCTAAAGCATCTCCAAATATACCTAAAAATTCAAAATGTGGACTAAATGTTCTTCAACTATACCGCAAATTCAAATTCAAAATGCGATATTCTTCTCTCTTCCGCTTTAAACACACCCAACTATGCGTTGTGAGTGTGTGATATCTCAAAATGAGTTTAATGTTTAAAAAAAAATTACAATACACCCTTTTTGTTCTAATTATTATAATATCCATATACACAATTAAAATAAATAAAAATATATAAAAGACTCGTTTTATTAATAGATATTTTTTTTTATAAGTTTTAATATTAAAAGAATCTTGATTTTATTATCAATTTTATGGAATTTTTTTATTCAATCGAATTTCATATAATAGTGTAGTCTAATTTGTAAAGTTGTAAATAATGGGGAATATAAAAAAATCGAATAGAAGATAATAGTAATACATGAAGGGTCCGTTGAATTTGAGAAAGATTTGATGATTCAAGAAGAATTACTACATTTTGAGTTAGAGCTTCAGTTAGAGAATGAGTTTTGAGTTTGGATAGGGTCTAACAAAGATGCCGCGGGCGGGGCGGATGACCGGCTAAAAGATAGAACCCAGCCAGCCCTACGGCGGGCCGCGCCAGGCCAGTCTGCTTAGAAAAGTTTTTAAATTTTTTTGTAGTTAATTATGGTCTAATTAATTAATCATTAACTATATTTATATGTACTATTAATGGACCATTAATTATAAAATAATTATATATTTATTAATATATATGTAGTTAATTATGGTTTAATTAATGAATCAATAACTATAAAATTAATATATATTAAATATATAATATATAATTAATAAAACTGGCCGGAGGCCCGCAGGCCTGCCCGCCCACCCTTATAATAAGCCCGCAGCCCGCGCGGTCTGGCCGGTTCAGGCCCGCTCCTTTTGGAGTGCCGGCCCGCGGGCTAGGGCCAAATGACGGTACTACTGATAACAGAAGGAATCAACAGAAAAAGGCTAATGGGCCTTCCATCTCCCCTAGAAAAACGATAAACTATGACTATTTATATGTTGGAAGTCAGTTCTTCGATGCTCTCTGTGCTCAATGTTCTTTCTTCCCTTTATAGGAAATGTGATGAAGAGACTATCAAAGCAATGTAATAATTCATGCGAGCGAAAACTCACTTCAAACCACTTGTTTGGACTTGTTTTTTTTTGGTGTCACCTTTCCCTTCTTTGGCGGCGGAGAATCATCTTCTTCACGCCGTCGTCCCTTGAAGATCCACTCGATTCATTAGGCATCAATTCTGTTTCGGACGTCTTCCGAATTGAAAAATGAGGTTGTTATTGGGTATTGGCACGGAGCTTCATCTAGGTAATCCTTATCTTTTCTTCTGTAGTTTTTCAGATTATTACTGATTTGGAATAATTTTAGGGATGAAACCGATTCTCAGGGAAATATGATCTGTAAGCTATCACTGCTGCCAATTCTCTAGTCTTCTGCATCACACTGGTTGGTTTATTTTGTCGTTGGAGGTCTCCGTTGACATCTAATAATAACTAAGTCCACATAGACAATAACTAATTTTCTTGCTGACAGGACAAGGAACAATAAGCTATGCATGGAGGATAAATAGAGGATCTCATAACTGAGGCGTGGGAGATGTTCTGAGAATCCCTTCAAGTGTGTATGCTTGACAAACAGCTATGTCAATGAAAGGTTATACTCTTTGAAGCTATTTTGCAACTTGAGAACACGACATAGGTCATACATAGTATACATTGCCAATATAATTAGCTTGTTTTTGATATCACTGCTTCGCTCTATATTAAGGAAGACTTCGGTGATGGAGTGAAAATACAGATAGCTGCATTCAGCAACTGAGAATATATGTATGACTCTCCCCCTTCAGTTGTGAAAGGATGCTCATATATTAGTCTTTATGGTTTCGCTTTTGCAATCATCTGTAATGGAACTCACCTATGAAATATGAATTGATGTTTGGTTTGCAGAATTACATAATAATATGAGCAGATCGGCATGCCTGATCTTTTATGTAACTGATATGTTATTTGAGTACCTGCAATGAAGCACAGATTCCGATATTGTTAATCAGTGAGGTAAACGAGATTCATCTCAATAGTCTGGTCTTCTACGTAGACGACCTCATATGATGATTTATATGGTGTGATGTGCATACGTAAAATCTGTAGATCTTGTTCAGATTGCAAATACGAAAGTCGAACATTTTAACACGAGTTTTTTTTTTTTATAACGGTGCAGGCTCTTGATGGCTTTATTTGCAGCTCTGCAACATTAGGTTTGTAAGCTGATGTGTGTGTGTGTGTGTGTTTTAGGTTTGGATATGATTATCCTGGTGCATGATGTGTGTGGTGGCAGGACTGGATATCCTGAATTATGGTCGACATATGGGTGGACCTTATGTTGGTTATTGAGGTGAGCCTTCGATATTGCTGCAGAGGTCTTTCTTTTACCATGAGGTTTTTCTCATTATCTCACAAAGTTTTCCACGTGCGCTGTAGTCATGAATTTTTATTGTGTCTACCTTATGTATCCTGCTTTGTTGATTTGGATTACTGGCTCTTTTTAAAATACTTAATGTAAAGGCTTCGTGTTTTTGTTTGGTTACGTTGGTGGTAGGTTCAGTTAGTATCTGCTCATGTTAGCTGAATATGGTGTGACCCTTTTGCTTGCTATTTTATGTTCCATCAGTAATATCAAGAATACATGAGGGAGTATATATCGACCGAGAAAAAGACCTTTCTTCAGTCCCATAAGGATGAAGGATGTTAGGTGGTTCATTAAGATGCTCATGTTGAAAAATGAATATCGCCCAACAAACTTGCGTTCAGTCATTGATAGTAAGCTTCCAAATGTCTAGGTTGGAGTTTCACTGATTGGCTACGCAGTGATTGCTGAATTACAATGCTAGCGTTGACGGGAATGACCGGGAAAAAAGAGCGAAAAAATATGGTCGGATAAATATTTCTTTTCCTAAAATATTTGACTTAAGGATAGCATCATCTCATCATTTCATCTATCTCTTTTTTGCAGATGGAACGGTTTCAAAAAGGCGTAGTGTTGCAGACCAACAAAAAGGAGATAATGCTTTTTCACGTTTTCGTTTGTGCTCAATTGGCTTGAAGGGAATTCTTGGATTCCAACAGGTTATTACGCTTTGCCACATATCCTCCTCTTGATATATGGTGACTAGACATGGAATGGGAGTTGATTTTGATTGTGTTCCATCTTTATGAACTCCTCGTCAAAGCTGGTTTATTTTTTTTCCTATCTATGTTTACAGGCAGGTGTTAGAATCATCTCTGCATTTTGGGCCAGGCCAAAAGTGGTGTTGATGAGCGAACATAATATTAGGTCGATATCAAGTACTTATATTACCAACAAATGTTATTCTTGTCTGGACTTGGTTACTGCAGCATTCAGACGAAGTACTTAGAGGGTGTTTGAAAACACATTTGAAATTGACTTCAAATCCACAAGCACATTTTGAAAAGTAATATCCGTTTGGTAAAAAATCTGTATGAGCTTTAGAAATAAGTTACTTCTCTAAAAGCCAATTTCAGAAAAGCAACTTTTAATCACTTTCTGGAATTAATTCCTGTCCACTTTTTCAAAAGTCCATTTTTACCAAACACTACCAAAAAAAATTTATATTTAAAAAAACTACATCTCAAAAAAGTTCATTTAACAGAAGCAAACAAGCCCATATTTTTGCTGGCTTGGCTTCTGATAAATTTGTTTGATGACTCATGGTGTGTATGTTCGTTGGCAAAATCCATATGGACTTACAACACCAATTTAATTTCTTTTCTCCTTGAGCAAAGCAGTCAGTTGACACGCTCGAATACTAGCAAGTGTACTAGGTCGTGCAAGTAGTGAAAAATGGATAAGTCCAAGTATCGATCCACGAGGACAGCTCGATTAATTTAAGATGTTATTCCTAACTTTAATTTAGACTAAGACGAGTTTTTATATTTTGTGGATTTAATAAAAGAAAAACATGCAAATAACAAATGACATAAATAAAATAAGATAGCAAATGGATAAATTGACGATGGATGTGATCAAGGCACGCGCTCGGCACAAAATATTCCTACGTATTCATGCGATCGATTTTACCTAAGTACAAATCTAGTTAAGGTAGAAATTCCTAACGTATGTGCTATCCACTCTCGCGTGTATAGCAACCCTATGCGAAAGTGAACCAATCAACTATATTCCTATATGACTGTAGTTACCCCGCACGCCTTCGGCTTTATAAATTTCCCCGAGTTTAAACGCTTTCGGTGCCTAAAATCTCGGAAACCACACATACGAACCCGAATTCCATCTCTGATCGGTTTACGTCGTGGTCCTCGTTATCTATTATTGTAACCGGTCTAATCACTTTATCCGTCTCATAAACCAATCAAAGATCATGCACATGTTGATAAGACATACGCAATCACTAAAAACATATAACGAACACGTAACTTAACTCATACGATTAAATAGAATGCGGATAACATTAATACGCAATCATAACCGTAGCCTAGTATGGCCTTAACCACAAAGAGACTTAAACACACACACTAATAAATGAAAAACACAAAGTATTCGATGTAGACATTTATAGAATTAATAAAATGGTAAAACTTCCCCCATTACGATGAACGGCGTCGTGCTCCCTCGAAGTCTCCGCCTCGTCTCCTTTCGTCTGGGTAATGAAAGCTTTGGCTGGAACCTGCACTTGGGACACGGTGCTGTGAGTTTTGATGTGTGTGAGAGTTTTTAGCTATGAGCTTGGATGGGGTCTCGCGAATTATTAAGTGCACTGCCAATTGCTCGTCTGGGTGGCCTTGAGCGTTCAGGCCGAGCTTGAAAAGATCAGTGAGGTGCTTCATACGTGTATTTTCTCCCAAGTCGTACCCCCTTTCCTTTATGTGTGAGAGCTTCACTTCTTTTATAAACCTAGAAATTCATCGAGCCGTCTTAATATCACGGGTGTGTATTTGAAGTCTTCAATCGTCGTTGAGCAGCAAAAGATAGATCCGCAGTAATTCACGATAGATCTCACCTTGACCAAAAGGAGTGTAGCAGTTTGATTTATTTGGTTCGCCATCGTTGTTTCAAGGGAAGATTTCTGTTCATGCCCCTAATATTTTGATTTACCCGTCAGATCTGTCAGAATTGAATAAGTTTAAGGGATCTACTTTTTGTAAAATTCGAGTAAAGGACCCAAAAAAAGAATTTGACGAAAATACCTTTTGCTTTATTTTTTCCAACGAAAATCATGACGTGCTTTTTTGGTCTAAATATGAAGCGGTACTTGGAGCTTCTGGAATGTTCTTATTTTTTGTTACAGTGGTATAATTTATATGTGATGTGGTATTGTATAAAAATGGAAACGTAATAGGCCCATGAGGCTTCTACAATGTTCTTATTTTTTGTTACGAATGGAGTATAAATTGTTACCAGAGTATTATTAAGTGGTATGATTTATATGTGATGTGGTATGAAAATAGAACTTGTTCAAAACGCAAAACACAGAAGCAGAACCATCATTCAAAACACCAAAATTGTTAGACACAGTCAAAACACAAGCAGAGTCATCATTCGACGCCGTTCTTCTTCCCAGCAACTTTCTTCTCCTTCTTCCGGCCACTTTCTTGGCGATCGACGGAATTCTTCTTCGGAACCATCGCAAGATTCGTCGATCAAGTGTCGAAATCGGTCGGGTTTCGTCGATTAGGGGTTCAGATTGGTAGAAAATTTTCGGGTTCTCGAGATTAAGGCTGGAAATCTAATTTTAGGGTTGTACTGAAATCAATTTTTAGTCTCAGCGTCGTATTACAGATTATTTTTTAATACCACTTTAATAAGAATAAATAACACTAAAATAGATTTATATACCACTTAATAACACATGTAGATTTAGGTCTAAAAAGGTTGGTGTAATTTCCGAAAAAAGTAAGGTAAAAGAGGCTTTTCAATCTGAATGGGTCCTTATTCCTAAGGTAAATATTATTTGGGTCTTTCTTCCGATTTAAAATAGAAAGAGGGCCTGAAACCTACTCAAAAGTGTTAAAGGGGCCTGATATCTAATTAGCCCATATTTTTATGATCTATTGTTTCCAAGCGTTGTGCTTATACTCATTTTCTACTACACAAAATAATATATTTGTCACTCACTCACCAACAATATTTTTAACACTACAATATTTTTGTTATACACTACTCATGAAGGCGAGAGGAATTTTTATTTGAAAGAAGGAAATTCTCCATATATTATCTTAGCAATGCACATCCATCATGACTATTTACAATGTCTATACTACCACTACAAAACAAGCACGTGAGTAAATAAAAGTCACATACAATTCTAAGCTTTCTTACTCTTATGTTTTCTTCCTTTTCGGCTGTGGAAGACTTTTACGGTTTACACAAATTCCTCAAGTGTGATCATCTTTTTCTTGTTGAATGTTTTCCTTGTCTCCCTGCCAACAAATTCCTCCCTTAAGCTCAAAGCCTTTCAATCTTTCATCTCGAGCATCTGCTTTGACACGCTCAAATACTAGCAAGTGTATTAGGTCGTGCAAGTAGTAAAACGGACGAAGTCCGAGTATCGATCCACGAAGATAGCTTGATTAATTATAAGATATTAAACCTAATTCTAATTTAGACTAAGAGAATTTTTATAGTTTTGATGATTTGCTATAGATGCAAATAAAATAGATGAGATTAAGATCAATTGACGACGAGTGACCAAGGCACATGTTCAGCACAAATAATTCCTACGTCTTCATAAAATCTATCATATCTAACCATCATGAATCTCAGTCAAGGTAAAATTTCCTAAGATAATTGCTACTCGTTTGTCCCGCAATAGCGATCCTATGCGATAGAGAACCAAGCCGTATATGTCTATAGGATTGTAGTTTCCACGCATGCATTCAATCTATATGAAATTCCCCGAGCTTACGCTTTCAGCTTAAGGATTCGGAAACCACACATACCAAATCGAATACCATCTCTGGTCGGTTTTACGTAGTGATGTTCGATGTTTATTGTTCTAACCGGTCTAATCATTTTGTCCGTCTCATAAACCAATCAATAATCATGCATATGTTGATCAGACATACACAAGCATTAAACTCAAACAAGGAACACGTGACTCGATTCACACGATCAAATAGGATAAGAAAAATATTAATACGTAGTCATTATTCGGCCTATCATGGCCTTAATCACAAAAGAATCTAAGGTATCATATTAATAAAATAGAAACACAAAAATTACATGTCGATATAATAGAGAAATAAAACTTCGCCTATCACGGAAGGAATGCATCGCACGTGGTTGCTCGTTTCTTTGTCGCAGCTCTTTTTGTTTTCAGCCTTATCGTCGTTCTTCTCCTTCTCAGCTGTCGAAGTCTGCTTTATATTTATTCTTCGCTGCTTAAAGCCTCCTCAGTCGCTTGTATATTTGTAGGTGTGGTAGCCGACTCAAATCTCCAAAAGATTGGAATCTTCTATTGAATATTTGACCAGTTCTTTGATGTTTGAATCTATTCCTTAAAGTTGTACGTGATTCTATCCTAAATAAAGTAATCTCTCCTCAATTGCTCTTCACCTCATAGCTGCCAAAGAAATAGAAAAATCAGGTAATTGCAATGTTGCCCCAAATAATGTAAAAATTTGCAAGAAGATCCCCAAGATTCAACTTGTTCCAAAAGTGCCATTATTTTTTCTTTGTCGATCTCGTTTGCTCGGACATCTATCGACAATAAATATTAAACATAAATATAGGATATTCAAGGGAATTCTTTGGTAGATAACGATCGGAAATGCGCTTTTATGCGTAATAAAAATACGTAAAATCCTAACTTCTCATGCTTCAAATTTTCAAACGTACTTTTTGGTAACGGCTTCATGAAAATTATTGCAATCTGATCCAGACTTGCTACGTGTACCATCTTCACTTCTCCATTTTTTACGTGCTCTCTAATAAAATAGAAGCTAGCATCAATATGTTTGCTCCTCTCATGATGAATTGAATTTTTCGCCAACTCGCGGACTTATTATCGAATGAATTTTAACCCTATAAAATAATACAGTTGGAATATTTCGAATCGAATCCATAACAATATTAGGAACCATATAGAAATCAAACACAAATGCGAATATTCAATAGGATAATTGAGTACAAACAGAATATGATGTTCGATTCACTTTGATCCGTTTGCAATAGGGTTCGCCGACTATATCTATACGATCATTATAGTTCGTTTTTTTTTCGTAATAAATATAAGGTTGATGTTGATCTCCAAAGTTCACTCTTCAAGTCCTTGCGTGAGTGCACTAAATGCCCCCGAACGATTACGTCCCGTTTACCTGGCGGGGATAGGGTAAAGGGTTTCCCCGAAAATGCGATTTTAAGAATTTAAAAATAATTTGGCAAATGGGACTATTTTTTTTTTTTTTTTTGAACTTCTTGCTTAAAATGCTATTTCCCAACAAAATATAGCAGCATATATATATCCCTTACATCATTCCAAACAACAATAATATATAAGTCATGGCCACTATGTCCATAACTCTACCTTGTTCTTGAATTGAGCCTAAATGTTTGATACGCTCACTCAAGGATATGTCTTGGCTAAAAACGACCTCATGCAATAACAAAAAAAGACTCATTAAGAAACCACAGCTCTAACACTTCGTCCTAAAATTTCTCAGACGGGCGAAGGGAGGCTGATGATTAGCTGCCCATTCATCACACTGCACAGATACAAAATGTATGTATGCGTGTGTTTTTTACAGTTGCCAACTTTTATTATTAACGTAGAAGTAGATTGTTTCAAACTATACCTTTTGACGTAGTAGTAGCAAAAGTCAGCCAAAATAAACGTCTGCACTATCTCTGCTAGCATTACCATGGGAGGCCAAATGTAGCCAGCTCCAACTAGGAATATGTATTTTCCAGCAGATTCATACACCTGCAATAACAAGTCAGCGCTTCTAACGAAGGATGGATTTTTATTTTGCTGGCAATTCGTTGATGGTAAAACCCTAGATAGGTCTCACCTTGATGATCCAATGGGCGCATCCTAAAAATCTTGCAATCCCAAGTGCAAAGACGTAATGGGCTGTGAATGGTTCGATCATCTGATTGTGTGGATTCAGATATCATATTAAGGATATATTGGTTGTAATAGAGCTCCTAATGGACGTTCAATGTAATAAAAAAAAGAAGAAGAAAACCTTGGCGTTCTGCAACATTCGTAGTTGAGGCAATACTGAGACAGATTCCAAGTACACAGCAAAAGCCCAAAGCATGCGAGCAGCTCGAGCGTGGTGTGTGTAAGGATGTATGAGTATCGCCAGTACTGCACAAGGCACAGCCTTTTTGCACGGGAAAAAATGAAGGGCGTAAATATCGAATGAAATAAAAAAAGGATGTAATAACGATAATAAGTTTACCACGTAGTACAAGGGCATGTTGTCCAGCTCGGAGATGTAGGTGTGCTTGAGTTTGAACCTAATCATGTAAACGACCCACAGAGTCGAGGCGAGCGTTACGAAATCAAGAACTGTGTGTATGTCGCCCTCCATTATGAAACTGCAGCATAATCTTGCTCCCAAGAACAGTGCCGTGAGTTCTTGAGTCTTGAGAGAAAGGCCTATTAAGGTTTCAGTATCACAGACATAATTATCGGCATTTGAATATGCAAATTAAGGCAATGAAGGCATCATTAGCAGCAAGCAAATCTCAGGCAAACTTCAGTGACCAGTTTATAATTAATCATACATCTCTATCCATCATCAATCTTGAAGCACATATGGGTCGAAATCAAGTAAATTTCTTCTAACATCATACGGTTTCTTGAATTTCATAAAACCAAGATCCCTTATGCAGGCGAAGGGGCAAAAGCCTTAGAACCACCGAAATAATTGTTAAAGTTGTAATATCTAATGTGATTCATTTGAGGTGAAGCATGAATAGACAGCTACAGATCATCTCAGACCTACCACAACAGCTCTGCAATAACCTAATCAGTTCTCCCCAAATATTAGGGCACCAAAAAAACCAATTGGAAAGCTAGCGACAGGCAAAAAAGTAGATATAAACAAAGAATTGGAAAATCCCAATAAACGCACGTTGAAGGAACCTTAAACGAGTTGAAGAACCGAAGGAATTAAAAAATCACCAGAACAAGTCTTCTGCGTTTTAAGCTTGTATATCAAAACCAAAATCCCAGCAAAATGTATAGCCTCGGACGCGATATAGAAGTGATCGTAGTCATGTACCAAGAGCTTGAGCGCCACGAGTGCGAAGAGCACAGTCGTTACGCCGAAGAAAGTCTTCACCTTCGCCGACTGCCGCCGCACCCATGCGAAGAGCTTGTACAACGGTGCGATGCTATTCCTCTTTTTCCCCATTGATGAGTAGTAATCTGCTCTGCCCATAGAGAAGAGAATTTTTGAGAGAGAGAGAGAGAGAGAGAGGACATGCAATGGGAAGGCGGAATGCAATTAATTTGTCTGGCAATTAATATTCATAAAAATATATTGTTGAAAATAAATGGCGTGACGTCAAATATCATTTTTGTGAAATAATGTTGTTGACATAGAGTAGGCAATATGATGGAGTATTGTTTATTGATTTTAAATAAATTTATGTTTGAGTTCGGCATATCTAATTATACTCCCATTTAAAGAGCTATTACAAGAAGAAAGGGGGCAGATTCTTGATATGAGAGATATGGAATTTGGCGTTTTTAGTTAGAATATACATTATGGCACAATCATTTGGATTTTGTTTTAGATAGGAAAAGATAGCAATGAAGAGATTGAGGAAATATCCAATCACTCGTGACACGAAATTCATGATGTCAATCACTACACGCACGTACGAGTTTCGTTGGATATTCATATATTATAGGACAGAACATAAATTAATAAACAAATAAATAGTCATTAACGTATCCACTATAGTTGATACACAATAATCATCAGTCAAAGGATAAAACATAAGTTATTACATATACATTAAGGGTTCTTGATAAACGTAATTATATATATTTATATTGTTATTATTGTGGGCATAATATTTGAATTTTGGGGGGTCTTCGCGTAATTATGGCAAGAATTGGGGCAAACTATGCAAATTGGCAGATTTTTGAAGACATCAACGAGACAAAAGATGGCATTTCTTCCTTGAAACAAGAAGTTAGGCAAAGGAGGACAAAGCATGGCGTGTTTTCAGGCGTGTCTTAAGAAAGCAACTATACAACTTGCTCTTATTTATAGACGATCAAAAGCTGAGAAGAGAGGAGAGCAGTCTGGCCTATACCTTACTCAACCTTCGTTTGCTCACCTACAACCCAAAGCACATATCTCAAGTTCCATCTCCCACTTCACGTACGTCGCTCACTTCCAAGACCAAGCTCGCAGCTGCTCTTCTCCCCTCACATAGCACATACGGCAGCAAGGACCAACAAGGAGCTGAAAGCTGGGCTACCCTTCCAAGCTCGCTCACAAGGTGTTCGATCAATTCCCTCAACGAAGAATAAGGATATAATCCGCCAATTTCAGGGAAGATACGATGTTTTGTCCGTGTTATATCAATTCTTCGTTGTGTTTTATTCATCCTATGAGTAGCTAAATCCCGTAGTGTTTGAGACTAGATGAACCCTAGCGACATCGTATGCATGTTTTAAGTATTGTTATTTTGGCTACTGTTATGACTCGTTTACGAATTATACTATTGTTTTGATTATGTCTATGTGATTAAGATAATTGTTGGGAAATCGTACGCTACGCTCGAGAGAGGGGCGAACGATTAGACCACTCGTAGACGAGCGGAATAAATCCATCGCTAGAGATAGGTTGGGCTATCCCGTCGGATTAGAGTCAAATCTAATAGAGAGATTTATCGTATTCTAATGCGGTCTTCGGTTAAGTAGTTAGGGAAGCTTGCCCGGCTACTTAATTCGTAGATTAGTTGTTTACGTTTATTTTATAGTAAGGCGCAGTTTCGTCAGCTATAGAGACTCGTATGCATGTTGAAGAAATCTCCACGGTCTAATAATAGTAATGTTCATGTATAATAGATATTCGCTTCGGTCGAGCTAGGGGGATTCAAGTCTCAAATACGTTCGCTTTTATAAATCGTTCCAACTCCGTTATCGCTATTTTATCATATTTTTATTTTTGTGCTTGTCGTTTATAGTTTATCGTCATTTATATTTTTATCAAACCAAAATATTTACTAGAATATTTAAACGACGGTTTTCTAAAGTATATAGTTCCTTTGGGTTCGATACTCGAATATTTGCCATTTCTATACTATTTTCGATAGGTACACTTGCCTGTTGAGCGTAGTTAGTTCGTCGATATTCGTTTTATTTTATTACTCGATCCGCTCGATCAAGTTTTTGGCGCCGTTGCCGGGGAACTATTGATATTTGGAGAGCTTTAGTTTATTATTCTAGCCCTATTATTATTATTACTACTATTATTATTATTACTATTATTATTATTATTTCTACGCTTATTATTTTTGCTTATTTTTTTTTTCTTCGTTATTTTCGTTATTTTAATTAGTATTATTTGCTGTTATTTTTTTTATTAAATATATATTTTTTGCTTAATCGAATTTCGTTTGGTTTAGGTACGTTTATTAATATAAATATTATTATTATTTCTTCAAACTATCTATTTTATTTTTATCACTATTACAAAAAAAATATATATTATTACAGTCTTTATTATTTCCTTATTATTATTAGCACTCGCTTATTTTTATTTTTTATTATTTTTTTTAGTACTATATTTTGTTTTATTCGTTTTTATTTCTAAATCTCTTATTGCTATTGTTATCTTATTTTGTTGTCTAGGTACGTGAACGCTCGTGCATGACCCAAAGGAATCCCTCGCGACCAATCGTTGAAGGAGACCCGGAGATCGAAAGAACGTTCCGACATAACCTACAAAAAAACGCAAGGCGAGTCGAAATGGCGACTCAAAATCGTGACGAGATGCCTCTAGAAGCTAGAGAACCTCCAATGAGAGAGCTATGGAGAAACAACGCCGTAGGATCGGTCGGCTCAGCGATAGTCCTTCCTCAAGTCCCGAACAACTTTGAGCTGAAACATCATTGGCTTCAAATGCTTCAGACGACAGCTCAATACGATGGACTCTCCGAAGAAGACACTTACCGACACATACGTGACTTCCTATCCGTCACGGACACAATACGAGTACAAGGAGTAAGCCCTGAAACGATTCGGCTCTACTTATTTCCGTTCTCCCTACGAGGTAACGCTAAGGAATGGTATAATCTGCTACCCGAACGATCTATCACCACTTGGGACGAGATGCACGCCACCTTCATCACACACTTCTTTCCACCGTCAAAGGTGCTGAAACTAAAAATGGATCTTACGGCATTCAAGCAGAAGGAAGGCAAGAATTTATACGACGTATGGACACGTTTCAAGACGCTTCTGAACCGTTTCCCACAACATGGTATGACGAAGAGCGAATTGACATAGCGATTCCATGAATCGTTGAATGATATTACCGTTCAACTACTTGACGGGGCATGCAACGGAGGATTATGCAATTTAAGCGCAACGGAAGGCTGGAATCTGATCGAAGAATATAGCGCAAATAGCTTCCGGCGCGGGAGTTCCAGCAATAGAGGCAAACCACCAGGGATGTACGATGTCGATAATGCAACCGCGATAAACGCCAAGTTCGACACACTCCAACAACAAATCGCAGCTAACAACCTCCAAATGCAAACGTTGATGAATACGCTATTACCCACGCTAACAACAAAGCCGGTTGTTAATGCTGTGCAGGTACAATCTGTCCCGAAGACTTCCCCAGCTACTCCGCCTCCTCATGCATACCCAAATTATACTACGCCATGTGCTACATGCAGCGAAAGTCACGACGCAACCCGTTTTCCAGCCACTATTCCGATGGAGCAAGTCGACTACATGGGTAACTACCAAGTCCAACGAAGCTACGTCCCGAACCGAGTTCATCCGAACTTGGCCTACGGTAATCAACAACAAGCTCCACCAGGATTTCAAAACCAAAGAACGCAAGGATACCATGGCGCAAATGCTGAGCCCACCTCGTATAATCGCGTTGATAAGCTCGAGGGAATGCTCGAGAAGCTAATGGGAAAGCTCGACTCTCGCTTGGATAATCAAGAAGCACGGTTGCAAAACACCGAGTCTTCCCTACGGGCCTTGGAGAAGCAAGTTGGGCAGATTGCCGAATCAATCCAACAACGTCCTTTCGGATCGTTGCCAAGTTATACCGAGACCAATCCAAAGGACCACCATGTAAAGGCGGTGACACTTCGTAACGGGAGAGAGCTCGAGGAAGTGCAGAAAACGAAGAAGAACGTTGAACCCATGCAACCGAGCAGCGAGGCCGACAAACAAGAGGAGACTGCGTCTAAGCCACCTGTCAAGGCATATCAACCAAAAATTCCATACCCAGCAAGGCTTAAACGGGAAATCGTTGATGATCAATTTGGTAAATTTCTCGCTATTTTTAAACAATTACATATTAATTTTTTACCACTTGTTGATGCCCTTGCGCAGATGCCCCGCTGGGCAAAGTTTTTGAAGGATCTTATCACGAACAAGCGCAAGCTTGAAGACGTTTCCACCGTTGAGTTGCGAGGAGAGTGCTCTGCTATTCTACAGAACAAGCTACCGAAAAAGCTTAAGGATCCAGGGAGTTTTACTATACCATGTTTAATAGGAGATTTAGTCGTAAGTAAGGCATTGGCGGATTTAGGAGCAAGTATTAATTTGATGCCTTATTCTATGTTTAAACGACTTGGTTTAGGAGAGCCCAAACCCACTAGGATGAGTTTACAATTAGCGGATAGATCTGTTAAGTATCCTAGGGGTATCATAGAAGATGTGCTGGTTAAGGTCGATAAATTTATAATTCCTGCAGACTTTGTTATTCTCGATATGGAGGAGGATGAAAATATTCCTCTAATATTGGGTAGGCCATTTCTCGCTACTGGAGGAACCATGGTCGATGTTCGTAACGGAACATTGACGTTAACTATAGACGGCGACAAAGTTACATTTGATATGACCGAATCCGTGAAAAATTCCGAGAAATTAGACGATAAGTGCTTTTATATCGATGATGGAATGACTTTTTATCATTGCAGGGACTATCACAACCAGAAACGTTTGCTTCGATGTCAGGATTAGCAGAGACTGAAGAGCCAATGCATGAACGATCTTTTGAGGTTGACCAAATGGAAGCAGACAAAGACGAGGCGGAACCTAACATCGAAGTGCACCCGAACAAAGAAGAGGAAAAAGAAAAATGTTCGATTGAGGAGCCACCAACCCTCGAACTCAAGCAACTGCCCGATCACTTGGAGTATGCGTTTCTCGAGGAAAACTCGAAGCTACCCGTAATTATAGCATCAAATTTGGAGAAGAAACAGAAAATCATGCTCCTAGACCTGTTACGGGAGCATAAGAAGGCGCTCGCATGGAAGATATCAGATATTCGAGGAATCAGCCCGACCTTCTGCATGCATAGGATCCTGATGGAAAACGAGTTCAAGCCTGTGGTGCAACATCAAAGGCGTTTAAACCCGAACATGAAGGAGATAGTAAAAGCTGAGATCCCAATCGCACCAAAAGATCAAGAGAAAACAACTTTTACGTGCCCATTCGGAACCTTTGCATATCGGCGGATGCCTTTCGGACTGTGTAATGCCCCGGCTACCTTCCAACGGTGCATGATGGCCATTTTCGACAAATTAATCTGTAAAGGAATGGAGGTTTTCATGGATGACTTTTTGATTTTTGGCAACTCATTTGAGGTATGTCTTTCCAATCTTAAGGCGGTACTTAAACGATGCGAGGAAACGAACCTTGTGCTAAACTGGGAAAAATGTCATTTTATGGTTAGAGAAGGTATCGTTTATGGTCATAAGATATCGGCTAGAGGAATCGAGGTAGATAGAGCAAAAATAGAAACTATTAAACAATTACCTCCACCCACGTCGGTAAAAGCAATTAGAAGTTTCTTAGGACATGTTGGTTTTTATCGTAGATTATTAAAGATTTTTCTAAAATTGCTAGACCTTTAACTCGCTTGCTAGAAAAAGATGTACCTTATGAGTTTACGACCGATTGTATGAATGCTTTTACTCTACTTAAAGGTAAACTTATTAATGCTCCTGTCATGGTAGCCCCGCATTGGAGGCTACCCTTCGAACTAATGTGCGATGCCAGTGATTTTGCAGTAGGTGCAGTTTTGGGGCAGCGACGGGAAAAATATTTCCAGCCAATACACTATGCAAGCAAGACTCTAAATGAGGCGCAATCAAATTATACCACCACCGAGAAGGAATTGCTTGCAGTCGTGTTTGCAATCGACAAGTTCCATCAATATCTTATCCTATCGAAGGTCATCATCTACACGGATCATTCAGCCATTAAGCATCTCTTTGCAAAGCCGGATGCAAAGCCGAGGCTGATCCGATGGATTCTACTACTTCAAGAGTTCGACGTGGAGTTCCGCGACCAAAAGGGAACGGAGAATCTTGCCGCAGACCACTTGTCGAGACTAGAAGAGACACCATGCGAGGTTACAAAAGAGGAGACAATCCGAGACTACTTTCCCGATGAACACCTTTACGCTATACATGAGGTACCTGATGAACTTCCATGGTATGCCGATATTGCTAACTATCTTGTAGCTAGGATCTTACCAAAGGGATACACGAGTCACCAGAGGAAGAAATTCTTCTCGGACTTGAAGTATTACTTTTGGGATGATCCTTATCTATTTAGGATTTGTGCGGATAATATAATCAGGCGATGCGTAAGCTTCCCTGAAACAATCGATATCTTGGGACATTGCCACACGGGACCGTGCGGAGGCCATTATGGAGGCAACCGAACCGCACAAAAGGTACTAGAATGTGGATTCTACTGGCCAACAATTTTCAAGGACGCGCAAAGGTATGTAGAAATGTGCGATAGGTGCCAACGGACAGGTAATATCTCTAAGCGCAATGAAATGCCTCAGAATTTTATACTCGTTTGTGAAATATTTGATGTATGGGGCATTGATTTTATGGGTCCGTTTCCGACATCTTTTAAAAATCGATATATCCTAGTTGCAGTCGATTATGTGTCAAAATGGGTGGAAGCGCAAGCGCTGCCCACTAACGATGCTAGGGTAGTCGTTAAATTTTTAAAAGCTTTATTTTCACGATTTGGCTCACCTCGTTGCATTATCAGTGATAAAGGCACGCATTTTTGTAACACCCAATTTGCAAAGACGCTCGAGAAATACGGCGTAAAACATAGTATTAGTACCGCATACCATCCTCAAGCGAGCGGCCAAGTGGAGGTTGTGAACAGGGAGCTGAAGCGGATACTAGAGAAGACCGTGGAACACCATAGGCGGGATTGGCCGAACAAGCTAAACGATGCTTTATGGGCATACCGGACAGCATACAAGACACCTATCGGATCTACGCCCTATAGACTTGTTTACGGGAAATCTTGTCATTTACCCGTCGAGCTAGAACACAAAGCGTATTGGGCGCTGAAAAAACTAAATTTTGATTTGAATCTTGCAGGTGAAAAGCGGAACTTACAGATGACGAGCTCAACGAGTGGAGGCAGATGGCGTACGAAAATACTCGCCTCTACAAGGAGCGTACGAAGCTGTATCATGATCGTAAAATCATGAAACGGGAATTTCAAGAAGGCGATCGGGTCTTGCTTTACAACTCGCGCCTGCGGCTGTTTCCTGGTAAACTGAAATCGCGATGGTCTGGACCATTCACGGTGACCCGAGTATTCCCGTATGGAACTGTCGAGATCACACATCCGGAGAAGGGGACCTTCAAAGTGAACGGGCACCGACTCAAGCATTACTATGGCGGCAACATCGAGGCGCTCGAAAAAGAAACCATCCAGCTCCTCGATACCACCCGGAGCTAAAAAAATCGCCAAACTATGTCTAGCTAAAAGACATTAAAGAAAGCGCTACTTGGGAGGCACCCCAAGCCTATCCTATGTTTTTATTGTATTTTTATGCGCATTTTTAGTTTTTATGATTTTGTTTTTCAACGATCGCAGGGAATTCAAAATCTCAAGTGTGGAGAGGAGCCGTACAGAGCATGCATATCGGACTATTCAGGGAAGTTCGCTTATCTTTTTATTTCCTTTTCCTTGTGTTGCATGATTGTTACGTTGAGGACAACGTAAATCTTAAGTGTGGGGAGGGGAATTTCTGTGAAATTTAGGCGAACATGTTATATCTATGCATGTCTTGATTTTTGGTACAATTTTTTTTTTTCGAAAATTTTGCATAAAATGTTTTTCCCGAAAATTATGTTTCTTATCATGAAGGGATGACTTTATGTTTGGAATTTTGTGAGTAATTAGGATACATATGCGTAGTCTACTTCTTTCTTACATGATGAACTTGGCGATACTTGAGAGATTCGTACACATAACCCTATTTTGTGAGATTTTTGAGCCTACGAGCTTTTTGCTCATTTCTTTGGTTGTGTGAATCATGCTTAGTTTAATTCTCTTCAGAACTTGCTTGTGTATTACGTTTTGAAACTACTTAAAGTGTGATTGCGTGAAAATGAGGAAGGCATTAGGAATTCAGTCCATAGCCAAAGTATCCAGCCACAACTGGCCCCCGTAGTTAGCCACTTTGAGCCTGAGCCTTTTATTTGAAAAAACCCGATTATAAATTGCCGACACTGATTAAGCCTTCAGACATAAACTCATTGGAGCGATAGTAGGAGTGGAGGTTGAATGCCGAACTCAAGAAGTGCAACCCGTGCTAAATTTCTGACCTGAGCGTCGGAGAAAAAGTATAGTAGAAAAAAAATAAAAAAAAAAGAGCGAAAAAAAAATTTAGTCGGCTAAGAACTCTTCCTCCGATAATCTTTCACTCTCAAAAGCATATTACCTATTTTCTTGATTGAGAGGTTGAAAGAAGAAGGGCTTAGTAGAAAAAAAAAAACGACGAAAGAATGAAAAGAGTGGAAAAAGGGGCGAATCATGGGTGCGTTCGAGATGATGGCATGAGTCCGACACGACTACATCTCATATTTATTTTTTAGGCTTACACTCTGCATATCCTACATATCTCAGCCATATCATAATCCGGTAAAGACATTCCGATTCACGCTTGAACATTGAAAGTGGTAGATTTACGAATTGCCTGCAAGCTTATGGTAGAAATTAGATTAGTGCATGGCCCGAGAGAGTTCACAGACATTTTAACCTATACACTGAATGATCTGAGTGAATCTTTGTGCGGTTCGGATTTCGACCGTATTGCTAAAGAAAATCGTGTAGTTAGTCGTTGATTTCAAATATGCTTTCCGACCTTACTTGCATTATCTCCTACGTGATTTTGTTCTCGATTGATACGTTGCATGATTTTATCTCTTTGCTTGAGGGCAAGCAAACGTTTAAGTGTGGGGAAATTTGATAAACGTAATTATATATATTTATATTGTTATTATTGTGGGCATAATATTTGAATTTTGGGGGGTCTTCGCGTAATTATGGCAAGAATTGGGGCAAACTATGCAAATTGGCAGATTTTTGAAGACATCAACGAGACAAAGATGGCATTTCTTCCTTGAAACAAGAAGTTAGGCAAAGGAGGACAAAGCATGGCGTGTTTTCAGGCGTGCTTAAGAAAGCAACTATACAACTTGCTCTTATTTATAGACGATCAAAAGCTGAGAAGAGAGGAGAGCAGTCTGGCCTATACCTTACTCAACCTTCGTTTGCTCACCTACAACCCAAAGCACATATCTCAAGTTCCATCTCCCACTTCACGTACGTCGCTCACTTCCAAGACCAAGCTCGCAGCTGCTCTTCTCCCCTCACATAGCTGTTGCGTAATGGACAGCGTAACGAAATTGAAAATGACTGTGAGGATAAATGGACACGAGAATGTACGTGGAAAACCCCTTTTTAACTTGGGGTAAAAAACCACGGGTGAGGTAGAAATTTATTACTGGGGTAAACAGGGGTTACAACCTCTCAATCTATAAAAGAGAAAACTCTCACTATCTCTCTTTATAGTCGGAGCAAATACCGAACAAACCCTCAATTTTTCTCTACCCTATATTTCTTTCCTCTCTCTCTATTTTATTGATTTTGGTTTTCATGATGATTTTTACAATGAGCTTAACAAGCCTATTTATAGGCTAGAGCTTAAGCTAAATGACAATAATAATTATGTCATTGCTTAGCTCATTTATACATATATTATTAATATAATAATAGTATTAGTTGAAGTGGGTGGGTGGATTACTGCACCAACCCACTCAACCCATCAATCTCCCACTTGAAGATTTGATTGATGCCCAATCAGATCTTCACACAATTCTTCTAGCTTGCCTTTGTATGTTACTTAGATTCCGTCAATCCACAGAAGGAACGACACCACATAAACTTGTCCACAGGAATTGTTTTGGTCATGTAATCTGCCAGATTATCCGCAGTGTGAACATTTTGCATGTCCACAGTCCCCTCTTCGACTTGTTCACGAACAAAGTGGAATTGGACCCAGATGTGTTTGGTCCTTGAATGATATGCTGGATTCCTTGCAAGATGCAATGCACTCTGGCTATCACAATAGAGAATAATTTTCTCCTGTTTGTGGCCGAGTTCTTCCAGCAACATCTTCAACCATATTGCCTCTTTACTGGCTTGCGTAGCTGCGACATATTCTGCTTCCGTTGTTGATGTTACAACAATGGACTGCAGTTTTGAAACCCAGCTTACAGCACCGCCAGCAAGATTGAACACATATCCGGTTGTGGATCTGCTTTTATCAAGTTCACCTGCATAATCTGCATCAACAAAACCATGGACAGTAAAATCTGTACCTCCGTAACATAAGGCAAGATCCGAGGTTCCCTTGATATATCTGAGAATCCTCTTAACAGCACTCCAGTGCTCCCGGCCAGGGTTGGACATGTATCGGCTAACAACTCCCACTGCATGGACAATGTCTGGTCTGGTGCAGATCATTGCGAACATTAGACTTCCTACTGCCGATGCATATGGCAGTCGAGACATCTCTATCCTCTCGTCTTCATCAGTAGGATACATATCGGATGATACCTTGAAATTTGCAGCAAGAGGAGTAGATATTGGCTTACTATCTTGCATGTTGAACCTTCGCAAGATTTTCTTCAAATAATTTTTCTGGGAAAGCCAAATCTTCCGCTTGCTTCTGTCTCGAGATATTTGCACGCCAAGAATTTTGTTTGCTGGTCCCAAGTCCTTCATTTCGAATTCACTGGCCAGTTGAGTCTTTAAGTCGTCGATACGACCTTTGTTGGGTCCTGCTACCAGCATATCGTCGACGTACAACAGCAATATGATGAAATCGTCATCGCCAAATCTCTTGAAATACGCACAAGGATCTGAATATAGCCTGTTGTAGCCAAGACTCATTATGAAGGAGTCAAATCTCTTATACCAGCATCGAGGTGCTTGTTTGAGCCCGTAGAGAGATTTGATCAATCTGCAAACTAGATCTTCTTTTCCTTGTTCCTCGAAACCTTCTGGTTGAAGCATATATATTTCTTCATCGAGGTCACCATGGAGAAAGGCTGTTTTAACGTCTAGCTGCTCAAGATGCAAGTCGAATCTAGCACACATTGACAAGACCACCCTGACTGTTGTAAGTCGAACCACCGGTGAGAAAATTTCGTTGAAGTCAATCCCTTCTTTCTGAGCATATCCTTTTACAACCAGTCTAGCACGGTATCGCTCTACTTGGTCATCACCATTCCGCTTGATTTTGCAGACCCATTTGTTGCCAATAGGTTTCCTTCCTTGCGGTAATGGCACTACCTCCCATGTCTTATTTTTATAGAGAGCTTCTATTTCCTCTTGCATTGCTGAAATCCACTGACTCGCATCTGAATTATTCAGTGCTTCTTGGAAAGTGGTTGGCTCTCCATCCTCCGTTAGAAAACAGTATGCGAGATTGCTCTCTATCTCATAATCTGAGTGCCAACTTGGCGGCCTACGCTCGCGTGATGACCGCCAGAGATCCGGTACTTCAGATTCGACTGGGTTGAGCTCTTCGTGCGCCGGTTCAGCTTCAGAAGAATTATATTGCTCCAATTTTCTTTTCATCGGTGTAGTCTTTGTCACGCCTTTTGGACTGCTATCATTTTTTACTTGCTCTTGATCGCCATCCTCCAAGAAGATAACATCTCTGCTGATAATCACTTTGTGGTCAGTGAGACCCCACAAGCGATACCCCTTTACTCCATCAGCGTAGCCCAAGAATAGGCATTTCCTGGACTTTGGATCCAACTTCGTTGTTTCCTGGTTGTGGTACATCGCGTACGTTGAACTTCCAAATATATGGAGGTTTGAATAATCTGCAGGTGCACCAGTCCACATTTCCATCGGTGTTCGCATCTCTATAGCAGTAGATGGAGCCCGATTCACCACATAACAGGCAGTACAGACCGCTTCCGCTCAAAACTTCTTTTCTAGGCCCGCAATTCTCAACATTGCCCTCGTTCTTTCCAACAGGGTTCTATTCAACCGCTCTGCCACTCCGTTCTGTTGTGGAGTGTAAGCCGAACTGCCTTCTGATGCCCGCGTCTTTGCAGAATTCAGTGAATTCTTTGCCAGTATATTCTCCTCCATTATCTGACCGGAGACACTTGATTTTTCTGCCGGTTTCAAGTTCAACTCGCGCCTTGTATGTTTTGAAGATAGGAAACACTTCGTCCTTCTTCTTGATTGGGTACACCCAGCATCTCCTGGAGTAGTCGTCTATGAATGATACGAAGTAGCTAGCTCCTCCCAGGGACGCAACCGGTGCTTGCCATACATCAGAGTGGATCAATTCTAAAATTTCTTTGCTTCTAGAATTTGAAGTGGAGAACTTCAGGCGATGCTGCTTGCTCACAATACAATGCTCGCAGAATGGTAGCGTCACCGTCGTGAGACCAGGAAGTAGATTCTTTCGCGCAAAAATTTTCATGCCTTGTTCAGACATATGACCAAGTTTCTTGTGCCAAGTCATTGTAGACTTTTCACTTGAACTTGTTGTAGCAAAAGATGCTTGCCCTTCTTGCAGAGTCTCTCCCTTCAGCGAGTATAGATTTGCAGCTATCTTTTCTCCCTTCATCACCACCAGTGCTCCTTTGGAGACCTTCATGATCTTATTCTCCAATTCAATTTTGAAACCAAGATCATCTAGTTGCCCCACGGACAACAGATTTTTCTTCAAGCCCTCCACATGTCGGACAGTATGGATGGTACGCACAGTGCCATCGTACATCTTTATTTGAATCGTACCGACCCCGACAATCTTCAGCGCTTGGTCGTTGCAGCTGTAGACATACCCTCCAAAGGTTGGCTCGTATTGGTGAAACCATTCCCTTCGAGAGGTCATGTGAAAAGTAGCTGCAGAGTCCATGAGCCACATGTCGTTGAATCTTCCCTTTTCAGCGATGGTGGTTGCGGCTTCACACACCAAGGCAATTCCATCGTCGGTAGTGTTGGCGGCATTTCCTTGGGCATTGAGATTTTTATTTAGAGCCCAACAATCTTTCTTCAGATGACCTTTCTTGCCACAGTGGTAACACTTTATAGCCTTCTTATTTTTCGTAACAAGGTTTTGCCGTTTTTGACTCCCACTTGGACCAGACTCTCCGGGTCTTGTCCGTTTTCGGCTCACGTTTGGACCACGTGCTCCTGATCTTGCCCTCGTCACTACCAATGCTTCCGCCTGTTGGGACGTTATCAACTTGTCTTCTTTGTTATTGCGTCGACTTTCTTCTTCGAGAACCGCAGCTGGAATATTGTCGAACATAAGTTTTCCCGCAGCTTGGTTGTTGCTCAGATTGATGACAAGTTGATCGTAGGAGTCTGGCAGGCTTTGCAGTAGAAGCTCGGCACGTTCACTTGGCTCTATTTTGTAGTCCAAGTCTTTAAGTTGAGAGAACAAAGTATTCAACTTATTGATGTGCTCGGTCACTGAAGAAGATTCTTCCATTCGTAGATGGTATAATTTTCTTTTCAGGAAAATTCGGCTGTGGAGTGACTTGACTTGATACAACTTCTCAAGATGGTCCCATATTTCTTTTGCACTAGTCTTCTCTTCTACACTTGATAATATGTCATCTGCTAAGGTCAGATGAATATTGGCGATGGCTCTCCCGTCTATCTTCCTCCATTTGGCATCACTAACAATAGTTGTTGGTCTGCCAGTGAGCGCCTCCAGACAATTTTCTTTGAGTAAAATTGCCTTTATCCTCATTTTCCACAGTGAGTAGTTTTTCCCGTTG